>JAAGEH010000032.1:6558780-6604045 GCA_011751065.1 Lasiurus cinereus | reverse complement strand
CATGCCCCTGACTAGAATTGAACCTGGGACCTTTCAGTCCACAGGCCAACACTCCATCCACTTAGCCAAACTGGTTTCGACTGCAATCTTGCAAGTCTTATGGAAGAGTCCAGCACAGAAGTTCTCCTGGCGTTGACACAGCTGATCCACACAACCAATTGGCTTGGAGGTCAATTTCCCACAGTGATATCAACAACAATCAAGACTTAACTACAACAAGGTTGTACACACAGTCCACAAAGGGGTGCACCAAGAGGGTCTACCTCAGGTAACTGGGGAGGTGTAGCTGCTGGGCCATATAGGCTACCTAGCTACACAAAGCTACTCTACCAACTCAGGGAAGTAGTGAAAATGCAGAGACAAAGGAACAGATCACAAACGAAAGATATGGAGGAAAAGGACTGGATATAGAGTTCAAAACCACGGTTATAAGGTTTTTCAAGAATTTCCTAGAAAAGATGGATAAATTTAGCAAGACCCAAGAAGAGATGAAAAAGTACCAACTAGAAATTAAACATACACTGACTTAAATAAAAAATATTATACAGAGACCTAGCAGCGGACTAGAGAAATGCAAGAATCAAGTCAAAGACTGAAATACAAAGAAGCAGAAAACACTCAACTGGAAAAGTAAAGAGAAAAAAGAATCCAAAAATGTGAAGATAGTGTAAGGAGCCTCTGGGACAACTTCAAGCATACCAACATCAGAATTATGGGGGTGCCAGAAGAAGAGAGAGAGCAAGATACTGAAAACCTATTTGAAGAAATAATGACTGAAAACTTTCCCTATCTGGTGAAAGAAATGGACTTACAAGTCCAGGAAGCACACAGAACCCCAAACAAAAGGAATCCAAAGAGGACCACACCAAAACACATCATAATTAAAATGCCAAGAGCAAGAGAGAAAGAATATTGAAAGCAGCAAGAGAAAAAGTTTACCTACAAGGGAGCACCCATACTGTCAGCTGATTTCTCAACAGAAACTATGCAGGCCAGATGGGAGTGGCAAGAAATATTCAAAGTGATAAATAGCAAGAACCTACAACCAAGATTGCTCTACCCAGCAAAGCTATTGTTCAGAATTGAAGGTCAGATAAAGAGCTTCACAGATAAGGAAAAGCTAAAGGAGTTCATCAACACCAAACCAGGATTATATGAAATGCTGAAAGGCCCTCTTTAAGAAGAGGAGGAAGAAGAAAAAGGTAAAGATAAAAATTATGAACAACAAATACATATCTACCAAGTGAATCTAAAATTCAAATGAATTAAAAATCTGATGAACAGAATAAACTGGTGAATATAATAGAATCAGGGGCATAGAAAGGGAGTGGACTGACAATTCTCAGGGAAAAGGGGTGAGGAAAGTGCAGGGAGAGACTAGACAAAAATCATACAGCTATGGATGAGGACAATGCGGGGGAGGTAAAGGCAGAGGGTGAGGTGGGAGTCGGGTAGAAGGGAGCTATGGGGAGAAAAAAGAACAATTGTAATTATCTGAACAATAAAGATGAAAACAAACAAATAAATAAAAATAAATTTTAAAAAAGAGGCTTTATTAGGGAACATATTGTATGTGAAATTCCTTATAGAGTTTTAATTATTTAAGGTTAAGCAATTCAAGTTCAAGTAGAAATGACATAAATCCCAACAAGACATCACATCATTTAACAAACAAACAAAATAACTCAAAATAAACTCAACCAGCTTGTTTGAAAGTACAGCAAGCAGGTTTTGAGTTTTCGTAAACATTAAGATGACTAAACACTGACCTTAGAAATCCTAACACAAAGCCTTTGATTTCTCTCAGACTAGTCTATAAATCAGTCTTCTCTAAAAATGCAAAAGAAAAACTTAAAAACAGAAAAGAACCCTTGGGAGAGTGAAGCCAACATCAGTGTGGCTGAAATCAAGACTTAAGACAAAACCAGCAGAGAATCCAAGATGGCGGCATAGGTAAACACACTGCTGTCTCACACAACAATTTCAAAACTACAACTAAAAAACAGAACGGACATCATCCAGAACCACAGGAAAGCTGGCTGAGTGGAAATTCTACAACTAGAAGGAAAGAGAGGGGCTCACGGAGACCCAGAGGAGCTGCAAAAAGCTGAGGAGCTGGTTGCAGTGGGCTGAGCAAGGTGGGAGCTGTCCGGCGCCCGCCTCCAGCTAGATTAAGGGTAGCTGTGCAACTGAGGCCATTTGTAAATGGAACATCTGGAGCAAATGATACCCCCTGTGTACGGGGCCTGGACAGCTATTCCCTAGAGACTGCTAACTGGAGGAACCATCAGGAGACTCTCAAATACCAGTTTGATGCCTTCTATGGAGAGAGGAGTTCTCAGCAGGACATTTATGCAGGATCAGTGCAGCCCATCCTAAGGCATTTGCTGGAAGGGCAGAATGGCAGTGTGCTTGCTTAAGGGCCCGCAGGGGCAGGGAAGACGCACACAATGCTGGGCAGCCCAGAGCAACCTGGAGTGATTCCCAGGGCTCTCATGGACCTCCTACAGCTCACAAGAGAGGAGAGTGCTGAGGACCGGCCATGGGCCCTCTCTGTCACTATGTCCTACTTAGAGATCTATCAGGAAAAGGTATTAGACCTCCTGAACCCTGAATCTGGAGACCTGGTGATCCGAGAAGACTGTCGAGGAAACATACTGATTCCAGGCCTCACGCAGAAACCCATTACTAGCTTTGCTGATTTTGAGCAGCACTTCCTGCCAGCCAGTCGAAATCGGACTATAGGACCCACTCTGCTCAACCAGCGCTCCTCCCGAAGTCATGCTGTGCTCCCGGTTAAGGTGGATCAGCGGGAATGCTTGGCCCCATTTCGTCAGCAGGAGGGGAAACTCTATCTGATTGATTTGACTGGCTCAGAGGACAACCGATGTACAGGCAACAAAGGCCTGAGGCTGAAGGAGAGTGGAGCCATCAACTCCTCACTCTTTGTATTGGGCAAGGTGGTGGATGTGCTGAACCAGGGTCTCCCACATGTGCCTTACCAGGACAGCAAGCTCACCCGCCTCTTGCAGGACTCTCTGGGTGGTTCAGCCCACAACATCCTCATTGGCAACATTGCCCCTGAGAGATGCTTCTACCTAGACACAGTCTCTGCACTCAATTTTGCTGCCAGGTCCAAGGAGGTGATCAACCGACCTTTTACCAATGAGAGCTTACAGCTCAATGTCTTGGCACCTGTGAAATTGTCTCAGAAAGAACTAATAGGCCCTTCAGAGGCAAAGAGAGCCTGAAGCACTGAGGAAGAGGAGATTGGGAATCCTGAACCCCTGGCACCTCCAGCCTCTGCTTCTCAGAAATTCAGCTCCCTACAGAAGCTAAGTAGCATGGACCCAGCTATGCTAGAGTGCCTCCTGAGCTTGGATCGTCTGCTGGGCTCCCGGGGGACCCAGGGAACTCCTCTGCTGAGCACTCCAAAGCGAGAGCATATGGTGCTCATGAAGACAGTGGAGGACAAGGATTTGGAGATTGAAAGGCTTAAGTTGAAGCAAAAAGAAGTGGAAGCCAAGGTGCAGGCCCAGGAAACTATGGACCCAAAAGAAAAAGAGAATTGCTCTCCCACAATGCTCCGACCTCTTGCCCACCGCACAATCACAGTGGCTAAGCCCCTCAAAAAAGCTGTGGTGATTCCCTTACAATTGATTCAGGAGCAGGCAGCATCCCCAAATGCTAACATCCATATCCTGAAGAATAAAAGCTGCAAGAGAAAGTTGGAGGGTCTGGATGCCACAGAATCCAAGGAAAAGGCTGAGGACTGCTGGGAACTACAGATCAGCCCAGAGCTACTGACACATGGGCGCCAAAAAATATTAGATATGCTGAATGAGGGCTCAGCCCGGGATCTGCGCAACTTGCAGCGCATTGGCCAAAAGAAGGCCCAGCTCATCGTGGGCTGGAGGGAGCTCCATGGCCCCTTCAGCCAGGTGGAGGACTTGGAACGTGTGAAGGTCATGTCTGGGAAACAGCTGGAGTCTTTCCTGAAGGCGAACATCTTGGGTCTTGCCGCGGGCCAGTACGGCAGCCCCTCCTGACTGCTAGCTTCTCTCATCACTTTGCCTTTTTTTTTTCTTTCCAGTCGTTGTATAACCGCTTCTTGTATAAATACAATTTTAACTCCGGAAAAAAAGAAAAAAGAAAAAACCAAAAACCTGTAACTATTTTATAAAGACGTGTTTTTTTTCTCAAATACCTACAACACAAAGACTTTTCTATTTTGCTATTAGGTCTTTATCATGAACTATAATCCAGAATTACCTAATTTATTCACAGAAGACCTAAGGGAGAAATGAGAGAGACTGTCCTACCTCCCACCAGTCTTAAAGATTAGATCCGCATTAGGCGCTCCCTTTGGATGTTGGTAACGAGGCCTCCGCTCACGATTGGTGTTTGCTGGAGCTGGGCGCTGGGCAAGAGACTGCAGCATTTCTGTCATGAGGAGCAAAACAGAAAAGGTGGTGCACTCTGGTAAATGTTCTCTCCTATGAAGCATATAATACCTTAGCGAGATCAAGTGTATTAGCTCAGTCAAGTTGCTGACTAAAGAAAAATGACCATTAAACAGATTAAAATAGTTAAGATACTGAAAGATCACATCAAGAAATGAGATGCGCTTTTTAAAATCCAATGTCTCCCTTACTGTCAATTTGGCCTCTATGTAAGTATCTTGTGAGGCAGTAAAACAGTATGAGATGCAGTATAATACAGTAATTACAAGCACAGTGTTTTTGGAATAGGATAATATTGGTTCAAATCCCAGTTCTGCTGTTAATTAGTTGTGGGACTTTGGGTTCAGTTTCCCTAAATATAAAATGTGGGTAATAATCATTTAAAGAATTGTGAGGATTAAATGCTTTGAAAAAGTACATAAAACAGTATCTGGCCCATAATTATTCTGAGTATTAGCTATTATTGTTTACTAGAGGCCCGGTGGGATCCCTCTGCCAGGCCTGCGGAGATCGGGACAAAACCAGCTCTCTGATATTCCCTGAGGGGTCCCAGATTGCAAAAGGGTGCAGGCCAGGCTGAGGGACCCTGCCAATACACAAATCCGTGCACCAGGCCTCTACCATCCCCAGATGGGTCCAGGATGAAGGTGAAGCAGATTTGGGGCCAACAGTGCCCCAGCAGGAACCCAACCCATGGCCAATTCCACGAGGAGTCGGGTTCCCTCCTCTACTGGTTGGAGCATCTGCTCCCTGGTAGTAATTATACATCACAGCTACTGGGCAAACGGCCAAATGGTCGAATGGCCACTTGGGCTTTTTATATGTATAGATTATTAAGAATGCTATCATCCAGATAATGGGGATGGGAAGAGGGAGGTAAAGTTCTGGGGTGGGGATGGGCCTGAGCTAGAGGGGGTCAATGGGGGAAAAAAGGGGACATGTGCAATACTTTCAACAATAGAGAATTATATTATTTAAAAAAAGAATGTTGTCCATACACTGGAAGAGGAGATGCTCTTGCAAACATAGCTCTATTGGTATGGAATCTATTGGTATGAGATTTAAAGACAGAATTTATTTGCACAACAATTTCTTGCACAAAAAAGCATTTTGCCAGCCTGCCAGTGTGGGTCAGTTGTTGAGCATTAACCTATGAACCAAGGAGGGCACAGTTCAATTCAAGTTAGGGCATATCCCTGGGTTGTGGGCTCAATTGCCAGTAGGGGGCATGCAGGAGGTAGCCAATTGATGTCTATCTCTCATCATTAATGTTTCTCTCTCTCTCCCCTTCTCCCTTATTCTCTGAAATCAATAAAAAATTCTTTTAAAAAGCAGTTTGTCAGTACAATATTATATAAACAATCATATTATGGCTCTAAAATCTGGATACCACAGAGATGCCAAAAAGATGGCTAATGAGGTATCCATGGATTCTTTGCATAAGGTTCCAGTGAATCCAAGAATGTTAAGTATCTATAATAATAAAAGCACGATATGCTAATTAGACCAGACAACTTTCCAGGCAAAACTGAGCTCACAGGGAAGCATGGGTTCTGGGTGCCTGCTGGTAGGCTGGAAGGAAGTTCAGGTCCCAGTTGCTGGAGGAAAGCCCAGGTCCCGGGTGTCAGAGGAAAGTGGTGCCAGCAGCCAGGGGAAGGAAGGCCTACTCTTGCACAAATTTTGTGCATTGGGCCTCTAGTGTCCACATAAAATTAGAGCCCTAATTTGAGCATACCCTCAAATATGAAGGAACATGGGTTCCTCAAGACCAGGATCCCCAAACAGGTTAAAAAATATATATATATATATATATATATATTTGTTGAATTAATTTGCTCACAGTTTGGCTGACATGATTAAAAAACTGATTATCTCACTTATAAACATAGCTCTATTGGTAAGGAATCTAATTGAATTATAGAATTAACAAATTATGATGACAATTATTTTTATTTTACAAATAGGTGAGAAAAAAGTGAAGATAGATGGACTACATTCAACTCAGATTAAATATATATAAACACGGTATGAAAAGGTCAACATAACATTTATATTGTATATTTTAAAAGAATCAAATTTTTCTACTTCTATCCTATAAATGATTTTATACCTTGATAATCTTCTTGTTCTTGTCGTTCATTGATATCTAGTGTGAGCTTTTTCATTCTCATCCTTTCTTCTTGTTCTGCCTGTTGCTGATTCCAATGGTTTGCAGCAAGTTGGGAAGACATGGGTACATTAAGGATCTTAAACTGAGGGGGGGGAAAAAGGAAATCACAAATGACTTGAGAAAATCAAGAGAAAAAAAAAGGATTTCAAATAAAATAACAAGTAGAATTAAATGAATTTAGAAAAAATGTCTTCCCTTTCCCTTAAGTCAGTAAAGACAGTAAAATCTAAGAACATATACAGAAAATAGTACTACTTTATTAGAGACAAACCTATTAGATTTGGATGGGAAGTGGAGGCCATGAAGCAACCTCCATGAAAAGCAGAAGCTCTTAAACCCTGCTTAGCAGCACACACCTAACAATGAGAGAATTTCATTTTGTAGACCTTCTCATATAATTGTCAGAAAGGTTTTATGTAGCAAACTATAATCAGTATCTTTTTCATTTCTATCCTCTGGAACCAGTTTTGCCCTCCTGAACCATACTGAACAAATCTAGTCGACCTTCAGTATTAACAGACCTTCACAGTTCTCAAGATAGCTGTGATGTTGGAGAGAAGGAAGAGTTAAGGAACTGACATACAAGATCTATTTCTGTTAAGGAAAAGAGTCCTTATCTATGGAATGCTTTTGTTTTTAGCAAAATGTCCTTAGTTTATAATTGTGCAAGGTAAACAAAGTAAGATAAAACATGAATTTATGGGCTCCCTGGAAATTGTTAAGTAAGGCTATGCAACTATCTGAGTAATAAATGGAGATGTTTTGTAACCTAAATTCTCTCTGCTGTGTATAATTTGCACCCCTCATTATAGAGACCTCCTCTAATACTCTGAACCAAAGGCATATCTGATGTAGAAAGGAAGGGCATGGAGAGCTGTGCTCAGGATCCCTGACTTCTGCCTGTGTGACCTATGCCTTTTAAATGCCTGCATCTTTAAAATTATGAGTCAAGCTTAAAATTGCATAAGAATGCTAATTCATGCCCTAACTGGTTTGGCTTAGTGGATAGAGTGTTGGCCTGCGGACTCAAGGGTCCCAGGTTCGATTCCGGTCAAGGACATGTACCTTGGTTGTGGGCACATCCCCAGTAGGGTGTGTCCAGGAGGCAGCTGATTGATGTTTCTCTCTCATTGAAGTTTCTAACTTTTTCCCTTCCTCTCTGTAAAAAATCAATATATTAAAAAAAAAAATACTACTTCATTTGAATCTGAGTTGACAATTTGATTCTGTGTAATATCTCATGTCTTTTCTTAGTATTTATTCTCTTTTATGATGTACATAGTCAATGTTTTTCTTAAAATGTTAATAACCAGAACACTAAGGCCAGATACAATGAAATGAAAAAGATTAAGGCAGTCATGAAACTATAAACCCAACTAACTACATTTTGTATTTATCACAATACAGATAATTAAATAGCACACATGGAGAAACAAAAATATATTTAAGGTAGTCCACTTATCTACTAGCATAGACCTCATCCCTTCTCCCCAATGAACTAAGTTTGATATAACGAATTCTTTGCAATGATTACTCTCTATTATGAACTCAAACCATCTTTAAAAAAAAAATTTAATGAGGTATACTTAACATACAGTAAACTGTACATATTTAAATGTACACTTTAATGAGTTTTGACAAAGGCATACACATGAGATAATGATCATATTCATCACTTCTAAATGTTCCTCTTGTCCCCCTTTGTAATCCACCTCTTCCTCTATCCTATCACCTGTAACTGCTGACATGCTGTCACTACTGATTAGTTTGCATTTTCTAAAATTTTATATACATTATACAATCCATATTGTTTTATCCAGTTTTTCTTTTTTCTTGTTAATCCTCACCTGAGGAAATTTTTTCCATTGCTTGTCAGAGAGTAGAAGGGAGGGAGGGAGGGGAAGACAGAGAGAAAGACAGACAGATAGACACCAACTGATTATCTCCTGCACGCTCCCTGACCAGGACAAGGGGCGAACCCACAACCCAGGTACATGCCCTTGACTGGGAATTGAATCTGAGATGCTTCAGTGCACACGCCAGCTCTCTAATGATTAAACCACACTGGCCAGGTCTATCCAGCTTCTTTTACTTAGCACAATGATTCTGAGATGCATCCATGTTGTTGTATTATCAACAGTCATTTCTTTTTATTGTAGAATAGTATTTCCTTGTATAAATATACCACAATTTGTTTATCCATTTGCTTGTTTGATAGCATTTGGTGTTTCTAGTTTGGGTTATTACAAATTCAGTTGCACATTCACGTACAAATGTTTATTGTACACACTTATTTTCTTTTAAATGAAAAATGCTGGAACTAGCTAGTGTGTTTTACTTTTTAAGAAACTGTGAAAATGTTTTCCAAAGTGGTTGCACACTTTTACATTCTACTAGTAGTGGAAGAGGGTTCTGGTTCCTGCACATCCTTTTCAATACTTAGTTATTTTAGCCATTCTAGTGACTATACAGTAATATTTTCAGTTTTAATTTTATTTTTCTAAACACCAAAATCATCTATTTCAAAACTCAATCTAGAATTATGCTAAAAGTTAATATTAACTTTACTAGACAGTATAGTTCTTATGATTTTTTTCCTGCTCTTTGCAAAAGGAAATATTTGTCCACTATGAATCTTTCAGTCCTTGAGAATATAATTTGTTTATGCCTGATAACTGGGACTCATTTAAAGCAAATAAATTATCCCTTTTGACACTATGTGATTTTACTAATCTTTAATTTTCCCTTTCAAGTCGAAATCTTTTATTCTTGATAAAAAAGGAAAGTAAATGGTGTTTTCCCCACACCTTCTCCACAGCAGTGGGATTTACCCTTACTTGTCTCCATGATCCTGGACATAGCCTTTTAAGAAAGCACCTCATTTTCTTGAATCATATTGCCTTTAAAAATTGCTGATTGTAGACTGCTTATTTCCCAATTCTAGTGTATATGATCTGATGGTCAATTTTTCCTTCATTCACAATTATGAATTCTGTACTTTCCTTTTTTTCTGCCCCTTCTCCAAGTTTCCTTTCATTTCTACATTACAATCAGTTCTTTCATGAAATACATACTTGCCAGGCAGTGCTGGATTTCTGTAGTCAGACTGGGTTCATACCTCTCTCTCTGCCCTTTCACTTATTAGTGTGACCTAGTTAATTAGTTAAGAATGTTCTTTCTCTCATAGGTAAAATGAGGAGATCAATATTACCTTTTAGAGTTGCTGTGAGAATGAGTATGTAAAAATATGTAAAGTGCACAAGACAGTGCCTAGGACATACTAGGTACTTCATAAATATTACCTATTAGTAATGCATTTAAATGTATTAAAGTTCAAAATAAGTCTCCCTCACTATTTTCTATACATTCTGAAAATAAAACCACTGGCAAAATAAACTCACAATCACTTTTTAAAAATCACCTTCTTAGCAAAATGAGATTGACAACCAACAAGCAGAAACTGAAATCCTTAACTACATCCATACACCTGTCCTTAGACCTGTGTAGTGATCTATAGCAGAATGCATGCACTATATCTGACAGAAGTTGCCCAAGTTAATGAAAAAGTTCAGCTCAGAATGAATTGTTTTCAGCACTATTTATGTGGAAAGCATTCTGTTGCACCTGTATTTCAAATTCATGTGTTATAAACTATTGGTTTTATAAAAATAAAAAAAAAAGCCTCATTAAAGTAGACATTGTAAAGAGAGCTAGGCCAAATTACTATAACAGAAGAGGGAATAATGTCAAATTCTAGAGAGGAAGACTATAATTATGAGAACAATTTCCAGAATGTGGACTTGAAGTAATTTCTAAATAGAACCATTGAAAAATCTGGTTAGCAGATCTATCTGAGGTACAGGTAAATAAAACGTAGCTTGTTAGTATAAATCAACAAAGACAGAGCTACATAAATATATTAATTTTAAAGATATGATTGCATATAAAAGAACATCTAAAGTATAATATGAAATCAATAAATTTTAACTTACTGTTCTTATTACAATTACTTTATTTTTATTATGGCAGAAATTCTAGGCAATGTTGAGTATTGACTCAGTAAAATATAAAATATTAATCAATTAGCTTTTAAAACATTCTCTTTCCGTAGCATCAAATGATTTGCTTTGAGATGGGCAAGGGTAAATATATGCAAACATAGAGCAAGTGACAAAGTACTGTTTTACAAAATAATCATACTACTCCAATAAGAAGTGTAGATGGATAACTTCTTCTTCAGCATGAAATCACAAACTGCAATTCTAATACATTTTTATCTGTCATATTAACACACTAGGAAGAAAATAGAGTGGCTATTTTTCCCCCTTATTAGGTTCCTGATAGCAACATTTAAAATTTCCTTCATAAATGAATAATGTCAAGCCTAATGATGATGGTACCAGGCATACTAATGAAACAGCATAAAATACTGCAAAACAATTCTGGAATGATCTGATAAAAAATGGGAAAATTATAGACTTTCTATTTATTTCTAAGACTAACAATTTCTTCTAGAAAGTTAAGTATCTTCTAAAGGGAAATAATCCTATATAATAAAAGGATAATATGCAAATAGACCAAATGGCAGAACTGAACAACCAATCAAAGCCTAATATGCTGATGACATGCTAAAGCTGTTCAACTGCGCACTCTGATGTGCACTGACCACCAGGGGGGCAGACAGTCAACTGGTTGACCAGTCGCTATGATGTGCATTGACCACCTGGGAGAGACAGTCGACTGGTAGGTTAGCTTGCTGCTGGGGTCCAGCTGATCAGGACTGAGCGAGATGCCCCAGAGCCTTCCCATGGTCCCTCTCCCGCTTAATTGTGCATCAGTGGGGGGTCCCTCAGCCTGGTCTGTGCCTTCTCAAAATCTGAGACCCTTTGAGGGGATGTCAGAGAGCTGGTTTCAGCCTGATCCTGCAGGCTATTACCCTTGGGAGGGCACCAGATGCAGGGCTATGGCAGTGCAAGCCTCTCCTAATTGCAACTGATTAGGTGCGAGCCCACAGCAGGCACAGTGGGATCAGGATGAGCAGGAGCAGCAGTAGGAGCTGGAAGCAGCGTTACATTGTGGGTTTCGGCCTGATCACTGCAGGCCACCCAGAGGGACCTCACCCGTGCAAGAATTCGCACACCAGGCCTCTAGTCCTATATAATCCTATACAGTGGTACCTCGAGATACGAGTGCCCTAACATATGAGATTTTTGAGATACGAGCCCTTGAGTGAGCGATTTTTGCTTTGAAATACGAGCAACATTTGAGATAGGAGTAATTGCGTAGATCGGCCGGCTGCACACAACCCACCAGTTTACCACGACTCGAGCATCTCACAGTTTCCCACGCCTCAAGGTTACGGAACAAATTAAACTTGTATCTCGAGGTACCACTGTATAATAAAAGTCTAATATGCTAAGTGTACAGTCAGTTATTCAAGCAATAAAAGCGTAATATGCTAATAATCTGCTCAACCACTCACTATGATGTGCACTGACCACCAGGGGAGAGACACTCTCCAACCAGTAGGTTAGCTTGCTGCTGGGGTCTGGCTGATCGGGACTGAATGAGGCAGGCTGAACATACTGTGGAGTTCTCCCACAGCCCCTCCCCAGCTGGCCAACCTCCTGCGTCCCTCCCTGGCCCCGATCATGCTCTGGTGGGGTCCCTCGGCTTGGCCTACACCCTTTTGCAATCCAAGACTCCTCAGGGAATGTCAGAAAGCCAGTTTTGGCCTAAGCTTGCAGGCCAGGCCAAGGGACTTCACTAGTGCACAAATTCATGCACCAGGCCCCTAGTTATAAATAAATGACACAAACACTTTATGACCTGACACAAGTTTTACAAAAGGAAAAGTTCTCAAGTAGTATGTGCTTTAAAAGAATAGAAAAGAGATAGTAATAAATACAGGGAGCACAAGAGACAAATTTCCCTGATGCCACCCTCTGCAGCTGCTAAGATACTTTTAAAAGAGAGGTTCTACTTTATAGCAAATTAGATGGCAGAAACTATAGTCACTCATCTAGATTTCCTGGAATATGATCATGGATAATGGTGATTTACACTGTATTTAAAAGCTACATCAATTAATAAAATAAACTGATGCACAAAATGGGTCCAGAGGTATGGATGCATGGAACAGACTGACATATCTCAGAGGGGAAGTGAGTGGAGGGGAAAGAAACAGATTAACCAAAGAACTTATACGCATATCTGTATAACCCATGGGTATAGATAGTAGTGTGGTAAAGGCTGGGGGTGGAGAAGGGGACTGGGTGGAAGAGGAAAAGTGAGGGGGGAATGGGGAACATCTGTAAAACTGTCAAAATAAAAAATAAATTTAGCCCAATTGGCATAGCTGAGTGGTTGAGCATCAACCTATGAACCAGTAAGTCATGGTCACAGTTCAATTCCCAGTTAGGGCATATACCCAGGTTGCAGGCTTGATTCCCAGTATGGGGCATGCAGAAGCAAGAGATCAATGATCAATGATTCTCTCATTACTTGGGTTTCTATCTCTCTCTACCTCTCCCTTCCTCTCTAAAATCAATACAAATATATTAAAAATATATTATAACTGTAGCTGAAAAATTGGGAAAAAATACATATATGTATCCAAACACATATACATAATCCTAAGTTACTATGACAAATAGTATCAGTTACTCCAGTCAAAAGATATGTAAAACAAATAATGATTCCTTATAAATATTAACTAAAAAAAGGATTGTTTACAAATATTAAACTATCATAAATATGTTGTGCATTTGTTTAAAATAATTAAATAGCTTTAAAATACCATTTTATTAATTTAAAACATTTAAGTAATCAAAACATTTTATTTCAACTCAGTATTCTAATTTATAAATATTTAAACCTAGAAATAAATTATCAATAGAATTATCCTTCACCTCAGTGGTATAAATTTTTATTTTCCTAATGACTACAGGAGAAAGTTATTTCAGAGCAAAAATTTGTACACAAAGAAATCTTTCACTTAAGAACCAAAGATTCCTATAAAGGCAACACATTTCACATTTCTAGAAAAACCGTTGCACCAAAAGGGCCAACACCCAAAACTCAAATAAAGAAATAAAAACCTGAACAAATTATATTTTCTTTTTCAGACCACAAAAGACCAATGATGTTTCTTCAAATAATGTTCATAAAGTTGAAACTTTTCCAAAATTCCAAATAAAGTTTGAGTTGAAAATGTACTTAATAACCAAGTATTCTGAACTCTTATTTCATGTTTGAGAATGTTTTTAATAAAGGTCAATAAAACTGTTTTCTTAAAACTTAAACAAAATTTCACATTTTAAGAAGGACTTCTACTCATTTTATATAAAGTTACATGGGTTACATAGTATATAATCTACCCACTTTAAACTAAAAATATCCCTTTTAAGAAATATGCACTGTCTTATTTTGAACCATATGAGTTAGAATTTAAGTCTGCTGAAATAAATTTGTTGGTCAAAGCTCAAAAGTATTTTTGAGAGGTTTTTATTTCATTTATGCCTATCCATTCTGAAAAGGTCATATGGGGAAATAAACAAGCTGACAAAGGTATAATGAATTTTCATGTGTGCCTCACAAAAGGGAGGGACAAATGAAAAACTTATTTACTCTGTGTAATTATATTCCTTCAGTAGCTGCAAGAGCTACAAGGGAATAGGAACCAAGATACTGCTAACTGAAGTTGTCACGTATTGCCCTTCACAATAAAAAACACACCTTTTTAACAGCGATGGTACATTTATACAATGGAAAACTACTCAGCCATAAAAAGGAAGAAAATTTTACTTTGCAACAGCATAGATGGACCTGGAGAGTATTATGCTAAGTGATATAAACCAGTCAGAGAAAGATAAGCAATATATGATTTCACTCATATGTGGAATTTAATGAACTGAACTAACAAGCAAAATAGAGACAGACTCACAAAAAGCAGACAGACAGCTCTTGCTAGGTGGCAAAGGTGTTGGGGAGATAGAGGTATTGAGAAAAAATGAAAAAAATAGAGAAATAACTCATCGACACAACAGTGTGGATTGGGAGTGAGGATAGGTGGAGGTGGAAGAGGGTATAGGGGATAAATGGAGGAGAGGGGAGGGGAAGGAAGTATAGGGAGGGTAGGAAATGAGAGGGGAGATGCTTTTTTGGCGCCCAAACATCTGGTATTAAGAACTGAAAGCTTTTAAAGAAAAATAAAATGAAGCAGACCTAAAATGTGATGATAGAAATACAAAAGTCAATCACAAAGAACTTAGTCCCAAGAAAAGCAAAAAGTCTGAACTTTGAGTATCCTGGTAACTGTGGTAAACTAGCAGTTCCATGTGCACTGAGGACAGCAATTGTGCAAAGTTCAAAGAATTGCTAATTTTTTCAGAGAATGAGGACAAGTGAGAGTTTAACCTTGACCTGAGGGTGAGACAGGGTGAAACTTTCCTGAACACACCATAACTGGAGAATGAAGAAAGACCTTATGACTGGAAAGGAATTATAAACACAGTGTCTGAAAAAGTTACAGCAGGGTTCTGAACCTAAGTCAAAGTTAACTATTAAAATGAGTTATGATATAAGTCATTTCCAGTGTTCATTCCACATTCTAATTAACATATAGTTCTTGAATCACAAGATTTACCTGCACTACAGCAAAATAATGGTTTACTGTGCAACTTTGATCCTTTGTGTAAATATGAAATTACATAATAAAAGCGGAGATAAAATTTAGGCAACATCTCTTTTAGGGTACACTAGTAGGGAGGGAAAGAATATCCCTTCCATCATAGGTGATACTTTATTAGAGGTCTTCCCTGATCATCCACCTAAAATAGCAATCTCCCTCTCATGGCCCAACCCAGTCGATTTCTATCCTTTTATCTTGCTTTATTTTTCTTCATAGCAATTTGCCAACCTGACATTATGTATTTTATTGTCTGCCTTCCACAAACAGAATGAAATCTCCCAAAGAGAGGAGATGCTGTTTGCCTCCTATATGTTCTGCACATAGAATAGTGCATGGTGTGTAGCAAGTAAACAATAAATATCTGTTAAATGACTATTTGAATGAGTGTGGGAGCCAGCTATTGGACTCTAAGAGAAGCTTAGTAGCTACCCTATTTCATAGAATCTAAGATTCTATTATAAGATTATTTTACATACCACTAAACAGGAAAATGCTGTCAATTATCACAAGATTCTGTCAACTATAAGCAGTAGCTTGATTTAAAAAATGTTCTTACAGCATTGGTAATGCATGATATATCTTAGAGTTGTGTCTGAGAGCTGGGCTTTATTTTCTTTATAGCACTTTTCACTATCTGCAAGTATATGACTTTTGTCTATCTCTCACAGAATATAAGCTGTCAATGTATGAATCCCTGAAGTAACAGCTTAATAGTTAGGGAAATTATTCTGAGGGCCATCTGTGAAGTACAGGAAAGAAGAGGGAAGCAATCTAAAGAGAATGGAAAAGCATTCAGGGTCAAAAAAGAAAAACTGTAACAATTGAGCATTTTCCTTTCAACGTATTTCATTTTTTAATATTTTTACTCATTTTTTTCTGAGAGGAAGGAAGAAGGTGTGGGGGAGAGGGCGAGAGAGAAAGAAACATCGATTTGTTGTCCCACTTATTTATGCATTCATGGGCTGATTATTGTATACTAGTGACCTAGTGCACAAAATAATTTAATATTGCTATTTGCCCTTTCTCTGTAATAGAAGTGTCAGAGATGAAAGAAAATTAGTAAAATGTATATGAAAACATTCCTTCTGTCTGAATCTGGGGCTCACCACAGGACCCAGAGTCAAATCTCTGCCCACCCACATGCACCTCAAAATTGTGTGAGACCCAGACCCAGCCGCTCACTCCCACCCCCAGCCCCACCATTGGACTAGATCCAGACCTGGCCAGTCCCACCCTTGTCAAGCCCTGCCAGGCAGGGGTATAACCTCAGGTTCCCTGGCACGATGCCAAGTTGGGGGGCGTGCCTTGAGGTCCTCCGTCAAGCCCCGCCAGGTGGGGGACACGGCTTGAGATCCCCTGTCAAGCCCCACTGGGTGGGAAGCATGGCCTGAGGTCCCCCATCATGCCCTGCCAGGTGGAGAAATGCAGCCTAAGGTCCCCCAGCCCAGCACCGGGAGGGGGCACAGCCTCAGGTCCTCCGTCAAGCTCTACTGGGTGGGGGCACAGCCTGAGTTGCCCCGACCCAGCACTGTGCCCCCTCCCGGTGCTGGGCTGGGGGACCTTAGGCTGCATTTCTCCACCTGGCAGGGCATGATGGGGGACCTCAGGCTATGCTTCCCACCCAGTGGGGCTTGACAGGGGATCTCAAGCCGTGTCCCCCACCTGGCGGGGCTTGATGGAGGACCTCAAGGCACGCCCCCGAACTTGGCATCGTGCCAGGGAACCTGAGGCAATAACCCTGCCTGGCAGGGCTTGACAAGGGTGGGACTGGCCAGGTCTGGATCTAGTCTGAGGGTGCACCTTGAGGTCCCTCGTCAAGCCCCACTGGGTGGGGGATATTATCTGAGGTCCCCTGTCAAGCCTAGCCAAGCAGGGGGGCACAACCTCAAGTCCCCTGGCCCGGTGGTGGGGCTGGGGGGGAGCAGCCTGAGCTTCCCTGTCAAGCCCTGCCGGACAGGGGGTGTGGTCTGAGGTCCCCCGGTCTGGTGCCAGGGTGGGGGGGACACCCTGAGGTCCCCTAGACCAGCACCAGAAAAAACGCACTTTGAGGTCCCCTGTCAAGCCCTACCAGTTGGGAGGAATAGCCTGAGATCCTGTCAAGCCCTGCTGGGTAGGGGACATGGCCTGAGGTCCCCTGTCAAGTCCCCCCAGGGGGCGGAAAGGGCTTAGCCTCAGATCGTTGCTGATTGCTCGTTAAGACTCCTTATGGGAACTTGGCCTCAGCTGTGGGTGCAACCATCTTTGTAATCAAGTGATGGCCAATTAGCATATTCCCTCTTTATTAGATAGGATAACTATCAATTATGAAAACAGTGGGCAGTTTCTTACCTGTTGTTTATTGCCTTTTCTAGTTAACATGACAAATGGCATTGTATCTGCAGACTCTGCTTCTCCTTCTCCACCACCAAGTGGGGGCCCTTTCCTCAGCTGACTTTTGAGATGCAAGGGAATAGCAACATCAAGTTGGTGCACCTTAACAGATTCGCCACTTCGTTGCTTAAAGACAGAAATGAAAAAATATAAATATTCCAAGGCACAATGATATATGTCAATATAAACTACAAACAATTCATTCAGTGTTATATTTCTTCAAACACAATCATTAGAGTCTGAGTAATCTTCGTGAAATGCAGATGAAACCACTGGCCCCCAAACCCTAAACTCATGAAGAACTGTGACTTGGCTCCTGATTATCACTCCAGCCCCTCCATGCCAAACACACAAGATTGTTGCTTCTGCTAAATTTCCCTGTTCCTCTAATGTACTGTGCCCTTTCATTCATAATCACAGCATACACCTTCCCTCATAATATTCATATGTAATAATTGCCTGTTTATCTGTGAATCTTCCCCTAAGACTGGTGGGTTTCATCACTACATATGAGCATTTTCCCAAGTGTGCTATAGTGATGCTTTACACACAGCAAGTACTCAACTCAAATTTACAAATAAATGGAATCTATTAATGCTCAGATTAAGTTCCTAATTATTAATATGAATTATTTTTAATATTTACACTAGATTTATCAACCAATTTATTTAAACAAATCTTCACTGAAGACTTACTGTGTTAGGCTTGGAGATACTCATAAAACAGTCTCTACTCTCAAAGAAATCATTAATTAAATATAATTCATCCAAGTTGTATAAGCTGTGCCGGAGATGGGGTTGACTGATTGGGAATGGATAGGTGCTGAGACTTCACAAAAAATTGAATAAAAATGGGACATTTGACAACATTAAAGACCTCTACGACTTCTTCTGAGAAGATGAGATATAGAAGGAAATTTAGGCACCAAAAAAACAAGTATAAAAGTAAGAATATGAAACAGCACAGAGCCATTTAGGAAACTCCAAATAAAACTCTATGTCTGATGAATGGAGTACAAATGAGGAAAAAGCTAAATATGATTATTCAAAGCTAAGCAGGTAATGCTGAAAGGCCATGAAGATTTTCAAATGGTTTTACTACAATTTAAATAGTCTTTTAATAAAGGCTCAATATTTGCAAGAGACTTGCAAATCAAACAAAATGGTTATAAAGATTTTATTGTTTTCTATTTCTAAGTTCTAATTTGTTAGATTTTCTTGAAGTTCTCCTAGGTTCATAAGATTTATAAACTTTTTTACTTAAAACTTGAAAGGATTATGTTAAATGAATCTTGATTTGTAAATTGCCTAATAAACTAGAGGCCCTGTACATGAAAATTCATACACTCGTGTCTCTCAGCCCAGCCTGCATGTTCTCACAATCTGGGTTCCCCAGGCCTGCAGGCCTGGAGGGGCGACGGGGGGGGGGGCGCGCCCGGAGAAAAGAAGGGAGAGGGAGGGACCAAGAGGCCAGTCCAATTGCAGCATGCTCCATTTCCGAAGATCCCTCCCGTTTCTATGCCATAGGCAGCTGGGGCCCACAGATCCCTCCCACCACCATGCCATGGGTGGCTGGGACCCAGGACTGATTCTTGCCGCAGGCAGCTGGAACTGTAGCCTGGTGTTGGGTCATCCATCTGAACATTTAGGTTGTGACAGACCCTGACTCTTTATATATTAGGAATACACATTGGGGTTCTTGAGGGCTCAACTCTAAATCTGCATCTCTCTACTCTCCACACTTTACACTTGAGTGATTCATTCATTGCTATGGCTTTCAATACGCTCTCACAATCACTCCATTTATGTTTCTCTTCTGATCTCCAGACATCTCCATAGCTTCTCAAACTTACCATGGCCAAGTGGAATGCTTGCTCACTTTGCCTTGTTGACTGACAGAGAGACTAGCAAGTAGCCCAATCTAAAAAAAACTGAGTGTCATCCTTGATTCCTCATCCCCTACATCACTATCCAATCAAGCACCAAATAAATCTAGCTCAAATCCAGACTACTCCAAGTGCCCTGGCACTATCAAAGAGATGACCATCATGTCACACACCAGAAGAGCCCCCCTAATTAGTTTCCCTGCTTTTAGTTTGTCAAAGGCATCTCCATATAGGGCTAGACCACTCCAAAAGCGTTCCATTCAATAATCCATTCTCATGCTGTGCCACCCTTCCACAGATTGATGATGTTCCATTAATACTAACTTAAAAAAAAAATACTGACCTTCTGGTTCTTTTCTGCCTTAGGAACTTCAACAAATCATTCTCCTATTTCATCTACATGACTCCATTTTACCTGTCTTTTCTAAAAGTCATGATCTCAGTCCTAGCTGGTTTGGCTCAGTAGAAAGAGCATCAGCCTATACTAAAGAGTCCTGGGCTCAATCCCCAGTAGGGGGCATGCAGGAGAAGGCTGATAAATGATTCTCGCTCATCATTGATGCTTCTATCTCTCCCTCTCTCTTCCTCTCTGAAATCAATAGAAATATATTTTTTAAAAGAAAATATCCTATAAATAACCAATAAAATGATTTAAAAAAATAGAAGTCATGATCTCAGAGATGCCTTCCTTGATTATCTTATCTAAAGAAGGCCCTTTCCCTTACTTTCCACCAAAACACTGTTCTTTTAATTCTTGAATATTTATCACAATTTGAAAGTATGCGTTTAGTTGTTAAATATCTGCCTTCCCCATAAAACTACATTCTAAGAGTAGAGAGTAGGTCTGTTTTTTTTCTTTACGTACTACTTTATAGTAAACCTGTTGCTGCACAGTGTTAAAGCACACAGTAGTTGCTCAATAAATACTTGCTAGACAAATGAACAAGTAAATGGCTTCTGACTCATGATAGGAAAAGTTACTTTATAAAGTAAATTGCTTTATTATCTTATCACATGGAGTATCCTATAAAATAAAGAGGTAGTATGCAAATTAACCCTCACAAATGGCTATCTATGACCAGGCTGGCAGGAGGATCAGTGAGGGATGATCAAATGACCAAACAAGCAGACTGTGTAGGATGACCAAGCCAACAGGGGTGTTAGTGAGGGGTGACCAAACCACTGAACAAACAGGCTGTGTGGGGTGACCAGGCCAGCGGGGGGGCTGTGAGGAGCAACCTGGCCAGCAGGGAGGACAGTTGGGGGCAACCAGGCCACCAGGGGGAGGCAATTAGGGGTGACCAGGACAGCAGAGGGCAGCAGTTGGAGGCAATCATGGGGGGCAGTAAGAGGCAACCAGGTCGGCAGGGGTGGCGGGGGGCAGTTGGGAGACCAAGCAGGCAGAGGGGAGCAGCTGGGGGCGATTAGGCTGGCAGGGGCGGGGGCAGTAAGGGCGATTAGGCTGGATGGGCGGGGGGAAGGGTGGGGTGTGACTAGGCCAATAGTGGGGGCAGTAAGGGGTGACCAGGCTGGCAGGGGGGTGGGGGGAGAGGGGCAGTTAGAAGCAACCTGCAGGCAGGGAGAGGGCAGTTGGAAGTGACCTGACCAGCAGTGGGGGTGTGGGGATGGGGCACTTAGGGCAACCAGGCAGGTGAGCAATTAGGAGCCTGCAGTTTAGGATTGTGAGAAGGATGTCCGACTGCCTGTTTAGGCCCAATCCCCAGGATCAGGTCTAAACTGGTAGTCGGAGATCCCCCAAGGGGTCCTGGACTGGAGAAGGTACAGGCTAGGCTGAGGTGACACCCCCACACCTGTGCATGAATTTTGTGCACTGGGCCTCTAGATTATAATTATTGTTTTATTTTATTTGTGCTCCTAAGTGACATGAATAAACTTTATTTAATAAGTTAAGAGCTTTCTAGATATATGAACAACTTTTTATATAGGTAGCAAGAAGCAAATTGGCCTACTATACCTTTAATAGTAATTTGTACATTATCATAGCTTTCAGCCTTAATAGCATCAATATAAGTAAAATCCATTACTTTTTCTCTAAAGGATTAGTCCCTACCAGTATACAGACTCTAATATTTTTTTCCTAAAATCTTTAATCTCAATAATAATCTTCCTCTTTTAACTCTGACCTTCTTTAGCTATCCCCCCATTTCTCTTCCCTTTCTAGTAAAACTCCTTAAGAGTTAGCTACATCTGTTAGCCATCATTTTCATCTCATCCCTTCTCATTTTCCATTAAACCCTCCCTAAGTAGCTTTCATCCTATCATTCCAACAAAGGCACTCTTGTCAAGTCACCAAAGTGTTTAAAAACAGGTAGTATGTATAGAGCTCAAGTAAACAGTCTATGAGATTTCAACTGTATAGGAAAACATAATTACTCTAAATTCTGGCATGATGGAGCTTTCTCTAAAATCAGTGTATTAAAGTCATGAATACATTAAATAATTAACACTACTTTAAAGACCAAATAACTAATATTCCTCTAAATATTTATGTTATTCAAATTATATAACTTAGGAGTTTACAAAATTAAGTTTCCCTACTTATCTTCTGCAAAGTATGACTCCTAAACAAGCTGCAAGTAAAGAGTCTTAAGAGGATTCAGAAAGAAAAGGTGAAAGTTGGTACAATGAAATTATTCTATTCCAGGTCTTATATTTACTACATTTATTCCCACACTATTTTAAAGAAAGGTACAAATCAAGACATGAAATCCAAGTACTGGCAGTTGCAAACTGTACAAATAAGGAAAATATTGCAGAGGCAAATGTTTAGATAGTAGAGACCTTCCTATTAACCAGAACTGAATGTACTGCAATGTTTTATATTGAGAAGATATTTTGAACTAGAACATTTCATACCTGAAGATTTTCTAACATCATTTTATCCAGAGCTTGAATGAAGTCCTCATCTTCTACACAAGGTACATGCTTAAGTCCACCTCCTTTGATCATCACCTCCTTATAAAAACAAAACAAAAATAAGAAATCAGACCAGAAATTATAATACTAATGTTTTGTATAACAGAGACTTTTGTATTGATAACTTAACTTGTTTAACATACTTAAGGAATGAGTGAGTAAAATATATAACATTATTAAATATTAAAAGAACTTGTTAAAGAAAAGCATATAGAAAAACAAAATGAAAATAAACACCTAAAGAAATAGTTTTCAATAATTATAAGAAATAAAACTGAAATACTATGAAAATGTTGCACAATTTCAAGAAGCAAATTTTTAGCTATACATACAGTATTTTCTTCATCAGTTTCATTCTCCTTATTTGAATCTGTAAGATAATCTGTATTCTCTTCCTCTTCTTCCTCTCCCTCTTCCTCATCATTATCAGAACCCTCCTGAAATTTAACATTAGATGGTTAAAACATTTTGGAAAGGGTTATTACATTTTACATGCCTTAAAATGATTTTGAAACGTCTGAATAATTGTTTATTATTACCAAATGTAGGGCAAAGTCAGCGGGCAACAGTTACTACATACCAGCAGATGAAATCCCATTTCACTATCTTCCACTGATCTAATAATACTAAGATTCTTTGTAGAATCTCTTCCATGAATTCCACAAAGAATCAGTTTCCTGAACCATGTGTATTTTTCTCCTCCTTAACTTACTTAAGAGCCTGAATTTGTCATAATTGGTTTTTAATATCCATCAAATTCTGCAAAGAAAAGCAATAATTCATTTTAACATCATTACCAGTTGAAAGCAGTGACTCAATTTTATAAAGCACTACACTGTATAAAAGCATCTCAATTTGGAAGGTGCTCTCACATACTTCATTTTGTTTTGGTTTTACCCAATTATAAAGAAGCAAGGATAAGCTTTACTGTCCCCATTTTTATACGTGAAAAACTCAAGGCTCAGAAAAGTTGAAATAACACTTCTAAATTATCATACTCTCCTAAATGCTTTAAGCACCCAAGGAATACACACACACAAAAATACACCTTAATATTAACCTTAATAACTATAAACTTATGCTTATATTAAAACAAATGAGAAAGTGCTAATTCCAAGGTTTACATTTTACTTTCATTATTTTTTTCTTATGCATCATGCTTTTTATTTTTTAACTTTCTAATTTAAGTATATATGATAGAGACAGAATACTTAATGAACCCTTAGTTACACATTTCACAACTGAACAACTATTAGCTCATGATCATTTTCTAGTTTCTTCGATACCCCTAACATTCCCCAGTCTATCTCCAAATCATGAAGCAAATCTGACATTCTATTATTTAAGCTGAAACTTTTAAAACTTAAGAAGATTTAGAAGAAAAAAGGAAAGAATAAAACTATTAGCTTAACTTATATAAAAAATGACATTGTGGTAGGTCCAAATGGTAGAAAATCAATTTCATATGGTTTAGCCTAATAGTCATAAAAACAACAGGGCATGTTATCATGCTGCATGATGAATTTCAGATTTCATATACCATTATATCTGAGAGAAAAAAAGCAAAGTTCATTAATATGTAGTTCAGTAATGTTTTTTTGTTTGTTTTTTTTTCATAAAACTCACAGGTTAAAAGTTCATATTCAAAAGTGAGGTTAAAATACACAGGAGATCAAACAACATTTTTCTTCAAGTTGCTTACTAAATAAAAATCCTAACCATAATAATACATGTCTATAGACTATACAACACCAAGAATGAACCCTAATGTAAACTATAGTCTTTCATTGATAATGATGTGTCAATGTAGATTCTTCAATGTGCTAATGTACCACTTTGGTGAAGGAGATTGAAGGAGGAGGCTGTGCATGTCTGGGATACTGCATGGAGTACACAGGAAGTCTCCTTACCTACCCCTCAATTTTGCTATAAGTCTAAAACTACTCTAAAAAGATAGTCTTAATAAAAACAGCCCAGCTGGTGTGGCTCAGTGGTTGAGTATCAACCTATGAACTAGAAGGTCACAGTTCAATTCCTGGTCAGGCCACATGCCTGGGTTGTGGGCTTAATCCTGAGGGTGGCAGTTGATCAATGATTCTCATCATTGATGTTTCTATCTCTCTCTCCATCTCCCTTCCTCTCTGATTAAATAATAATAATGAAAACAATTCAATGATCAGTATTTACTTCTTAGAAAACCCTTAATTAACCCAGAGATTTTATAACACAGATACTATTAATTATATCCTATATAATAAACAGGTAATATGCAAATTAACCCTCACACCCTTACAAGATGATTGCAACAACCAGGCCAGCAGGGGGTTTGTGAGGAATGACCAAAGGACTGAACAACAGGCTGCATGGGGTAATTAGGCTGGGGGTGGAGAGCATGAGGGCAGCCAGGCCAGCGGGGGGAGGGGGGGGAGGTGAGTAGGGGGAGCAATTGGCAGAGACCAGGCCAGTGGGGTGGTAGTGAGAGAGGGGGGAGTTAGGGATGACCTGGCTGGCACCAGGAGGCAGCGAGGGGTGATCAGGCCAGCAAGGGCGGGGGAGGAGGGAGCAGTTAGGGGCAAGCAGGCAAGCAGGCAGACAAGCAATTATGAGCCAGCAGACCCAGATTGGAGAGGGTGCAGGCTGGGCTAAGGGGATCCCCTCATCCCTGTGCATGAATTTCATGCACTGGGCCTCTAGTTTATTATAATACAACTGAGGTGTAGATTTTATTTTATAAAGGAAATTTTTGCTCATACAGTCAAAATACTCTAGTACAAATGTACCTATATGCTATAAATAAAAGTCATTCACCTCTTCTTCTGGTTCATTAACTTCACTTTCATTTCCAGATTGTTCTTCTGTTTCAGCGCCTCCTTCTTCTTCTTCTTCATCCTCTTCAAGATTTTCTCCTTCTGTCATAGAATCTTTTGAATCTTTGTCATTTACGAGGCCTTGCAGTGAGAAGAAAGTAGAAAAGAACATTTTAAAAAGAAAAGGCAAGTTTTCAATACCATTTCATTTAAAAGTACATATTATGAAAATTCAATAGCCATTTTTTTCAAAACAACAGTAAAATAAGAATTTAAAACTATTTTGAAAAACATTAAACAGAACTTCATTTCAGCTGATGTATTTCGTAGACACTAACAAAAAAGAAGAAAAAATACATTTTCCCCTTTTCTAGAGCTTCAAACTGTTTATCTCAGTCTCAAAAAAATAAAGGCAAAAAGTAGCAGCACACAAGATGCCACTTCAGCCATATAAAATGTACCTTGATTCCACTTATATTTTTAAGTTCCACATTTTCATCAAATATTCAAGAACCTCTAAAAACTCAGATATAAAATTGTCACTTTGATGGAGATATCACATTTGACTATCTATTTGAATGTCTGCAAATTAAGACTAAGGAAAGGCAAACCAATATGGTGACACACCTAGCAGCTGTGTCACCACAGAACTTAAGTTTTTTCGTTCAGTAACAGCATTCTCCTCCTAAGGGAACTCCCTGGCTTGAATTTGCTTCTACCTCCCCATGGTCATCCATATTTTACTATCTACTCAACTCCTCTTATCATCTGAATGCCAAACTACCTCTCTACTTTCAAGAGGCACATAATATGGCTTCATTGGATTTCTTTCCCATGTTTTCTCCCACACCTTCTGCTATAATGAGGTCCAATTCTTATCATTAAAAGGCATACTATCTGGCAATCTTGCTCATCAATACTCTTCTCAACATAAAATCCATTACTTTCCCCTTTATTTGCTTTTGCAGCAGTTGCAGAGTTTATTAGAGCACTTTATATTTAAGAATATATGTACAATGTAATATTTTTTTAAGTTTCAGAAGTGTTACATTAGATTAGAAGACCCTTAAAAACAAAGAATTTCTTTTATATGTATATTCAAGACTTATCAGAGGCATATATTGATACACAGTAGGTGTTAAATAGTTGTTCTCACAGAATCTTGGCCAATTAGCACTGAAAAAATGATGATGTGATTTAATCCTTCCATTTTATGAGGAATACTGAAGCCTAAGGTGTTTTAATAATCCAACCAATAAAAGTAAAAAAATTACTCCAATGTCCTAAGTCTAATCTATTAATTAAACACTGACAAAGCCCAGCCATTGTGACTCAGGTGATTGAGCGTGGACCTATGAACCAGGAGGTCATGGTTCAATTCCCAGTTAGGGCACATGCTCGACTGCTGGGTTAATCCCCAGTAGAAGCTGTGCAAGAGGCAGCCAATCAATGAGTCTCTCTCATCATTGATATTTCTATCTCTCACTCACTTTCCCTTCCTTTCTGAAATCATTTAAAAAAATAATTAAAAAAACAAAAAACAAAAATATGGAAGTACAGTGTGATTAAAGTAGATACATTCAAGTTTGGAAATTTTTAAAAAATTTGAGAAGATGGATGAAGCTCAGTGAGATCTACTTTACATGGAAAATAATACTTAGATTTAAATTTCATTTAACTTAAGTATTTTCTACCTACTACTTATTAGTTTTCATTGGAAGAAATAGACTTTATATGTAAATTTTATTTGTTTATAGGGACATAAAGAAGCAAAATACTGGGAAAGTTATCAGGGACAAAAGTTATTAGGATTGTATACTAAGCATTCTCAATAAAAATATCACAGTGGTGATAAGCTCACATACCATCACACACTTGTTATATCCATTTAAAATGTGTCATGGGAAGAACTACATTTGTGTACGTCTTTTTTTTTGATAGCCACACTTCTAATTTGTAATGAAAATACATACTATTTAATAACATTTTTATTTTCATTGCAAGTCAGTTTCAAAAACAATTTATAAATATTATATTCTGCATTTGCTAAACTATATAACAATTCAGTTGCTGAACCATAAGTCACCGCAATCTAAAGTAAACAATGCAGATTAAAATGTATATATAAAAAAGAGATGACAAAATGCAAACTCTAGAAAAATATTTAAATGTGTGTCAGAATTAAGTATACTTGGAAATAGAAAACAAATACTGTCCTCTTAAATTTGAGCTGCTTGGTGCTTCCATTTTCATGCTCATAACAGAGATGGTAATAAACTATGGTACTTCCTTTCAGATTGTGTTTTAATTTACATTTCTCTGTGTTTACTAGACATGCTGAGCATTTCCCCCATATACTTAACATGTCAGAAAGAGCAGAGTTGACTTGATTGGGCTTTACTTAAAATTCTTCTGTCAAAAATCAGTAGCATTACCCTCCTCCATCATTCTGACAATCAGGCAGTACTCAATAAAAAAAACAATTCTTCCCTGCTCTCCTTTATTTGATTATGCCCTGTTCATTTTTCTATTGAGGTATTCTATTTTATTACCAATTTACCTGTGTTCTTTATGTAAGTGCTAACAACCTAGCAAGAAAATTATTTTCATACTAATTTTTTATTGTATACTAGTGGCCTGGTGCACGGATTCGTGCACATTGAAAGGAAGCAGGGCCACACTCCCTCCTCTCTGATTCCAGGGTGTCTCACTTGAGAACTGCGGCTGCCAAGTCACTGCAGTTAGGCAGCTCCTTTATTAAGCGTCTGTGCAGGTGTTTAATAAATAGTGCTAAACTGACCCCTGGTGGTCAGTGTGTGTCATATGTACCAGCTAGTCAAGTGGTTAGACACTTAGCCGTGTGTGTGTGTGTGTGTGTGTGTGTGTGTGTGTGTGTTTTAAAAACCTAAATCTATATGCTTTCTTTTATCATTTTAAATTTGAGAAAATTAACCTCTGAAAATATTTGATAATCAGATCTATTTTTAACTTTGAAAAAGTAAATATTTAACTCTTTAATCTACCTAGAGTTTGGCAATATAAGATGTGGCTCTCTATCAGTTTTCCTCCCAAATGCTCACCTGTTGCCCTTATCCTATCTTTAACATTCCTGGCGCACCATAATTTATTGTTCTGTATTTAACTGGAAAACTTCTGGGCCTTTTATCTATCCTAGTTATTTTATTTCTATTTTATGAAATATAGTCTTTAAATTTATAATATATTCTTATGGCTTCTTTCCTTTTTTAACTTTTACTTCCATATATATATTACTGATTTTTTTTAGAGAGTTAAAAATATTGATGAGTGAGAAACATCAATCAGCTGCCTCCTGCACCCCGCTCCACTCCTCCCCTCCGCCCCCCCCCCGCAACTGGGGATGTGCCTGCAATCAGGTACATGCCCTTGACCGGAATCAAACCTGGGACCTTTCAGTCCACAGGCCAATGCTCTATCCACTGAACTAATGGATTTTGGCCCTTCCCTCATTTTTGTTTCACTTATTAAAATACTAGTTAGAACTTCCAAACTAGAATTAAACAATATTGCTTATTACCATCTAAATTTGTTCTTAAAATTAAAGAGAATGTCCTTGCCAATACAATAAGTCTGTCTATACTAAGAAATCAAGATGCACAAGAAAATAACTCGAACATGTTATTTATAGTGGTGCAAAATTTGAAATAATCTGTCAACAGGAATTAAACAAATTATGGTACATTTATATGAAGAAATATAGCGAGTTTTTAAAAAATATAATAAAGATTTAGAGAAATACTTCCTGTAAAGAAGAAATTTCATAATGTACTATGTGGGGGAAATCCACTTATAAAACTGTATAAACACGAGGAAAAAATTTAAAGAATAAAAGAAAACATATCGAAATGTTAATACATAATTATCCTCAAGTATGGAGTAACAGTGATTTTTGACTTCTTGATTATTTTCCAAAATTTCTGCCATGAACATATATTACTTTTAATAATATTAAAAATTATTTAAAATTAACATTAAGCATAATACGAGAAATTTTTAGTGTTTTTCCATTAACTATTATGCTAGAACTTTGTTGCTATAAAACTGAGATAATGAATTTATTAAGTGCTTGAACCAAAAAAAACTATTATCTTCTGGATTTATTCAACAGGAAATAGATTTAACATAGGTTTATTCATGTAGCTAGCCTTCCTGATACTTAGACTGTTTATAAGAGAATTAAATTAGGACAACTCCATAGCATAATTTCCAGTTGCAACCATCTTTAGAGTTTCACTTGCAAACATTGACCTATTTTTCTCTGTTCCATATTCTAAACAGACTCCTCAGGAGAGTCTGAAGTCCTTTAATATAACTTTCAGTCAATAAAGGATAAAATCATTGCTCTTTACTGTTACCAAATTGGGTGTCAATCTAGTATTCCCTCATGCCCACTATACAGAGCATCATTCATAAAGGTCTTTGAGAAACAAGACTAAGACTCCAATATTTCAAAGCATAAAAAGTAAATGAAATAAATAGATAAATAAGTACTTTGCTTAAAATGATAATTTTATACAACTAGAAGTCTAAAAAGAAAAAGAAAGTAGATAATTTGGGACAAAGTACAAAAAGATGCACATGTCTTTATGTTGAGTAGTAAGGAAAGGTAATAGTTGCATAATCAGAAGCAATTTTAAAATTAATGCTCAAATAGATAACAGCAATCATATTCTCCAAAAGAGGATTTACCTATGGAAAAAGAAACCTTACTGGACGTAATATGCTGGACGTAATATAAAAAAATAGTTTTAGAGGGGAAAAAGTACCAAATGCTTTCACCATGAAAAATACATCTTTAGATATGCAATGTAGCAAATTTATACAATTAATATAATTGGTGAAGGTAAGGCTCTCCCAATGACAGACTTATAGGTCCCAAGTGCTAGCAGAAAATAAAATACGTACTAGCTTAACAGCCTCAAAACATGTCACTTAAAAATGACTAAAATGAAACCTGCTAACAACTATCTGCAAGTAAACCAAAGTAGTAAGGTTACATATTCCAGTTATTTCCACTGACAAAGTTAGTTAGCTTCTACAGTCCCTCGTGAGAGTTATTCAAGAGCTACTCCTACTCAGCCAGTGCGGGTCAGTAGATGAACGTTCACCCATGAGCTCACAGGTCCTCAGTTCTATTCTTGGTCAGAGCACATGCCCACTTATGGGCTGGATCCCCAATAGGGGGCGTGGCAGGCAGGAGGCAGCCGACTGGGTTTCTCATTGATATTTCTATCCACTTCCCATCCTCTCTCTTTAAAATCAACAAGCATATATATATATATATATATTTTTTTTTTTTTAAAGAGCTACCTCTTTTCCCCCAACAATCTCAAAGGGACACAGAGAAAGTAAATAGACCAATTCTCCTGTAGAACATTTCTCCCATTTTCTCTAGTCCTTAGAAATAGAGACTCTCCCAGTGAATAAGGTCTGAAATTCTGTAGGGTAGTTCCAAACTTCTAACAGGTATTCCCCTTCTATAGTTTCTAGCTCACAATGTCTTAAGAAATAACGCTTGTTACAATTACATACTGTATTGTAAGAGGTGCTCTAATTCAAAGTTATTTTATATTAGCAACCAAAAATTCTAAAATTAAAAGAGGCAAATAGGATTGTATTTATTCATCACTATCACTGGCTTCAATTCTTACATAAGTATTTAGCTCCAACTTGGGATTAATAAAATAAAAAAATGCCACTCATATGTCTTATCTAATATTATGTAACACTCAATATAAAAATGGGAAGTATAAAAAGGTAAACTCTGGTAACATTATAAAGCAAATTCTAAAAACAATCTGCCAAGTATCACCTTCATTGTCTCTCTGTAATTAATTGCTTACCTAGTTTTATTAAGAATTCTCGTTCCAAGTCTTGTACCTGCCTGATGGATTCTTCCAGAGAATTACAAAGTTTGATCTTTGGTCTTAGCAGTTCTAGTGTATCACTGATCATATAATCTATGTCAATAGGAAATGGATGATCTTTTGTCCAAACCTCCAAACTTTTCTTCCACCAAACATAACGCTGATGACAAATAAAAAATAAATTTAGCTATAAAATATTAATAACAAAAATATTTTAAATAATAATCTGTAATGTGACATCAACTAACTATAACAACTATGCTAAAAAGTTGTACAAGACACCACTATTTTCATTAATGGTCGACAACAATGACCCTAATTCCAATTATTTCCCTCCACCTACAGTTTCTAAGCCATTTGGTGCCTTGAATCTAAATATTATTATAATTGTCATAATCTTTTTAAAGACAAAAAAATTGTGAATAAAATACCAAATGAATTTTCAGATAATGAAGCAAGTCAGAAACTCCACTCCCAAATTGGGTTTAAATGTTAAAGTTTACAAAAACCACCAGATTCAAAGATATAGTTTTGATAAATGTTCATCATTTTCCCTATAATACTTGCTTTATTTTTAAAAAGGTCAATTAAAGTATCTAAATATATGCGTTTTTAAATATAGAAATCAATTAACAATCATTTATTGAACACCTACTGTGTATATGGCACTGTTTGAATATTTTCCCTCTCTTCTCCTGGGTCCCTCATTCTGTTTCATACTTTGTAAGTTAACATTAATTGAAGCGTACAACCCAGGAATTTACTTATGTTTAAACAGGTAATCCTCTGGGTGCTTCACTCTTCTTCCCCAGTTTGTTCTAGGTCCTTTCTACTCAAAATTGCAGACCTCAACTGGAGCTTATTAGAAATGCAAAATCTGAAGTACCCATCCCTGATCAATTTAATAATTGAATTGCATTTTAATACTATTCCCAGGTAATGTGTATGCACATTAAAGTTTAGAAGCACTGCTATGGGTGATTCTTTCTACCTGGCCTTCTAATACATAACTGTTCACTCTATATTCTAGGCAGAACACACTGACCTCATCCTCAGGCCTCACTTCTTACTCCCATTCCCTCAGGTTTAATCCTGCTGCATATTTCTGCTGCCTGTTAATCAATGTAGAAAATGCCTCTCTCTTTGTCTCTTGGATATTTTGGGATAGTTATTTTCTCTCCAACTGGGATGTCAGATTAAATGCAAGTAAGGATTCTCTTCTAAAAGAGATTCTACTTTGGACGCTGACAATTACAGCTAAAACTTTGCAGCAAAACTGGATTTCAACGTAGGCAGTCTCCAAGCTAAGACAGTCCTTAGAGACAAAGGGAATCTGATTCTCAAATGTGCAATCCCCTTCTTCATGATAGGATAAAGTTAATAAACTGCTCTTTCCCAAGAACATTTACCCTCTCCCCTTAACACCAGCCATTATGTAGATATAATTTTTATACCTCTAGTTTTAGTTTTAAATGTATTTTCTTCAACAATGGATGAATGAAAACAATATTAGAAATAGAGATCATATAGACTTAATGGTACTATTGATACCTTCTTTCAATAACATCTGGACAATTCAACAGTGAATTGTTCACCCTGCTCAGTATTTTATGGGAAATAGTGATTGGGTTCCAAACAACCAACCTACAAAGTTAACTTCTGGAACACCTACTTTAAAGGAATTGTAGAAACATCTACATTTTTGTACCTGAATTCAATTTATACTATATTTGATCTAAATCATAAGCTTACATAATTAACTAAAATTAAGATATGAAAAGCACAACTCAAAGAGTTTCTTCCTGTGTTAAAAATATTTTTCCCAGAGTGACAGTGTTTTCTTTAAAAAAAAAAAAAAAGTTAATCATTTAAGAATTTTAGATGGAAAACCAAAACACAGATGAGTGACAAAAATGTATATGTAAAAATTACAAGTTTAATTCATAAATTACTGTACCAAATATAATTCATACATTACCATTCCAAATTTATAAAGTATACCAAAATAATTTTCAAAATTAAGTCAATCATATGAAAGTTACAATGCAATTAGAATGTTTATATGATAAAATTCATCAACTTTTTAAAATCTCTAAAGCATCCCTGCAGAAAGAATAAATCAAATTTAGTCTAATTATGAACATATCTCATATGAGATATGTGAATGTTATAATGTTTCTGCTTAAATATTTTTGTAATATAATGTATTAAATGGTGCCAAACTGCATATTTCAGCTTACCTACCTGAAAATATACAAGGAAACAATCAAGTTTTCGTTTACTGGAACCTCTGTCAAAGTACTGGCCACAAGTATCCAAAATAGTGCACACTAGTCTAATTCTGAAAAGGTGCTCAGGAGGGTCCAGTGAACTTGGAGAGCCATCAGGATTAACACCAAATGAAGTAAAAGAATAAAGAGTTCTAAAAATAACAGCTGATTCCACCATGCGGTAATTATAAAGTTCTCCTAAGAACTTGGCACTGCTGATACGTCTCTGATTAAATTTAGGTTGATTAACCTAAAAGAAAAAGAAAAAAACAACAAGATTTGCATTAAAGAACAGTAATGTGGTTGAAAAGAGGCAAAATTCCCCTGTCACTTGACAGTATCAATTACTGAAGAAACAATGAACAGAGAAAAATGAATGGGTTGTTTGCTTCTTTTCTAATAAGGTGGTCACTTGTGAGTATCCTTTTTCTCTCTTTAGGAAATGGGTATCTACAAAATGTTAAAAAAAAAAAATGCTCAGGTTGGTGTAGTTCAGTTGATCCCATGCACAAAAGGGTGACAGGTTTGATTCCTGGTTGGGGCACATGTGCAAGGCAGCCAATCAATATTATTTAAATGACATTTTTTAAAAGTTTACTAAAATATGTTAAATATTAAACTAATTAAGCTATCATTAAGTGAACTGATTTGATAGTCTATTAAGCAATTAAGATGTAATTCTCCTTTATCAGCCCATATAACTTATTTTCTCTATAATCCATGGATTAACAATAAGCCTACAAAAAAAGGGATCTGCTTACAGGAAATGATTAAAATTCTTATAATTAATAAACTTATTTTCCCAATAATAACCCAGAAATAATAAAAATGTTACTATATTCTTCCAAAATAAGCTTAACTGGACTTGAGAAAAAGAGGCAAAATAAACCCCAGGATTAGCCTGAGAGAAGCATAGTAAATCTTGTACAGCAGGTTTTAAGAAACCACTAATTCTGAAGAGATAATAGTTAAAGATACCATATAGATAAAAGAAGGTCTTCAAATTATTTTTCAATAATAGAATTTAAGTTATTTAAATTCTTCCAAAACTCCAATTTGACAACTTTAAAGAAAGTCTGTGTTACCTCCATTCCTAATCGAATATCTTCTAAAACTCCATCCACAACATGGATTCCAACATCCTCTTGGTACAGCACTAGTCCTGCTAAGAGGTTTGCCACACAATGAATACTATTATATTTCACATTCCAGATGTTTATCATACAACAAATAACATAATCTTTCACTTCTTGGTCCTGCCAGGGCAACTTTCGCATCTGTCTCAAAACCTAAAGAAAGAGAATTTTGTTTAAATTACTAGACAAGTATATAATCCAATATACCCAACTGTATAGATACGGTATTACAATTATGTAAATAAAGCACTTTTGAAATGGGAAATACTTGAGATCCTCAATCACCTTTTCACATTAGAGATTAAACATGAGATTTTCTAATTATTGACAAAAGGTATTCATATCTTTCCTCCATCTTTCTATAATGTCCCCATATTTCCTGAGTTTCTAGGTCTTCAATCAAGCTAACGGTGTACACTAATACACTAAGGTCACTGAAAGAAATTCCTAAGATTCACCAAAAATAATGTTTCTTTTGTGCTTCATTTAATCTAAATAATCTTAGACACTTCATTTAATCTAAATAATCTTAGACACTTAAAAATTTCCAATAAATAAATAAAACCAAGGCAAACTGGTTAAAAGATCACTTAAAATGGAGACATTAACATCAAGACTGACATTACAAGAGAATCAAAGATGGCGGCATAGGTAAACACCTACACTGCTGCCTCGCACAACAATTTCAAAACTACAACTAAAAGACAGAACAGACATCATCCAGAACCACAGGAAAGCTGGCTGAGTGGAAATTCTACAACTAGAGGGAAAGAGAGGGGCTCGTGGAGAACCAGAGGAGCTGCAAAAAGCTGAGGTACTGAGTCGCGCGGCGGAGAGAGCGGGTGCCGAAATACCTGGCTCTGGCAGGAGGGAAACGGAGACTCTCAAAGCCATTGAACCCCTTATCTTACGACACTAAACCCCAGATCCAGCCGAAACTCATATGGGGGGAGTTTGAACTATGAAAAAGGAGAGGTGCACAGAAATTTAGGGGAGTCGCAAAAGATCAGAGGTCTGGTGGCGCGCACGGCACTGCACAGAAGACAGATTCTGATTGTGCCACTGGCTTTCGGGAGTGGGCGGGAGACAGACCCTCACAACTGTGCCACTTCTGACTCCACTAAACCCCAGTTTCGGGTGAAACCCTGAGGACCTAAACTCGTGTGGTCCTGGGGTGCAGGGGAGACGGAAAAGCAGTGGTTAGAGGCACTGCAGGCGGGCGAGCACAAGGACCGCTCCAGCGATTACCCAGTCACGTGAGACTCAGGGGCCGTGGAGGGCGGGGCCGACTGAAAGGCAAGGTGGTCCCTTAAGCCCTGAGACTCCACCCCTCCCAAGCTCAACAGAGAGGCTTCTGCAGTTTTGAAAGTCTGGTATCATAAGGCTGAATCCAACAGAATTTCTCCCGGCATAGTGAAAATGCCGAGACATGGGAAAGGATCACAAACAAAAGAAATGGAGGAAAAGAAACGACTGGATATAGAGTTCAAAACCACGCTTATAAGGTTTTTCAAGAATATGCTAGAAAAGTTGGATAAAATTAGCGAGAGCCAAGAGGAGATGAAAAGGGACCAACTAGAGATGCAAAAGATTCAACTAGAGATGGAAAAGGTCCAACTAAAGATGAAAAAGGACCAACTGGAAATTAAACATACACTGACTGAAATAAAAAATATTATACAGAGTCCTAACAGCAGACTAGAGAAAGGCAGGAATCAAGTAAAAAATTTGAAATATAAAGAAGCAGAAAACACTCAACTGGAAAAGCAAGAAGAGAAAAAAATCCAAAAATGTGAACATAATGTAAGGAGCCTCTGGGACAGCTTCAAGCGTACCAACATCAGAATTGTGGGGATGCCAGAAGAAGAGAGAGAGGAAGATACTGAAACCTATTTAAAGAAATACTGACTGAAAACTTCCCACATCTGGTAAAAGAAATAGACTTACAAGTCCAGGAAGCACACAGAACCCCATAAAAAAGGAATCCAAAGAGGACTATAGCAAGACACATCATAATTAAAATACCAAGAGCAAAAGACAAAGAGAGAATATTAAAAGCAGCAAGAGAAAAACAGTTCATTACCTACAAGGGAGCACCCATACGACTGTCAGCTGATTTCTCAACAGAAACGATGCAGGCCAGATGGGAGTGGCAAGAAATATTCAACGTGATGAATAGCAAGAACCTACAACCAAGAATAATCTATCCAGCAAAGCTATCATTCAGAATTGAAGGGCAGATAAAGAGCTTCACAGAGAAGAAAAAGCTAAAGGAGTTCATCAACTCCAAACCAGTATTATATGAAATGCAGAAAGGTACTCTTTTAGAAGAGGAAGAAGAAAAAGGCAAAAGACAAAAAATTATGAACAACAAATACATATCTATCAACAAGTGAATCTAAAAATTAAGGGAATTAAAAATTTGATCAACAGAATAAACTGGTGAATATAATAGAATCAGGAGCACAGAAAGGGAGTGGACTGATAATTCTCAGGGGGGATGGGGTGAGGGGTATACAGGGAGAGATTGGACAAAAATCATACACCTATGGATGAGGTCAATGGGAGAGAGGTAAGGGCAGAGGGAAGGATGGGAGCTGGGTGGAGGGGTGCTATGGAGTGGAAAAAAAGAGAAACAAATGTAATAATCTGAATAATAAAGATTTAGAAAAATAAAATAATTAACAAAATTTTTTAAAAAAAGGCTGACATTACAGTGTCCTGTTTCCTCATATGTAAAAGGGGGGGGGGATAATAAAAACCACTTACTAGTTTGTTGTAAGGATTAGACAAGTTAAAACATGTGAAGTATGTAGGAAAGTGTCTGCCAGATTGTAAATACCCTATATATATATAAGTAAGGTATTATGATTTCAAAGATTCTACTGTCAATAAGATAATTAACAGAGCTCTACTTATCAAGTTCTATCCATTTTGATTCTGAAAGAATACATATATTATTGGCAGATTGCAAAGTATTCCTTTCATTTCTATATCCACCATCCATCTTTTAAACATTAAATATTTTCTCATATCTGCTTCACTGGTAATTTTAATGTCATCTCAACTTCATAAGCATTCTATATTTTTCAACTTCTAGTCAAGTCTAAAAAGCTATCAAAATCCTTTTGTTTCAAACAACTATTTTTCCAACTCTCTGAAAAGTTGGTTTCAATTTTCAAAGCTGCACTATCATTCCTATTACCTCTTATCCCACCCATGAATTATTTCATGCCTTTTATCCTCCCCTGATGTGTTCTCTGTCCAGAAGTTAATTTCCATTACTTTATCTCCTAAAAAAGAAAAAAAGTTCTACATTGTATTGTTTCTACTTGCAGAATAAACCAAGAAATGTTTTGCTCAACATATCTTCCTTAAAAGTGAAGTTTCTAGCAAGATAACTACAATAATTCAATTAATTGATCAGTGGTTCTTAAACTTTTCTGGAAAGTGACTCCTGATGAGAAACTCAAGAAAGCCACAGACCTTATCTTCAAAAAAAATACAGACAGCCCCAGAATTCAAAACTATGAAATTTCAGAGGGCCATGGGCTTCCTAATACCCATTTAAGGTTAAGATCTCCTGCTCTCAAGAAAAATATGTAAAGGCAAATTCATTACAGAATATGAATATATATACAACATCAAAATTCAATTTAGAAGAATGGCTCTTTTAATTAGAGTAAGAAGTTACTATCATAATAGAAAAATAAAACATTGTCCCATATATTATGTATCATCATATGAATTATTTCTTAGCGTGATTTGGATAGAGTCAATCATAATGGTACTTGGGATCTAATCCCAACTCTCCTTAACTTCACTCTTGAGACCTGAACAGCTCTGCTTTAATTTCTCCATTTACAAAATGTGAACAATGCAAAGTACTTGCATTTCTTATCTGTAATTTGAGGCACTGAAGCAATTTATAAATAAACTGATCTAGGAAAACTGAAATATATGTCCCTGACCTAAAATTTCAGGCACAGGCTAGAAGGAAAGTGCACTGCTTTTAATACTATTATCATTAGGATGAAAAATAATTTAGTTGAATATTATATAACTACCACAAATCTCAAGTTGACCATTAATCCTGATTCCATTAAGATTTACCTTCTCAGTGGTGACCTTGGACAGATCCTTGTACAAAAGTTTCCGGATATATTCCTGGAGAGGAGGTCGTTTCTTTTTCACTGTTTTTTCGGCTGGAGGTGGGTTGCAGTAGTAATATGCATTCTCTACCATTGTGACATATCTTGCATCAAGATGCATTGCTTGTTTCTTTCTCATCATTTGTTCCTAAAATAAAAAGTCTACAATAGTCAAAATACTTTCATTCTAAGGTTTCTTTATTCCTAACAAAACTAGTGTTCTCAGTGGTAAGATTTTAGGATAAAGGTCTAGAAAAATTAAAAAAACAACCAGTTGGTATTTTTAAGCGTGTGCAAGCAGACTAATTATTACACCACTGATCAATTGTTTATAACAAATTAGCTAATAACTGCTTGGTGTTAGGCCTTTACTCAGAGAACTTTTGCTACAAATGTAATTTATATCTCTGCCAAACTACATGAACTCTAAGTATGACAAGTTTCATATATATAAGTGACTGAAATTAAGAACAAAAAATATGAATAAAGGGATGCTGGCTGTCCCACATACAAATGAGAAAAAAATTATTCTCAGAGCTTGTGTCAGATAAATTTGACATGTCTCTATAGACAAGAAAACTAAAAGCCCCCAAGGTCTTATAAATACAGATCTAGTCAATTATCATCTACTTTAAGCTTTCTGAACTTGACAATTTGGAATGAATAATTCTTTGCTGTAGGGGAATGGGGGCATTGTAGGATTGTTTTGTGCAACCTTGACCTCTATCCACTTGATGCCTATTGAGAACCACTGACTAGCTGAAGATCTTAAAATAGCATTATACTAAGCATTAAGATTACTGAATTTGTTCAGTCATTCAACAACATTTTACTTAGCACTTACTATGTGCTAGGCACTATTTCCAGGTGCTGGAACTTACCAGTGCATAAGACAGACATGATTCTTACCTTCATGAATCCTAACAGTCTGGTGTAAGAAGACAGAATAAACAATTCAACAAGAAAACTAACAATCTTTTAAATAATAATTGTAATCAGTGGTGTGAAGGAAAATAATACAGTACTAAGATGGAGAGTTATGAGGAGCCTCTCTATACTTTAGGTAGAGGGGGGCGTTAGGGATGGCCCTCTCCAAGAAAATGAGATCTAAGCTATGACCTGAAAGATGACAAAAGGTTTGAGAAGAGCCATGCAGAGAGCATTCACAACAGAAGCAATAGATAAGAGGCTCTGAGGCAAGAGAATGATATGTTACTGGAACTAAAAGAAGGCCACTGAGGTGCCCAAAAGAAATTCCATGAAATTAGACATGAGAGGTAAAAAGGGCCAAGTAATAACAAGGCTCTTTTTAAATCTAGTTTGTTGCTTGCCTCTCGAGTTTTATCTGCAGCTGCTTGACTACATGTCTTTCTTCTCTGCCTTGAAGACTTGGATTAGTTTCTAAAATAAACACCACTTTTCCAGGAAACTTATCCTGACATACCAACTAGATTAAGTGCCTCTTCTATCTATGCCATATATTGCTTTTGTATCATATATTCCAATTGCCTATTTACTCCTCTGTCTGACTTAACAGACTCCAAGAGAGCATGGACTATCTTTTCATATTTATACCCTATTAGAGGCCCAATGCAGGAAATTTGTGCACAGGGGTGGGAGGTGTCACTCAGCCCAGCCTGAACCCTCTCCAATCTAGGACCCCTTGAAGGATGTCCGACTGCCCATTTAGGCCCGAACCCAGTGGGATCGGGCCTAAATAGGCAGTTCGGACATTCCTCTCACAATCCAGGACTACTGGCTCCCAAACGCTCACATGCCTGCCTGCCTGATTGCCTCTAACTGCTTCTGCCTGACAGTGTAATCACTCCTAACCACTCCTCTGCCAGCATGATCAATGACTAACTGCTCCCCTGCTGGCCTGATTGCCCCTAACTACCCTCCTCTCCTCTGCTGGCTTGGTCACTCCCAACTGCTCTCCCTTGCAGGCCTGGTCCCCTCAACTGTACTCCCCTGCAGGCCTGGTTGCCTCCAACTACCCTCCCCTGCAGGCCTGGTCATCTCTAACTGCCCTTCCCTGCAGGCCCAGTTGTCCCAAATGCCCTCCCCTGCCAGCCTAGTCGCCCCTGTCCTTCCCTGCAGGCCTGGTCCTCCCCCAACTGTCCTCCCTTGCAGGCCTGGTCCCTCCCAACTACCCTCCCCTGCCAGCTATCTTGTGATGGCCATCTTATGTCCACATGGGGGCGGCCATCTTGTGTATTGGAGTGATGGTCATTTTGCATATTACCTCTTTATTATATAGAATGGGTCTGACATAAGAGTTTGTACTCAGTGAATACCATGAAGCTGTTAGGGAAGATATTTCTTGATTCATTAGTCTAGCTTAAGTACTCCCTCCACGAGCCCATAATATTCTCTGCATAGTTCTATTAAAGCACTTACAACATTATATTCAAACTAGAGACCCAGTGCATGAAATTTGTGCACAGGGAGTGGGAGGAGAGTGTCCTTCAGCCCACCCAGCTCCCTCTCCAATATGGTTGTCCCACACAGTCTGCTTATTCAGTCATTTGGTCATCTCTCACTAACCTCCCCACCCTGGCCTGCCCAGGCCTCCGCTGAAGGGGGTACTTAAGCTAGACTACCTGGATCAAGCCTAAACAGGTAGTCGGACATCCCTCTCACAATCCAGGACTGCTGGCTCCCAACTGCTCACCTGCCTGCCTTCCTGATTGCCCCTAACCACTTCTGCCTGCCAGCCTGATCACCTCCTAACCACTCCCTTGCCAGCCTGATTGATGCCTAAGTGCTCCCCTGCCAGCCTGTTTGCCCCTAACTGTCCTACCCTGTGAGCCTGATCACTTCTAACTGCCCTCCCCTGCAGGCCTGGTTACCCCAACTACCCTCCCTTGCAGGTATGGTCTCTCCCATCCACCCTTCCCTGCTGGCCTGATTGCCCACAACTGCCCTCCCTTGCAGGCCTGATCCCTGCCAACTGCCCTCCCCTGCTGGCCATCTTGTGTCCACATGGGGGCAGGATCTTTTGACCACATGGGGGAAGTCATCTTGCGTGTTGCAGTGATGGTAATCTGTATATTACTCTTTTATTAGATAGGATAGAGGCCTGGTGCATGGGTGGGGGCCAGCCAGTTTTCCCTGAGGGGTGTCCTGGATCAGGGTGGGGGCTCCCTTGTGGTGTGGGGTGACTTGGGCGAGGGGCCTGTGGTGGTTTGCAGGCCGGCCACACTCCGCAGCAACCCAAGCAGAGGCCCTGGTATCTGGGATTTATTTATCTTCTACAATTGAAATTTTGTAGCCTAGAACAGAACCAAGATTTCTGCTAGCTCCCAGGCGGCAGCCATTGAAACTTTGTTGGCTTAAGCAGAGGCCTGGGCCTGCCAAGGTTTGCTGAAAGCAAAGCGTGGCTTCCTCCATCACCAGGGGCAACCCAAGCCTCCCACCTGCTCCCTCTCTGGCCATAGCCATCTTGGTTGGGTTAATTTGCATACTTGCTCTGATTGGCTGTTGGTGTGGCTTGTGGGTGTAGTAGCCAAAGTATGGTCAATTTGCATATTACTCTTTTATTAGATAGGATTAGCACTAGATATGGACCACTTTGGCAATTGTTTTCCTTGTACCACTTCTCCTAACTATGCTTGACACATAGGCCTCACAAAAATGTTAAATGGTAAATAAGGTTCCTATCCAGAAAGCAAGAGACTCACTAATAAAGGCTAGCTTCTTTTGCTGTAAGAGGGGAAAAGGTCCACTGAGCTAAGAAAACCAGTCAGACAGGAAGAACTCTGGTCTTCAGTAACGTGACATTTATCCATACTACCACAATTAGTAAATATTTTCTCCAGCAAAAAGTAAATATTGGGGATTCAATGTTATAAAAAGATAATAAAAACTAAGCTTTCCTAGCATCTCTATTACATTTTTATTTAATTAAATATATTGGATAACATTAGTTAATAATAATGTTTCAATTAATACAATTTTATTTGCATTGTCTCATTTAACCTTATCAGTATGAGCCACAGAGGAGGAAGAATTTTCTACTTGCTACAATTAAATTTGAACTTGGAATAACTATTATATGATTAATATGATATAAACCTAAAGACAATTTGGAAATCAATTCTATTTGATGGCCTTCACATTAATATTTTTGTTTAGGGGAAATAAATTCTCATATTTCTTCATTTTTAAATATTATTGGCAGATAATTCAGACTTAAAACTGGATTCTAAATAAGATACCTAGAGAAAATGACACAATCAAGACTTCTGTAACAGCAACAGTGATGTAATGACAGTATATGCCCAGAGCCCTCTTGAACACTACTACCAACCCTGCAAAAGGCTATCAGCAAATTGCATGCATATTATCAATAAGCATAATAACTTAATTGATTAATAAACTTGATAGTCATTAGGCACTCTAATTAACTTAAGAAATAACTTCTCCCACAGGTAATTTTTTAGACTTATATTTTATGTTTTTTAATTTTAAAATTTAATTATATATGTTAAGTTTATAATTTATGTGCTTATGGCACGCCAATCTAACGTAATAGTATTAAGAGTATCTGCTCATTTGTATCATTTGTCAAAAGTTGTTTTAGATTAGAACTTGTATGCATATGTGCATAACCTATGAACACAGATAATAGTGTGGTGAAGACCTGGGGCAGGGGCAGGCAAGAAGGAGTTGATGGGGAGGGGGGGGAAGGGATGAATACATCTGTAATAATTTCATCTTTGGTTAAACTTAATCCCCATTCACAATATTGTTAACTCACTAAGAGCTAAGTGAGGAAAATATTAACAATTGTCCAGGAATGGCAGCTCATATATATAGAATGGTCTAATTAGGGTAGAAAAGTTTATGTTTCTATGACAGAGCAAGATAACAGGCAATGGTCAATATTTTTAACCTCTTAAGTAAATCCTCTTGCTAGGATTCTCACATCCTTACCAAAAGTACACTGGTCCTCAAGTGAGATTCTGGAGATCTGAAAAGAAATCTTCCACATGTTTCCAATAGGGTACATGCCATTTCAATATGGTGATGGGAAAAGTCTGATAGAAGCATCTGTAATAATAATAATGATAAAAAAAACCACAAAGACAATACTTCAAGCCTATTAGAGAAAAAAATGTATTTCTAATGTATGTAACAATTTTTAAAATGTCAGTATAAAAAGCAAAAGCTAGTCTTTTAGTTTAACAGTCCTCATCGATGGACATCTTTTGTGGTTTGCCATAAAAACCTTTTCTAAAACTTTCAATATATTTAATGTTTTTTGTTCTAGATAGATATATGAAAATTAGTATCAAAGCCCTTTCTAAATGTACTATTAAATGCCACATATTTAAATACATTACATACATAGTTTACATTCTCTAAATTATTTTGTTTTGGTGTAAATAACGTTTATTTTTAAAATTCTGACTACAAAAGACTTATTGTATAAAATTTATAAACACAACACAAAATTACCACAACATTTTATTAGTATTTATTCTCCCAACCTATTTATATGCATATTTTCTAAACCAAAATTGATTGAGACATATCACATCATTTGATATCTTGTTTTGTTTTGACTGAGTATTTTTCCATATACATTCTCAATCTCTTGGGTATAGTGCCAAATACATTAAGACTGTTAAGTGTGCTGTTCAATTTCTGTATATATAGTACTTACAGATTTTGTCTGCCTGTTCTTTCAGCTATTAAAGTTTTTTCAAGTCTCTCACTATGATTGTGGATTTTTTTATTTTTATTTTATTTCTTTACTAGAGGCCCGATGCATGAAATTTGGGCATGATAGGCCTCTTTCTTCCCCTGGCTACCAGCATCGGCTCCCTTCTGACACTCAGGATCTGGGTTTCCCTCACAGCCCCAGCTTCATCCAGAAGGACATCCAGTCTAACTAGCATATTATGCTAGGTAATATAAATCTATTATTATAGATTTCTTTTGTCAATTGTTTCTTTATATATTTTGAAACTACATTACTGATTCAGGAAGTAATACTTGCGTAACCAGTCAGGGCGAGATATACCGTGGAATGAAGAAATGAAGACATACCGAGAAATGACCTCTTCATTGCTATCAACTAACCTTTTTTATTCATTTTTTTTAAATATGTCTTTATTGATTTTAGGGTGGAAGAAAAGGGGGGAGAAGTAAGAGAGAAACACTGATGTAATTGGCTGCCTCTTGCTCAACCCTACTGGGGATCGAGCCCACACCTGAGCATGTGCCATGATGGAAAATCAAACTAGCGACCTTATGGTACGTGGGACAACATTCAGCTAACTGAGCCACACAGGCTAGGGCCAACTAACCTTTATTTCTAATACAGCTTCATCCCTTAAAGTCTACTTTGTCTGATAATAATAAAACCAGGTGTCTTTTAAAAAGTACTTCCACGGTATATTTCTCCCATCTTTTTACTTTAGCCTTTCTGATTTTTATAAACGAGTGGGCAAAATAGATTTACAGTTAA
>JAAGEH010000032.1:6448769-6558770 GCA_011751065.1 Lasiurus cinereus | reverse complement strand
TTTTGCCCAACCTTGTATTTAAGAGTATGTCTAGCCCTGACTGGTTTGGCTCCATGGATGGAGCATCGGCCTGTAGACTCAAAAGTCCCCGGCCGGGTTCAATTAAGGTCAAGGGCATGTACCTTGGTTTCAGGCACATACCCAGTAGGGAGTGTGCAGGAGGAGGCTGATCGATGTTTCTCTCTCATCAGTGTTTCTGACTATCCCTCTCCCTTCCTCTAAGAAAATCGATAAAATATATTAAAAAAAAAAAGAGTATGTCTCTTACAGGTAGCATATAGTGGTGGTGGTGTTTTTTAATTTTTTTTTTTAAGCAAATACCTTTTAAAAAAATATTTTTCTTATATTGATTTCAGACAGAAAGAGAGAAGGAGAGATAGAAACATCAATGATGAGAGAGAATCACTAATCAGTTGCCGCCTGAATGCATCACACTGGGAATTGAGCCTGCAACCAGGAAACAAACAGTGACCTCCTGGTTCATAGGTCAACCACTGAGACAAGTCGGTCGGGCTATTATTTGTTTTCTATTTTGCCGACCTGTTTAATGTTCCTTTTTACCCCCTTCTTGCCTTCCTTTGGATAAATCAAATATTTCTTAAATATTTCACTTTTTTTAGCATCTGTAACAAAAACTTTAAATTTGTCTATTAAAAATAATTCAAATAACTCAGCACTAACCTTTAAACAATGCAATGTATCGTTTTTAGTGAACATCTTAAATTTAGTTAGTTCTCCAATAAAACGAACAGTTTTGTTCTTTGTTTCAATATTGATCTGGTCCTTTTTTCGTACCTACAAATTAAAAGAGATACTGCTTAGATAATTAACACTTTGAAATCTCCAGTAAGAACTGTTATTTTAATAAGACTGAACTCACTCTAAATACTTTAAATAAATTTGGTATAATTTCCTGCTTTATTCAAATTGTTTTACAGTAAGGCAAAATAAGCTCTGTATAACACCAGTGTCAAAATGTACTTTGCAAAAACAGTTCTATGGTCAAATAATGCATTTTATAAGGCTAAAAGGATCACGAAATAAGAAATCTGTTTAACTTAATCTAATTAAATGTTTCTCAAATTTATTTGGTGACATAAATACCCCTTTTGAAATGTTACGAATGACTAGTTAAGATTCCATTATATTAATACCATAAGGAACACACTTTAGAAGATGCTGCTTTATAAATAAAGAACATCAAAAGCTCACTTAAGCAAAAATATTATTAAGGCTCAGTTAGTGTATTGTAGTGACAAACTATGTATTGCATTTTTTATTATAAGTTCATTATAATGAAATTTCCAATATACTAACTATTCACTTTTATCACTAGTCACAGCCATATATCAAACTTCAAGTCCTTTGCAAATATAACCTCCTACTTAAGCACATATTTGAAGAAATACTGAATATGACAAAACCCTATCACAGCAATACAATGTGAACAGACACCTCAAAATAAATGTAATTGGATTTAGCCTCAGAATTACATTTTCATCAGAAAATCAAACTTAGTTTGGTTTCTAGTTTCTAATATTAATAAAAGTTATATTGAATAAACTTAACTGTTTTAGTCTTGCAATTTAGAAAAGAGTACAGCCTTCATAAAGACCCTTTCACAAATATGTCTGATCAAATTTTTAATTTTTCTTACTTTGTGAACTCCTAGGAATTACAAATGTGGATCCTGGACAAGATTTGCTGGGTTTAAGTCCAAGTTCCATAATTTACTAGCTGTTATTTAAATTCTATGCCTCAATTTCCTCATTTGTGTAATGGAAATAATAAAAATAACATAGCCTAGTAGGGGTGTTGTGAGTCTTAAGTGAATTGGTACATGTACAGCACAGGCAACAGTACTTACAAAGACCATGAAGAGTCTAATAACTATTAGCTACTATTAATTTTATTTGTATTTGTATATTTTTATCACTAATACATGGACATTAAATGTTTACTGAGTAAACAAATAAATGAAAATGCTTAATGTTTATGCATATATTGCAGAAATGGAAGAATAAAATATTTATGGTCAGAACATCTCAGCCTTTATGGTCACTCTATGCCATTTTTTGAAGGTATATGATCTTAGAGAATTCACATAAACTCCCTGAACCTTTTGGTTCACTTGGTAAAATAAGAATAAAAATAAGGATGATGATGATGGCAGTGGTGGTGGTAATGATAACTACACTTCACTGCTTAATAAGCAAGCAATACACAGGACAAAAGATTATACAACCTTTAAAATAATGCAGAAGTGTTTTAAATGATACTGTAAAATGTTTCTGTGTGAGAAATAAAGAATGAAAAATCGTACAAAAATATGATTTTTTTCCATGAAAAACTAAAAGAAAATGTACTAAAATATTACTGGGATTTGCTTTTAAGTGATGAAATTATGTAGTTTTTCTACCTTCTTTCTACATTATATGTTTATATTTTCTAAATCATGAACACTGAGCATGTGTTTATTTTAGAGTTAAAAAATATAGAGAAAAAAATGTGTAAAAAAGCATTTCAAAAATGATACACTGATGCTGAATATTTAGGGGAAGTGGAGCTGGGAAATACATATATGTTTTTAAAAATCTCCTTGGGTGATTCTGGATGCACAAGCTCTTAACAACAGCAGTGGAGTATCATATAATTTTAAGTATTACTGAGCATTACAGCTTTCAAAACATGTAACATAGTGTATTTTCCACAATTACTCTCTAAACATTATTGAGGTTAACGAGATACAATCTCACTAACATAACAAAATTATAGAATTTTTAAATGAAGTATTAGAAATCAATTATCTCATTCCCTCATTTTCAGGTGAAAAAAAAAAAAAGGCTTTTCAAAAGATTGTAACATTAAAAAAAGACTAACTCATTCTGAATCCTCATTCAATATTTTCCAGTCTCTTTTGTTGACTCCTTTAGATCAAAAAGTATATCAAAGCACTTCTGCAAAAGTACAGATGAATTAACAACGTATAATTTTTATACATATTTTAGCTCAATTTCGCATACAATTTTATTTATATAATCATCTTTAGCAAAAATGGTGCTTACAGTTCATTTATTAATGAGAGATGAGACTGAGATTGATTAAATTCAGATGCAATATTAATAAAAACTATTCAGATATGTCAACATATAAAAAAGAATTTCCAAGGCCTATCATTCATTATTCTCCTATAAAAAGAATACTTGCACCCCTAAACGTCACCTTAAGTAGACATTTTACTTTCTATTCACCATAATTTGCTCATTTTGTTTTATATAAACTTTATTTTTGCAATGACTCAACTAACTTTTTGGAAAATCTACTATAGGCTAAACACTAAGTAGGCACTAAGTCTATAATTACATTTTCTTTTAAAAAACAATTTATTCTGTGGACCACTAACCTACAAAGTAGGATGGGCAAGACTCTTGACCTACTAAGGTATGGCATATTGGAACTTCTATTTATGTTTTTGTTTTTTATATAATAATTTTCAGTGTACTTTTATATGTTTTAGAAAGTATATAAAATATTTGGTACAATTGTAAAGGCATACTAATTTATAAATAAGTATGCCTATATTGGAATATTACCGAGAGGCTTACTTTAAAAACTAAGAGAACAGTAATTTTAAAAATGTCAATCAGTTACAAACAACAGTGTCGTGATTGCAGGGGTGGAGGTTACAAACAACTGTGTAGTGACTGCAGGGGTGTAGGTGGAATAGAGTATAGGAGAGATTAATGGTGATGGGTAAAAATTAAAAAAATTTTTTAAATGTCAATCAGGGTGATCCTATCTAATAAAAGAGTAATATGCAAATTGGCCATCACTCCAACATACAAGATGGCTGCCCCCATGTGGAGACAAGATGGCCACCACAAGATGGCCAGCAGGAGAAGGCAGTTGGGAGGGACCGGGCCTGCAAGGGAGGGCAGTTGGGGGCGATCAGGACAGTAGGGGAGGGCAGTTGGGAAGGACCAGGTCTGCAAGGGAGGGCAGTTAGGGGTGACCAACTTCCCGGCAGAGGAGGGAAGTTGGGGAGGACCAGGCCTGCAGGGGAGGGCAGTTAGGGGTGAACAGGCCAGCCAGGAGGGCAGTTAGGGCTAACAGGGCCAGCAGAGGAGGGCAGCTGGGAGAGACCAGGCCTTCAGGGGAGGTCAGTTAGGGGCAAACAGGATGGCAGGGGAGCAGTTAGGCACCAATCAGGCTGGCAGAGGAGTGGTTAGGGGGTAATCAGGCTGGCAGGTAGAAGCAGTTAGGGGCAATCAGGAAGGCAGGCAGGCAAGCAGTTGGGAGCCAGCAGTCTTGGATATGCGACTGCCCATTTAGGCCCAATCCTACCTCGATGGGACATCCCTCAAAGGGTCCCATATTGGAGAGGATGCAGGCTGGGCTGAGGGACATACACCCCCATGCACGAATTTCGTGTACCAGGCCTCTAGTATTTATATTTATGTAAAAGTTGTCCCCTCCATTATCAAAGAAGCAGACTCTGCTAAAAATTTAGAGAACTAGAAAAGAAAAAATATTTCTCACTATTCAATGACAGTCACTGCTAACATATTGATAACACATTTTAACATAACTGTAAGTTTATTATGTGTAAGATTTTATAGCTTGCTTTTCCCCTTCAAAAGTGCTTTCTCTATGAGATGGAAACTTTTTGGTAAATACCACTTTCAATGGCTCTATATCATTTCCTTAATCCATTGTTTGGCTTTTATGTTATTTTCTGCTTTCTTTTGCCTATTACAATTCATAATGTGAATAAAGCTTTGGGGGTATACAAAATTTTTAGGATAGATTCTCAGAGTTGTCCAATGTATGAATACCTCTTAGGATTTTGAAACATATTGCCAAATTTGTCCTCCAAATTTCGATCATAGTAAATATGAATAGTTTCATTTCTATTAGCTTTATTATTCTATTAGTCAAATAAGCAAATATGTTGTTTTAACCAGAATACTAGAATTTCTTTGACTACTATATGTATTTCATACAGTTTTGCTAACCAGCTTTGTTTCTCAAGCGAGATTCTTTAGCTAGGTCAAATAAAATCAGATGTGACAATATGATGGAGCTAGGTAGAAAGCAGAGATGGGGATACCTGATTAAAAAGTTATTCTCATACTTTAAGCTCTGGAAAATGAAAAGCAGTGGCAGTGGGTATGAATAGGAGACCATAAATTTGAGGAGGTGTTTTAGAAAATAGTATCAATAGAATTTGGTGACTACTGGCTCCTAAATGTCAGAGGAGCAAAAATTGAGGTATTTCTCTTAGTGATCAGATAAAATATATTACAAATTTACAGGGAGAATATAGAAGTTGATATAAGGAAGAGAAGGATAAAGACATTTTTTAGAAGAAATTAATGAGTTTATGAACATATTTAGCTAGACGTACATGAGAACTTACTAAGCACCAGGAGAGAGGCTCTGGCAAGAGATATGTATTGGAGGTTGCTGGGAAATAGATGTTAACTGAACCCCAGGTAAAATGTGTTCCATCAAAAAGGAGGGTGAAGGAAGAAAGTCTGGGGAACACCAACACATAAACTCAGCTGGAAAAAAGAGCAAAGGACATTGAGAATGGTAGTCATAAGTAAGAACTAGGAAAAAGTGGTGGCAGAGAAGAATTATTATTATAATGATATTTATGTCCCGGCACTGTGGGATCAACTTTATATGCATTATCTCATTTAATCCATAAAAACAATTGTTTTAAAAGATACAACTATTATTCCCATTTAATAGGCAAGGAAACTGAAGTTTTGAACACTTAAGTAACTTGGCCAAAGTTACAACACTAGCATGTGATAGAGCCAGAATGACAGTTTCCTACAAAGCAGAAGAGTCTAGTAGTTTAGAATTTGCAGAGTTATCAACTAATATAAGGCAATTGGTCTGTGCCAGGGTACTATGATAGAACAAAGGATAAATGTCAGTAGTAGAAGAGACAAGTATACTTTTAAAAACTTGAACAACAGGGAAATGAAAGAGAATGGGGGGAGGGAGATTGTTTGAGATAAGTTTACTTGTTGCTATTTTATTTTCATTTAAGGATATGAGTGTTAAGCATATTTATAGCCTAATAAAAGTCATCAGCAAAGTGTGCAGATTTGGGGGTAGAGGACCAACAAATCTTGGAAAAGGTAGGTGTTTCTTCTCTTCCCCCAAATACCCCCAAGAGCAGTGGTTACCAACGTATATTCCTAATACTGATAATCTTCTAGTGACAAAAGTATGCCAGTTCCTTCAACTCTCTTCATACACGAATAGAATTTTCTTAATTTTAAGTTTCTCACCAAAAGCACTAATTATGCTTGGTGTAACAACTTGCATTTTATTTAATTTTGGATTTGGTTAAGGGTGTATGCATATAACTCAATACAATACAATCAAACTATCTGCTAGTAAAAGTTTCTTATTTGTATGATGAGATTAAGTACATCGACAAGAATATCATGAATTCTGATGCATCTGTCCTTGAACTAGCAGCATTTATCAAAGTGTGTTCTTTGAGTGACTACCTGTTTAACCCCCCACAGAAGGTTCATAATGCACATTACCCTATCAAAGCTTTCAGACTTCTTATAATAAAACAAAAATAAAATAATTTAACTTTCTTGATCTCAGTGTTTCCAAACTTCATTAAACATAGAAACGTGCCATTACTTAATACTATGAAAATCTGAAATATAGTTAGCAGAAGCGGCCTCCCAAAAAAATCTTAACCACAAATATCCTATTAATAGATTAACACCTAGAACAAGAAGCCCATCACTGACACTTGCTCCTTCCTCTGAACTCAATGACTCTCAAACAAGTCATTTGGCAATTAAGCATGCAATTCCTTATAATATCAAATATATTTAGAGTTTACATTTTTCTCTCTCTTACTTCTGTGAGTGCTTAAGTCTTATCTCCCCAACTATAGGTGAAATTCCTGACCTCATGAATTGTTCTCTAAGTGCTCAGCAATAGTGAATTGTGTAAAGCAAGTGCAATAAAGTGCATACTGAGCATAGCAAACATTTATTTGCATTCCAAGCAATTCACTATAAAACTAAATTTTGTAAACACAATTTTTTCATTGGTTAATAACATAAACACTTGAATTTCACGTCGTTTCAAAGCCTACCAATGCTTACTTTCAGTCACTTCTAACATATCATTTTACTCTTTTCAGGACTATATTTTAAACTTTATCACCTCCACATGATGACTACATAATATGGGTTTTGAAGAACCATTAACAGGCAGATTCCTGGGACCAGAAAGGGAAGGAAGGTGTCTACTAACAGGTCCCTAGTACTTTACCAGGGTACTTTTTTTAAAGAATTCACCACTATCTAAGATAAAGATTCTTAAGGCAAGAATCAAGAATCTGTTAAACCTCATGTGCCTCAAATATTTGGATCCCTAATACCTAAACAGGCATCCTATAGGCACTGTGCCCTGACTGGTAATGGCCAATTTTATGTTTCTTCTAGGAAAACCTGCTGGTTCTCTTGAGAATGTTTACTTTACAAAAGCAAAAGGGAAGTGCCTACAATGGAGAAATAAGAGAGCAGCAGCAGCTCAACCTCAAATTATAATGTCACTTAGTCATTTCAGGCTTTGTTGAGTAAATTTATATTTAAAAAATTTAGACCTATATTCTAAACTGTTTAGGCCACTATCAGATTTCAAAAATATGCTAACCAATAATAAATCGTATTCTTAAAGAATCCTCACTCAACTTTTAAGTATATGTATCTATGTAAGTTACAAAATAAATGCTTAAATACATACATGAAATCTGAAATCCCCCCTCAGCATGGAACAAAGATCCTCTGCTACATCAGACATGCAGGGATGCAATGTAGCAACCAATCTTGCATAAAATGGTAGCAAATCCAACCTGCAAAAGTTATATGGGATATTTGTAAAAAGAAAGACAGAAGAAATAATTCATTAAAAAATTTAAATTTCCTCAGATATATTCACAAGTTAATAATTAAAAAACTAATAATCATACAGACATTCTTATTTATTGCCATCATAATGAAGTACACAGAAATTTAACTTCATTTATGAAAGCTTATTAACAATATAGTGTTTTTCACCCAGTGCTTTAATCACACATTTGCAATTTTACACATTTGCAACTTTGATAGAATATCAAGTGAAGAAAATACTTAGTTTTTATGTAGGCTAAATTTTTAACCACATAATTACTAATTAAACAAAGTTAACTTAAATAGTGCAAAGCAGAATCCTTTTAAACCATTTACTTTACTTATCCATTGATAAGTTATTTGGACACCTCAATGTCTAAAGTAAAAGGGTAACCAATAACCCAAAAGGCATTTGAAGGTCAAAACCATATATCACAACCAACATACTAACTTATTTTAATCACTATAGAACCATCTCAAATTCTTGTGCAGTGCCTATTTATTCTTACTTCAGACAATAAATGGCAAATATGTGGTTACCAGTGCTGCCACCCCATCTTATTATCAGAGCACTTTCTCATCAAACTTGGATACAGCTCCAGAATCCTGCTTAATACAACACTCCAGGCAACCACTACCAATCAAAATCAACACATGAGCTAAAATTTACTTTTCATTCCTGCCTTAAGTATTATTTTATAAAACTTGATTTTCCAATGAATCAACACTCACCAGATTAGACACTGAAAATTAGAAGTAGCCAAAAACTAATCCCATATAATAAAAGCCTAATATGCTAATTGACTGGTCAGCTATTCAACCAATCAAAGCATAATATGCTAATGATATGCTAAGGTTGCTCAATTGCTCACTATGACATGCACTGACCACCAGGGACAGTCAACTAGTTGTTATAATATGCACTGACCATCAGGGGGCAGATGCTCCAACTGGTAGGTTAGCTTGCTGCGGGGGTCTGGCCAATCAGGACTGAGGAAGATGGGCTGGATATGCCCTGGAGCCCTCCTCCCATGGTTCCTCCATAGCTGGCCAACCTCCCTCATCTATCCTCAGCTCTAATTGTGCACAGATGGGTTCCCTCTCACAATCCACACACCTCGGAAGATGTCTGAGAGCCAGTTTCAGGCTGATTCTGCAGGCCAAGCCGAAGGACCTTTCTGGTGCATGAACTTGTGCACCAGGCCTCTAGTAAACAAATAAACAAACAAACAGCTGCACTGACAGCAGCAATAGGAGTTGACAGTGAAGGAAGCTAAAAACTATAAAAATTCAACAAAACAGCCCCAAAATTACAACATCATAAAGCCACTTAGACCACAAATAAGCCTATGTTGTAATTATCCTGGAATCTATCACTATAGAAAAGTCTGATCATCAGAGAAAAGTCTGAATAACATGAAAGGCTTAGAATTAGATCTCAAACACTCCAGCATGGACAGATTAAGCCTTAGCTGGAAGAAGGGACAATAGTGAAGGAAAGAAGACTGCAGATAAAATCTGAAAAGTGAGTACTCTAGTTTCTCTTCATATCAATAGTTCTTTTGCCTTTTATTAAAGATTTCTATGGGGATGAACAATTAAAAAATAATTTGGGGGGAAGATGGGGTGAAAAAAAGAAGAGTGCTCAAAAACTTTGTATTTCTTTTACCATTAAAATTTATTTTAAAAATTAACATTTACTTAATTCGTATTAATCTGCCAGGCCCTGTCTTAGGCATCTAACACACACTATTTAACTTGTTCATTCTATGAGGTGGACATTATTACTATTTTAGAAGGGAACAGGTATTGAAAAAAGTAAACAACATGGTGGCTTTGTAGCAGGTAACTCAATAAGCTTTTTAAATGTATCATAAGAAACAATGAAAAATACAATCCATTATGTAAAAATATGAATCAAAACATTTAATGGTAAATTCTATTTAAAATGTTTTCTAAAAATTATTTTTAAAGTTTCATCAATTTAATAGGTAAGAAAAGTAATATTTGAGAGATTTAGAACCCAAGTCTCCTAACTCCTAGCGCATTGCTTTTGTCACAGAAAAGGCACACATGTGGGTCACATTACTCCTTGATATTACAGAAAGGAGGTATTACTGAAAGATATTCTCATAAATATGTAATCATTTTCTGATTGTCTTTATTGCTACAAAAAAAAAGCCTGCCTAAGGCAAATATTTACTTTTCTTGCATAATAAAGTGATTCATACTAATACCAAATTTACTTTCTAAATTTTCAAACTTTAGAATTTCATGTTTTAATATATTCTATCTGTTAGAATATTAGGTTTTACTTTTTTTCTTTTCCACATAATCAATTGCCAAATACAAATATAGGACTTTTAAATGTATACTTAGGTTCATAACTTCCAACTGCCACAACTACAGGTTAGAAAAATTAAGATGACTTAAAGTCATGGAATAACAAAGAGTAATGTGCTATAAGTTAGGAGACTTGGATTCTAAATCTCTCAAATAGTACTTCTGTGACCTCATAAACTAATCTGACTTCATTTACTATTGTCTCCTGCTCACTGCTCTCACCAGCCCCTCACTAATTCTCAACACAGCAGGTAACCCTTACCTCAAAGCCATCACACTGGCTGTTCTCAGTTAGCTGTAGTGCAGCTGTAATTCCCCAAATAACTATTCATGCTGCTTCCTCCCCTAGGAAGCAAGTCAGTCCTAATAACACCTCCTCATTGAGACCCATTGTGAATGCTCCTTTGAAACTGCAAATTCACCCCACCCAATCCCTGTACCCTGCACTGTTTTTTAAAAATAAAATTAATCACCTTCTAACATCTATATATATAAAAGCCTAAGTGACCATTTGACTGGTAGCTATGATGCGCACTAACCATTGGAGGCAGAAACTTGGAACACAATGATGAATCCCAGAGGGAATTGGGGAGAAGGGACAAGAAGAGATTAATCAAAGGTCTTATATACATACTAGAGGTCCGGTGCACAGATTCATACACCAGTGGAGTTCCTCGACCCGGCCAGTGGGAATCTGGCCGAATTCGTGCACCAGGCCTCCAACATCCCCCAGGGAATCCAGAGTGCTTTTAGAGAGAAACATCAGAGCACAGGCCAGGCCAAGGGACCTCATCAATGCAACCGGCCTCTAGTAATTTACTTACTTATTATGTTTATTGTGTAATGTTTATTGTTATCTAATAAGTGTCTATTAAGCACCTACTATGATCTAGGCAGTTTTGAGAGCTGGTAAACTGTTTCCTATGGTGCTTACATACAGTTTACCAGCTCTCAAAACTGTGCCTAGATCATAGTAGGTGCTTAATAGACACTTGTTAGATAAATGAGTATCTTAGTTATCTCACAATTAAGTATATTGTTAACTTTAGTCTATTCTTTACTATATTATAAAACATCATCCTATTTTTGTAAGAATATTAAACTTGATCAAGTTTCATATTTTGTCAGATAAAAGCTCATTTATCAAATACCTTTTATGCAATTAATGGGGGAAATAATTATAGGCCCTGACTGAGTAGCTCAGTTGGTTAGAGCATGTGTCATCCTGATGTCATGGTTGAAAGTCCAATCCCTGGTTAGAGCACATATAAGAATCAACCAATAAATCAATAAATAAGTGCAACAATAAACTGATGTTTCTCTCTCTCTCTCTCAAAATCAATACAAAAAAATGTTTTAATAAAATAGTCACACAGTTCTCACTACTGGTATTATATAGGTTAATAGGTTTCCTATTTAAATATCTTTTCATTCCTAAAGTCTATCATTTTTTATCATGCTAGATTTATTTATTTACTTACTTATTTTAATACTCATGAGAGGGTATGTTCTTATTGGTTTTAGAGAAAGAGCAAGGAGAACGAAAAATCCATGCGAGAGAATCATAAATTGCCTCCCGTATGCACCTGATCCAGGATCAAATCCACAAACTAGATATGTGCGCTAACCTGGAATTGAAACTGCAGCCTTTTGGTGTACAGATGACAATCCAACCAACCGAGCCACCAGGTCAGGGCTAGATTTTTATTTTTAATATACTATTAAATATATGTTAGTGGTTTACTTAGGATTTTTATAACAAAATTCAAAAGTGAGATTGGTCAATACTTTTAACTTACTGGCTCTTTTTTTGTTATAAATTTTGCCTGTTTCTTCATATTATAATATGACAAGTTTTCTTTTTCATGCTCTGGAATGAACAATATAGCAGAAAAATTACTTGTTCATAAAGCTGGGGGAAAAATCAATAAAGCTATCTAGTCTTAATCTATTCAAGACAAAATTAACTGATTTTTTTACATTTTTCCTCATGATGATTCATCTATTTTGTCTTCAATCATTCTAAAAATGTGTATTTATTCCAAACAATTATCTGTTTCACTAAGATTTTCAAGTGGTTTTTAAGTATCCCTAGCATATCAACTGGTTCATTTCTTCAACTTTTAATGTTCTTTTCTTTTATGTTTTCTAAATGCTTCTATATTTAGGTTTTTAGAAAAACTAGCTCAAGTTTTTAAATTTTAAAATTAATCATGGTTGTCTTTACAATGTATTTTTCAATAAAATTTCAGATTATAACTTAGCATCAAAATTTTTTTACCTAGGTCATTTCCTTTTTCTTCTTTTCCTAGACAACAAACTTAACACTTTGCTTCATTTGTTTCTTTTTTCAATTAGCTGAGTCAACTTCAATGTTTTTTTCCCTCAGGACCCAAAAGAAAGGTAGGTATAGCTATTTATTTTAAAGTAAAGCAGTGTGTGCTATCCCTTCAGTGTCCCATCAGTACACCAACAACACAGGTATGTGGTTTCAGCTTCAGTAGGGATTTAAAACATAGTTTAAGGATTCCCTAGAAGATCTGAACTCTTTTAAGCCTTTCCAGCTAGTTAGTAATCCTGGGTTTTATTTCTATAGGAATTGGCTACATGGAAGTTCCATTCTCTCAGAAACCTAAACGCCCTATTAAACTCAACAAGTTCTCAAACTAACAAGTTCCTAATATCCCGCTTTTTCCATTCCACTTTTACAAATAGTTGAATCTAAATGTCATTCTGCTCCATTTAAATCTTCAACTTTTATGATTCTTCATTACTTCACAAAATAAAATTCCTAATATCACAAATAGTATATTTTTAATGTTAATCCTGCACAAGTGTACTTTTCTGTCTATTCTTTAGTTATTTAAACATAAATAGAACATTTTAATCAATTTAAAGAGCAAAGTTCTGTTAAAATTTAAGCTAGATTTATTATTTGACTCTTCTGAAAGTCAACTAGAAAATAAACTTACATCCTTTCTTCGAAAATTGAAGTTTAAAATCTTCTGAGATTGATAATTATTTTACCAAGAGTTAATGAATGAATCTTTTAAAAGGATGTTTTTTCTTTATACAATAATAAAACCCTGCTTATACTTTCAGTGTCTCCTGAATCATACATTTAAGTATCCTCCTAGCAGTTAATGATTATCAAGTTAGTAAACATCCAGTCAAGTAATAACAAGAATGTAGAAACAAACACACACACATTACTGAGAGGGGAAAAGGCATTCTTAAAGGTTTTTATCTCAGAAACAGTTTTCAAAAAGAAATTTCCAGTTTGTTTGTTTTTCTTTCTTTTTAAAATCTAAAGAATTTCCCTGGCTAGGTGTTGCTCAGTGAGTTGGGCACTGTGTGTGCAATAAAAGTTTGCCAGTTTTATTGCCTGGGCATATGCTGGCTTTCAAGCTCCATCTCCAATAGGGGGCATGAAGGAAGCAGTTTATCCATTCTTAATTTCACATCGATATCTCTCTCCCCCTCTCTCCCTTTTCAAGGAGGGAGGAAGGGAGGAAGGTAGGAAGGAAGGATCAAATCAATGCAATCTAAAGAATTTAACTGTTGAAATTATGAATTTTGTGTGTTCAAAATATCTGGAAAAAAAGAGACAACATTGTTACCAGTCAATTAGGAAACACTAAAGCAGATGAAAATTCAAAAAAACATGAAATGTACAAAAGACTGGAGTCATTTACTCTGAAATCAATATCCAAATGCTGAGATTTTTTTTCAGAATATTGATATTCCCAGAGCAACAGCGCCATCAAGTGACATAATATACTAATAGATTTCCCATAAACAGTTATTTCCGAACTAAGCAAGAGGGAGGGAAAAAGGTTCAATTAGAATTTCTCTCATAAAAACTCCAGCAAAATGGCTTTGCAAACGCCGCCGACCCGGAGCCGCCTGTGACAAATCCTGGTGAACCCCACAGTGTTCTTCAACATCGCCATCAACAGCGAGCCCTTGGGCCGCATCTTCTTCTAGCTGTTTGCAGACAAAGTTCCAAAGCAGAAAACTTCCGTGTTCTGAGCAATGGGGAGAAAGGATTTGGTTATAAAGGTTCCTGCTTTCACAGAACTATTCCGGACTTATGTGCCAGGGAGGTGACTTCACACGCCATAATGGCAAGTCCATCTTTGGGGAGAAATTTGAGGATGAGAACTTCATCCTGAAACATATAGGTTCTGGCATCTTGTCCTTGGCAAAACTGGGCCTAATACAAACGGTTCCATTTTTTATCTGCACTGCCAAGGATGAGTGGTTGGATGGCAAGTATGTGGTCTTCGACATGGATGTTGTGAAAGCCATGGAGCGATTTGATTTCAGGAATGTCAAGACCAGCAAGAAGATCACTATTCCTGACTGTGGACAACTCTAATAAATTTGACTTCTGTTTTATCTTAAAAAAAAAAAAAAAAAAACTCCAAGCAAACTTTCCTAAAAATAATTTGAATCAGGAAAAGCTGTTTAAGAAGTAAGGGGAGCATTCTACCTCGGAAGAGTATTCTGTTTATATTAATCTAAAGAAAGTCTGAATGTCGATGTGCTAAAATCTGGTTAAATCTATATGGTTTCAAAGTAACTAAACCAATATTAGGTTCGCCTATATTTAACACAAGGAACTACAAGATTCTTAGGTACTTTCTCTGATTCTGATTGACTTCATACACAGAGGTTCACTTAAGTGAGGGAGCTTTCTGAGGTGCTAGGAGTAGTTCTAATCTTTACACATTTATGATATAAACACTTCTGAGAAATTTCAATTAGGTATGTGTATAAATTAACTATAAAATAATATCCAATTAAGGGAAATTCTACATTTCATTTCTATGGAGTCCTTCAAATTAAAAGGCTAAGAAATAAAATGCCAGCCTTTTGAGATTACTTTAACCACTATGTTTTGGTTTTCCTTATTCTAGGGAGGGAGGAAGGGAGAGAGAGACAGGAGAGAGGAAGGGAGGAAAGAAGGAAGCAGAGAGGGAGTGAGGGAAAGAGAGGAAGAGGAAGATAGATGGACAGACATTGATTTGAGAAAGAGACAATGATCTAATTGCCTGATGTACATGCCCCAAACGGTAATCAAACCTGAAATCTAGGTATGTGTCCTGGCTGAAAATTGAACTCACAGCCCATCATTGAACAGAATGACCCTCCAACTGAACCACGGCTAATCACTATTTCTTTAATGAAGAAAGAATACAATTGAACTTTAAAAACTGTAAAGATGGATTAAATCAAATTTTAAAACTAGTAACTGATACCAAGAGAGTAAAAGATAACTCATAAAATGGGAAAAATATTTGCAAATTATGTCTGATAAGGGACAGGTACAAAATATAAAGAATTCATAACTTCACTAAAAAAGACAACATAATGTGATACATCACATAAACAAATTGAGAGATAAAAATCACATAGTCATATCAATTGATGCAGAAAAAGCATTTGACAAAATCCAACACCTTTCTTGATAAAAACTCTCAGCAAAGTGGGAATAGAAGGAGCATACCTCAACATTATAAAAGCCATATATGATAAACCCACAGCTAACATCATACTCAATGGGCAAAAACTAAAACCATTTCCCCTAAGAACAGGAACAAGACAGGGATGCCCACTCTCACCTCTCCTGTTCGACATAGTACTGGAAGTATTAGCCATTGCAATTAGACAAGAAGAAGAAATAAAAGGCATCCAAATTGGAAAAGAAGAAGTAAAGCTGTCCTTATTTGCAGATGACATGATATTGTACATAAAAAAACCCAAAGGACTCCATTCCAAAACTAATTGACTTAATTAATGAATTTGGCAATGTAGCAGGATACAAAATTAATGCTAAGAAGTCTGTGGCATTTCTATACACTAATAGTGAAATTACAGAAAGAGAAACTAAAAAGGCAATCCCATTTACCATCACACCAAAAAAATTAAGAAACCTAGGAATAAACCTAACTAAAGAGGTAAAAGACCTATATGCAGAAAACTACAGGACACTGAAAAAAAGAGATAGAGGAAGATGTTAACAGATGGGAGAGCATACCATGCTCATGGATTGGGAGAATCAACATCATTAAAATGTCCATACTACACAAAGCAATCTACAGATTCAATGCCCTACCCATTAAAATACCAATGACATATTTCACAGACCTAGAAAGAATTCTTCATATATTCATCTGGAACAAAAAAAGACCACGAATAGCTACAGCAATTCTGAGAAAGAAGAATAAAGTAGGTGGGATCTCAATACCAGATTTCAAGCTATACTACAAAATAACTGTTCTCAAAACAGCCTGGTACTGGCACAAGAACAGACATATAGACCAATGGAATAGAATAGAGAACGCAGATATCCACCCAAACCACCATGCTCAACTAATATTTGACAAAGAAGGCATGAACATTCAATGGAGCCAAGATAGCCTCTTCTATAAACGGTGTTGGGAAAATTGGACAGATACATGCAAAAAAATAAAACTGGACCACCAAATACAAAAATAAACTCAAAATGGATACAGGACTTAAACATTAGAAGGGAAACCATAAAAATACTAGAGGAATCCACAGGCAGCACAATCTCAGATATATGCCAAAAGAACTTCTTTACTGATACTGCTCCAAAGGCAATGGAAGCTAAAGAAAAAATAAACAAATGGGACTACATCAAAATAAAAAGCTTTTGTACAGCAAAAGAAACCATCAACAAAACAACAAGAAAGATCACTGTATGGGAGAACATATTTGCAAATGTTATCACTGATAAAGGTTTAATCTCCAACATCTACAGCCAACTTATACAACTTAATAAAAGGAAGATAAACGATCCCATAAAAAAATGGGCAACGGACCTAAATAGAACCTTTTCGAAAAACGACAGAAGGAAGGCCAAGAGACACATGAAAAGATGTTCAAAGTCATTAATCATCCAAGAGATGCAAATAGAAACGACAATGGGATACCATCTTACATGGGTCAGAATGGCAATCATCAACAAATCAACAAACGACAAGTGTTGGCGAGGATGCGGAGAAAAAGGAACCCTTGTGCACTGTTGGTGGGAATGCAGACTGGTGCAGCCACTGTGGAGAACAGTATGGGGTTTCTTCAAAAAACTAAAAATGGATCTCCCATTTGACCCTGTAATCCCACTCTTAGGAATTTATCCTAAGAAGTTACAAACACCAATCAGAAAGGATTTATGCACCCCTATGTTCATAGCAGCACAATTTACAATAGCTACAATTTGGAAACAGCGTAGGTGCCCGTCAGCAGATGAATGGATCAGAAAACTGTGGTACATCTACACAATGGAATTCTATGCTGCCATTAAAAAGAAGGAATTCTTACCATTTGCAGCAACCTGGTTGGAACTGGAGAGCCTTATGCTTAGTGAAATAAGCCAGTCAATGAAGGAGAAGCATCACATGATCTCACTCATTTGTGGATAATAAAGAACATTATAAACTGATAAACAAAAGGATAGATACAGAGACAGTAAAGCTTCAAACAGACTGTGAAATTACAGCAGGATGATTAAAGTTAGGTGAGGTAGATAAGAGATCAATCAAAGGACTTGTATGCATGCATATAAGCATAACCAATGAACATAGACACTGGGGGTTTGGGGTATGCCTGGGAGGGAGTGGGGACAATGGGGAGATATGTATAAAAAAATAATAAAAATTAAAAAAAAAGACAACATAACTAAAAAGGAGGGAAAAGGATTTAAAGACATTTCTCCAATTAAGATGGCCAATAAGCACATGAAAAGATGCTCAAAATCATTAGCCATTAGTGAAATGCAAATCAAAACCATAATGAGATACCACTTCATACATACTATGATTGCTATAAGCTGTGGTGAAAAATTGGAATCCTCAATCATAGCGATTAGGAATGTAAAATGGTGCAGCCACTGTGAAAAGTTTCGCAGTTACAAAAACATTAAACACTAAGATACCAAGACACAGAAATTCCACCCCTAGCTATATGTACTCAAGAGAATTGAAAACTAAAATATACACAAAAACTTATACATAAATAGTCACTGCAGCATTATTCACATAGCTAAATAAAAACAACCCAAATGTCCAAAAACTGATAAATGAATGGGTAAACAAAATACAGTATGACTACACAATGAAATATTATTCAGCCTTAAATAGGAAGGAAATTCTAATCAAGGCTACAAAATGAATGAATCCTGAAAACATATTAAATGAAAGAAGCCTGGCAGAAAAGGCCACATACTATATGATTTCATTTATATCCAGAATAGGCAAATCCAGGGAGACCGAAAGTACATTAGAGATTTCTTAGGGTAGTGCCGGAAACTAAACATTGTCTCATAGAAAGATGTGATCAGGAGACCAGAAGGCTGGTCAACCTTAATTGCTCTGAAAGGTCAAAGCTAATCACTCACTGTCTAATTGAAACATTGTTAGCTGAAGCAGCCTCTACCTGTTTGCTTCATGTAAACTTCTGTTCTTGGAATTTCCTGCCTAAAGGTCATGGGTGTATCCCATAGTCTTAATAAAAGGGATAGCAAGGCCAAAGAAAGACGTAGTCTTTCCACTAGAGCAGTGATTCTCAACCTATGGTTCTCAACCACTAGCAGGATCGCCCAAGACCATGGGAAAACACAGATATTTACATTATGATTCATTAACAGTAGCAAAATTACAGTTATGAAGTAGCAACAAAAATAATTTTATGGCTAGGAGTCACTACAACATGAGGAACTGTATTAAAGGGTCACGGCATTAGGAAGGTTGAGAACCACTGCACTAGAGGAAGGCTCCTACGTGGCCCCCCAATATTCCCAAATTAATACTTTTCTAGTCTCTCTTTTCATTTGTGTGCAGCCTCCTCCAGAAGCCACTCTGAACAGGAACCCTGAACTATGCGGGACGTGAAAGAGGTTCCCACAGGGTAGGGGAAAGGATGGCAGAGAGAATGTTTGACTGCTAATAGATATGAGGTTTCTTTTAGGGGGACAAAAATATCTTACAATTTGATTATAGTTATGGTTGCATATATTTAGAATACTTAATTGTTTACTTCAAATGGATGAATTGTATGATATATGAACTGTATCTCAATAAAGCCTTTTGTCCCAAAATAACCTATAAAGAACATTATGAGTTATACTATAGGCCCAGTGCACGAAATTCGTGCACGGGGCAGGGGGGTGTCCCATCAGCCCAGCCTGCACCCTCTCCAATCTAGGAACCCTTGGGGGATGTCGAAGTGCCGGTTTAGGCCCATTCCCTGGGATCAAGTCTAAATCAGGAGTCGGATATCCCTCTCACAATCTTGGACCATTGGCTCCTAATCGCTCACCAGCCTGGTCACCCCTAACTGCTCCCCACCTGTTAACCCTAACTGCTCTCCACTGCTGGCCGGGTTGCCCCCAACTGTCCCCTCCCTGCCAGCATGGTTGCTCCTAACTACCCAGCCTTACTGCCTCCCCTGCCAGCCTGGTTGCCCCTCACTGCCCTCCCTACCAGCCTAATTGCCCCAACTGCCACTCCTGCCAGCCTGGTCGCCCCATGCAGCCTGCTTGCTCAGTCTTTTAGTCGTCTCTCACTGCTCCTCCCACTCTGCTGGCCTGGATCAACCCACACAGTCTGCTGTTCAGTCATTTGCTTGTCCCTCACTAACACCCCTGCCAGCCTGATCAAAGGCAGCCATCTTGTAAGGGTGTGACAGTCAGTTTGTATTACCTCTTTATTATATAGGACTAGAGGCCTAGTGTATGAAAATTCATGCACGGGGGGGGGGAAAGGGAGGGTCCCCTCAGCCCGGCCTGCCCCCTCTCACAATCTGGGAGCCCTCAGGGGCAGAAGGCAACCCAGAAATCAGGGGAAAGTGATGCCCCCATCACCCTCTGCTGCTGTCACTGCCGGCAGCACAAGCCTCAGCTGGCCCTGGGCGACTGGGCAGCCACCATCCAAGGCTTGCCTGTGCCTCAGGCATAGGTTGGGCAGCTGAAATCTGAGGCTTGCCTATGCCTTGGGCCAGCCCTGGGTGGCTGGGGGGCTGAGACTGGATATAATACAATAGTTCAGTGCTTCCTAAATCAAACTACCAGTATACATACTAGGCAAGATAGCTAAATTCTCTACCACAGACTATTTATAGACATCCTATCCTATCTATTAAAGAGGGAATATGCTGACTGCCACACCCTCAAAATGGCAGTGCCCAGTCCCCTCAGCCCCACCAAGGTGGCAGGTATGCAGTAGGCCTTCAGAGTCTCCCAGTTCTCTCAGCCATCCAGCCACACAGGGCTAATCCAAGGCACAGGCAAGCCTTCGATGGCAGCTGTGCAGCCAAGGCCTGAGGCACAGGCAAGCCTCAGCTGTCGGCTGCCCAGCTACCCAGGGCCAGCTGAGGCTTGTGCTGCCAGCAGCAGAAGTGTGATGAGGCATCGCCTTCCCCCAATCACCAGGTTGCCTCCTGCCCCTGAGGGCTCCTAGACTGTGAGAGAGGGCAAGCTGGGCTGAGGCATTCCCCTCCAGTGCATGAATTTTCATGTACCGGCCTCTAGTCCTATATAATAAAAGGGTGATATGCAAACTGACTAAACAGCAGAACGACCAGTCGCTATGATGCGCACTGACCACCAGGAGGCAGATACTCACTGCAGGAGCTGCCCCCTGGTTGTCAGTGCACTCCCACAGGGGGAGCGCTGCTCAGTGAGAAGCCAAGCTCATAGCTGTCGAGTGCACCAACAGTGGCAGGAGCCTCTCCCATCTCCATGGCAGCATTAAGGATGTCTGATTACTGGCTTAGGCCCGCTCCCCAACTCCCAGAATGTGAGAGGGTGCAGGCCAGGCTGAGGGAGCCCCTGAGTGTATGAATTTCGTGCACCAGGCCTCTGGTACTTATATAAGATTTTTGGTTTTTCATACTCCTAGGCACTCAAATAACTATTAAATAATTCATACTAGTTTGTTAACACATGTTTTGGAACTCAAGCTGAGGGAGCTGGATGGATAAAAAAAGAAATCCTGGCCACAAAAAAGAATAAAGATATTCAATAGGATTCATGTCATCTTGGGGGGGAGAAAGGTCTATGAGTATATGGGGGGTGTGGGAAAAAGGAATGAGAAATAGAATGAGAAGAGACTACTAGTAGCAGTTGACTACTATCTTACCATTCCAGCCTCCCTAAGAAAACAAGTTATAATCCTCAGGATCAAGCCAAATTTTATAGGCAATGTAGAAAGACACCTGAGGATCAAGGACAAAAGATGACCTTCAAAATTAAAGACTTTTCTGACCAAACACCAGAGAGATATCATTCTGAACATACAAAAACTCAAGGGGTATTTCTTCTTCAGAAAATTACTAGAAGATGAACTTCAGCACAACAGCAGCTAACTGGGGAAACAAGAGAAAGAAGACTGGCAAAGAGCATAAAATGTTTTAAATTTTAGAACTGAGATAAAAATAAATGAGGGAGTTAGAATGACAAATTAGAATGTAAATGCTATGTTCTGATCAGGATATGTAATCAACATAGAAATAAAACGAAGGGAAGGAAAATAAAAGATATGGGAAGTCGGTAAGTCTGCCGTGCCTACTTATAATGCAGTCAAGTTCAATATGATTCAAAGCTGACAAATAATACAAGTATAAGCACATTTAAGAATTAAAAAAAAGCCCTAGCTGGTTTCCCAGTGGTTAGAGCATTGGTCCCATGGACTGAAAGGTTTCAGATTCTATTTCCGTCAAGGACATGTACCATGGTTGCAGGCTTGATCTCCAGCCCAAGTCAGGGCACCTGTAGGAGGCAACCAATCAATGTGTCTCACTCACATTGATGTTTCTCTCTATCTCTGCCTCTCCCTTGTACTCTCTCTAGAAATCTATGGAAAACATATCCTCAGATGAGGATTAACAAAAACAAAACAAAAGTAAAAAGAATATTAAGAAAGATAACATTATCAGAATAGAAGAAAGGGAAGGGAACATAGGCTATTTTATCATCATACTCATGGTGGCAAACAGTAAATCATCACTAAGCAAACCTATAATCATTGAAAGTAACTACTAAAACAAATATACAAAAACCATACTAAAATCATAAAAGATATAAACCTACATGTAAGACAATACAAACAAATCACGACTTTAAAAAATTAAGTTGAAAAGACAAATAATATAAAAGAACTCAATTCTTATCTGTCTTAGTAAAAAATTAAATAGTCTAACTTATAAGAAACATTTTCAGAATGGATCTCAAAGTAAAATTCAATTCAATAATATATAAGAAACTCAAATAAAATAAAGTGATTCTAAAAGACTAATTATAAAAAGGCAAAAGCATACAGGAATAAATGAAAGGGGAAAAAAAGGACAGAAAACTATAACCTTAATACCAGGTAAATTAGTATTCAGGCCCCAAAAAAGCATTAAATAAGATAAAGAACACTTTATAATGAAAAAAAGTATGATATATGTTTTATCTTCATATAGCAGTTACCAGAAAAAGTACACATATCAATTGTATTCACCTTCTATTCATCTCTCCCAGCCCATAACCCAGCAAGCGGACAAAAAGAAACAGTCAAGAAAACAGAAGACCTTAATAAAAGTTATTTGTGCATGGTGGAGAGGGAGGTGTCCCTCAGCCCAGCCTGCACTCTCTCCAACCTGGGACCCCTCAAGGGATGTCTGACTTCCCTCTCATAATCCAGGACTGTTGGCTCCCAACTGCTGACCTACCTGTCTTCCTGATTTCCCCTAACCACTTTTGCCTGCCATCCTGATTAACACCTAACCACTCCCCTGCCAGCCTGATTGATGCCTAACTGCTCCCCTGCCAGCCTGTTTACCCCTAACTGCCCTCCCATGCAAGCCTGGTCACCCCTGCCTTCCCCTGTAGTCTTGGGGCCCCCCATCCCAACTGCTCTCCCTTGCAAGCCTGGGTCCCCCACAACTGCCCTTCCCTGCAGACCTGGTCACCGGCAACTTCCCTCCTCTGCCAGCCTGATCCCTCCTAAATGCCCTCCCATGCAGGCTTGATCATCCCCAACTGCCCTCCCTTGCAGACCTGGTTCCTCCAAACTGCCTTCCCCTGCTGGCCATCTTGTGGTGGCCATCTTGTGTCCACATGAGAGCAGCCATCTTTGACCACATGGGGGAAGCCATCTTGTGTGTTGGAGTGATGGTCAATCTGCATATTACCCTTTTATTCGATAGGAGGATAGAGGCCTGGTACACTGGTGGGGGCCAGCTGGTTTGCTCTGAAGGGTGTCCTGGATCAGAGTGGGGTTCTCTTGGGGCATGGGGTGGTCTGGGCAAGGGGCCTGTAATGGTTTGCAGACCAGCCATGCCCCCTGGAGACCTTAGCGGAGGCCCTGGTATCTGGGATTTATCTATCTTCTATAATTGAAACTTTGTAGCCTTGAGTGGAGGAGGCCAAGGCAGGCCAGGGCTGTAAAAGCTTAGCTTCCTCCATCGCCAGGGGCAACCCAAGCCTCTTGCTCTGTCCAGCTCCGTGGCTGCCACCATTTTTGTTGGGATTTATTAATCTTCTATAATTGAAACTTTATAGCCTTGAGTGGAGGCTTGGGCCTGCCAGGGTGTGTGTAAAGTTTGGCTTCCTCTATTGCCAGAAAATTCAAGCCTCTTGTTCTCTCTGCAGCCATCTTGGTTGGGTTAATTTGCATACTTGCTCCTGTTTGGCTGGTGGGCGTGACTTGTGTGTAGTGGAGTGATGGTTAATTTGCATGTTACTCTTTTATTAGATAGGATATAAACCTGCCTGATCAATCCATTTAACTCTACAACATGAAAACAAAGAATGTAACCTCTTAAAAATGTGCTCAGAGAGTATTTATAACAATTGACTATATAACAGGCCACAAAGAAATTTCAAAAAAATTAAAAATAAATAAAAATAAAAATAATTAGAGAATAAAATAATTTTTTAAAAAGTAAGAATAATTAGAGAAATTTCAAAAAAAGTAAAAATAATTAGAGAATTGGCACTTAACTTGGTACCAAACACTATACTTGGTATTGGAAATGTACAAAGTGAAAAGGTCTAGTCTTCCCTTTTAAAGAGCTTATAGTTTTGCCCTAGCCAGCTTGGCTCAGTAGATAGAATATCAACCTGCGGACTGAAGTGTCCCAGTTCAATTCTGGCCAAGGGCACATGCCTGGGTTGCAAGCTCGATCCCCAGTGGGGGGCATGCAGGAGGCAGCCAATCAAAGATTCTCTCTCATCATTGATATTTCTCTCTCTCTTTCCTTCTCCCTTTCTCTCTGAAATCAATGAAAAAATATATTAAAAATAAATAAATAAATAATAAAGAGCTTATAGTTTTTACAGTTTGGTAGGGATATAGGCAGCAAACCAACATTGTCGTATTTCTTCATATGGAGACATGATGAAAGTGCTATAAAAGATCACCTATGTCTACATAAAAGAAATGAGGACAATTATTCAACAAAAGTGAATATTATTTAGTTTTGATGCTAAATAAGACTTAAAGGCTGAGCCAGAGATTTTTAAAATAATAATAAAGGATATCCCACAGATAGAATAGAGAACAGATTCTTGGAAGTAGAGAGAGCAAAGGGTAATCAAATTACAGATCAGGATTTTACAAGAGCAAGAGTGGCTAGAATTAAGACTGAAGAAATTGAAATGGGGCATTAAATATCATCTTCTAGCTGTCAGGCAATGTGCTAAATGCTGGAGATAAATAAGTAAACAGGGCCAAATAAAATAAAATAACTAAACAGGGCCTATTTCCTGCAGCTTATTCTAGATGTCAATGTCCACAGAAACCAAAAAAGAGGTTGTGCAGTAGTTTGATACCAAGTCTCTGGCTTTTGCACATACTGTTGCCTCTATGAGAAATGCTCTTTCAACATTCCCTTTTCTTACCCACCCCTAGTCTAGATAATTCCTTTCTCAGAACTCAGATTAAATGCCCTTGTTCCGGCCAATCCAGCGTGGCTCAGTGGTTGAGCATTAACTTATGAACCAGGAGATCACAGTTTGATTCCCAGTCAGGGAATACGCCTAAGTTGTGGGCTCAAACCCCAAGGGAGGGCAAGCAGGAGACAGCCTATCAGTGATTCTCTCTCATCACTGATGTTTCTATACATCTCTCCTTCTCTCCCTTCCTCTCTGAAATCAGTAAAAATATATTTTAAAAATTTATATTAAAAAATAAAAATGCCCTTACTCCAGGCAGTTTTCTCTCAACCAAGAATAAATCAATCAGTTTCACTTGCTATGTACTGAAAGCACATTGTGATTCTTTTTGGTAATTATACTTAGGCATCTCTATCTTCCTATCCAAACTATAGTCTGCATGAATACAAGAGTCAAGCTTCTCTTGTTCACCACTGTACTTAAGCACTAATCATGGTATACAGCAAACCCTGAATGCAGCGATTTTTCAACATTTTTCATCTCATGAAGCACATAAATTAATTACTAAAGTTTTGCAACATACCAAAACATATATTTTTTGCCAATCTGTTTTTAAAAATTGGTACAATTCTGATTCATTCACACCAGACAATTATTATGTTGGCTGTTGTCATCTTGTTATTTGACAAGCTAAGGGAAAAGAGGTCAGTGTCCCTGACTAGTCAGCTATTGCATGTTTTGTTTTAAAAATTCTTGCAACATAGTAGTTGAAAGTCACTGTCTTAATGAATTAATCAATGAGTGAAAAAATTTTAGAACACAACCCTGCTGGTATGGCTCAATGGCTGAGTGTCAACCCCGAAACCAAGAGGTCACAGATTTGAGTCCAGATTAGGGCACATGCTGAGGATTGCAGGCCTGTCTCAGAGTGGGACATGCAGGAAGAAGCAGATCAATGGATGATGTTCCTGTCTCATCAATGTTTCTACATCTCTACCCCTCTCACCCTCTTCCTCTCTCTCTAAAATCCACTTTTAAAAATATTTTTTAAAATTTTAGAACATAATTTAATCTTCCTTGATCACTTAGGCTGATTTATAAGAAACCTAAATTAGCACTGCTTGGATTGCTCAATTGAAGCATTGTCCAGTACACCAACAAGATTATGGGTTTGATTCTTGGTTGGGGCACACATGGGAGGCAACCGATCAATGTTTCTCACATCAATGTTTTTCTCTTTCTCCTTCCCCTCTCTTTAAAATCAATCAATCAATAAAAAAATTCTCAGGTGGGGATTTAAAAAAAAAGTACACTAAATTATTATATGTATACATTTCAGATATGTGAGTTTATATGGTTTCTTCCTCATGGCTCCAGAATATTATACTTCATTTTAAGTACTTGTATCTTTATTTTTTCTCCTCTCAAACTATAAATTGTCATTTCCTACTACTTTCAAGTCTATGTTCTCTAGCAGATTCCAATTACTTCTAATTTGCAGAAATCTGCTAAGCTAAAAGCAGATAAAGTCAGCTATAAAGAAATAACTGGTATAAGAACCAAATAGTAGCATATAGTTTTTGAGAACTTTTTCTTTTGGAGATAGGAGCAGGCAATGTTGGAGTAGAATTGAAATGGGGATACAAAGAAGCAAGATGCTCTTTTATAAGTAAACTACTTAAATATCATTGCATAATTTCTTCTGTTAACAAAGCCTCTTTTGCTAACGTTGGTTTATTCTCTGTTAAATAATTCCAGACAATTGTTATACATGTTTCTGCATTCAAATAAACAGTTGAACAGAAAAATATGAAAGCAAACATTCTATTGTATAAGGTAAAAACTTAAAAAAAAAAGCATTATTTGATAAAATTTGGTCCAAGATAAAATTTGGGAAAAAATTTGGGGAAAAAAATACTGAATTCTCATCAATTCAAGGTGTACTTTTTCCCATTTACAAATATAGAGTGGGGCAAAAGAGGGTTTAACAATTGTTCATATGGAAAATAATACAATAATAACACGAATAAACTAGATGTTTCGTGTACTCATAACTATAAAACCACATTTGTGTGTAAAAAAGTGAAATATGCTTCTTAGTCAAAGCCTTAAAATGGCAATATTTTTCTCTCTTAGTTGCACATAAAATAATGGTTCACTTCATAACTATTACATCCTGCATTTGATGAAATATATAATTTTATGCAATAAAAACATTGATCTTTTTTACTTTCTCAACTAGATAACTATTATCTACTCATATTAGCACATTCCATCTCCCTTTCCCCACTAAAATAAAAAACCTAATGCTCATATTAATGATGCTAAGAAATAAAAACCAATACAAAAGAGAAAAAAAAAAGCAATGATTTGGTTTCACTGAGAAATCTTACCATTAAAAGTAATGGGCCCCTATTAATGAACTAAATTAAAATCTTGCTTAAGAAACCTTTAATAAAATCCCTTAGAATTCTTATGTTTTGTATCTATCTTGGCTATATTATATGTAGTCATCATAATGGCAAAATTCTTTAATAATTTATTGTTGAATAAACAGAAATAAATCTTCTCCAGGTTCCTAAGGTGAATAATCTATAAGTAGTCCTGAAATTTGCAGGTGAAATAAGGCATTAAATTTTGTGTAATTTAGAGCATTAGAATTCTCTAAAAGTGTAACACACATAACTGAATATACTACTTGAATTCTCAGCAACACATGCTAATGTGACTTCCAATTCTAAACTATCATAATTGCAAAATAACTTGAAATTTTTCATTTAAATACAACTGCAAGAACTGAACACACTCAATTAGTATAATCTTTACATAAAATGAAACGATCCAAAAAACTTATATACCATTCTTTTTTCTCAGAAGCAAAAATGTAAACCATTGCTTCTAGCAAAGATTATCGTTTCTCTTAAAAGAGGTTATATTTTCTCTTAAAATAATAGGAAAGCATCAGAAGAAATATTTCCACTTAGAGCTAATGAAAAAAAAAGAGCAAAAATCAATGAGAAACAAGTTATAGTAATGTCTGTTGACAAGGAATATTTTTAAAGAAATAACTAAATAAAAATTTTGATCTTATAATCATCACTCAAGTAAAAACACTAACAAATTACTCATTATTTACAATAAAAAAAATACCTACCTTTGTCTGGGAACTATAAAGAGTGCCCGAACCAACTTCTTCCTATTTGCTTTTGTGTTCATGTTCATGCAAAAATCCATTGCCGCCTATAGGAGAAAGAGCAAACTTTTTCTTAAAAAAAAAATCTTTATTTAGCTACTAAAAACAGAAACCCTGGATACTACAATGGATTTCCAAATGGTTTTAAAACACTATTATTGTAAGCATATCCAAACTAAAAGATCACTGAGCTTAAATTCCTCTGTCTTTATGTTATCTCAAAATACATGTTTCATAAACTTTTAAATTACAACCTAATGTCAGAAAAAGAACTTTGAGTGGGTAGATTGATGATCATGCAATATTTGGCAAATAATTACATTAAATGCACAATTAATGTTTTAACCTCATTCAAGTTAAAAAAAAAATCAATGTTGATATCAGAAAAGTTTTCTGCAAAAACAGTTACCAGGAGCCAAATAAATTACTAATACTAAACCAGATAATCAAAAAGGAATAAAAATAAAGTAGGTAAGAGAGATTGGCATAGATTATTCCAAGGAACATGTAAGAGGGAGTGCCTCAACAATTATTGAAAGGTTCAGGTTCGGCAATCAGATTTAGTAAATTAATTAAACAAACCATATCACAGAACTATAATACCCACAACTGTTATTTAGTATAGTACTCCACTGTTCTATATTTTAATAATAAAAATATGTTCAATATTTCATTAACATGTCTAACATCTAATATTTGTATAGAAGAACAAAATAAATCCAGAGACAGAAACATGGAACAGACTAAAGAATCTAGGGGAAGTCAGTAGGGGAGGGGGAACAGGGCAGGCGGGAAGAAAATACCAAACAACTTATATACACACTAGTAACCCTGAGCACGAATCCGTGCACCAGTAACTGGCCAGTAGCTCGCTGCCACCCACTAGTAGCTCTCTGCCCACTGACCTGCCCTTCTGTAGCTCCCCCTGCCTCCCTCATAGCTTGCTGCCCTGCCGCCTCCTGTAGCTCTCCTCTGCTCACTAGTAGCCAGTAACTTGCTGCCACCCTCCTGTAGCTGCCTCTGCCCACGCCCCACTCCCACCCCTATAGCTTGCTGCCCTGCCCGCTCCTGTAGCTCTCCGCCACCCAATTGTAGCTTGCTGGCCCACCCTCCTGATCTGTGATCCGGTCATTACGTGGTGTAACAACCACTTGCATATTACATCTTTATTATATAGGATATGCATAACTCATAGACACAGACAATAGTGTGGTGAAGGCCTGGGACAGGGGGAGAGGATGAGCTAGAAGAAGTCAAAGGTGGATGAAAGGAGATATTTATAATACTTTCAAAGATAAATTTAACATTAAAAATAAAAAAGAGCCCTGACTGGTTTGACTCAGTGGATAGAGCATTGGCCTGCAAACTGGGGGTCCCAGGTTCGATTCTGGTCAAGGGCATGTACCTTGGTTGCGGGCACATCCCCAGTAAGGAGTGTGCAAGAGGCAACTGATCAATGTGGCTCTCTCATCGATGTTTCTAGCTCTCTATTCTTCTCTCTTTCCCTCTCCCTTCTTCTGTAAAACATCAGTAAAATATATTTTAAAAATAAAAATAATACAAAAATGAAAAAGAAAGTCTAAGAGAGGTATATGTTCTAAGAAACCACTGGAAAACAACATGAAATAACTGGTATTTTAAAAATGTATGCATGTATGTTTTTAATTTTTTAGAAAATAACAATTTTTTTATTCTTTAAAAAGGAATATATTATTACCAAATATCCTACTGGGTTTCTCAAATATTTTCCTTCCATAGGCTCACATGATTATTTTATTATTCATACCAATCTTCTGGTAGATTGGAAGATAAGATACAAATAAAAGATACTTAGATTTTCCTGAAATGGATTTCTATTCTTTACTGTAGATGATAATATACTAAAACACCTCCCATTTGGTTAAAACTTTTGATAAAATAAATAGCACAACTGAGAATGATAATGTTTAAACTTAGGAAGCTAACTCACATTGAATATATCCACCAGGACTAAAACTTTAAATCAATATTAGTCAAGAGAGCAAAATCTATTTAATTTTTTTTCTGCTTATAAAGGAAATGTAATAAATGTCACTGAAGTTTACATTTTATAACATTAAAGATTATAGTTAATGAGAATAACAAAAATAAACCTGAAAATTCAAGCAATTCACTCAAATTAAAAAATTCTGAATCTACTAATAAAAATCCCAAAGGTTATGTACTCAGAAAACTAGATAACTTCATACACACACATACACACACACACAAACACACACACCAAAAGAAAAAAGAAAAAACAACTTGCATATCAATATCTTTGAAAAGTCTGTTTTTAAAAAATTTTAATGACTAATAATGGCCTAGGTTTCAACATAAGAAACACAGAAACTAAAAAGTACTTCAATAACTATTTTAGACATTATCTTTTAAATATATATGTACTCTAAATTTTATAAAAATAGATTAGTCAATAAACATTTCTCCTACCATAATAATGAAAGGCCAGTTAGATGAAAAACAAACAAAAAACAGAAAACCGGTATAATGTTCAAAACTCTCCACAGCCGAAACTGGTTTGACTCAGTGTATAGAGTGTGGGTCTGCGGACTGAAGGGTCCCAAGTTCGATTCCAGTCAAGGACATGTACCTTGGTTGCAGGCACATCCCCAGTGGGGGGCATGTAGGAGGCAGCTGGTCAATCTATCTCTCTCACTGATGTTTCTAACTCTCTATCCCTCTATCCCTTCCTCTCTGTAAAAATCGATAAAATATGTTTAAAAAAAAAAGTCTCCACAGATTAAAAGTTCGTAAAGTGTATCAATGCCTGGTACACACAATAGGTGTTCAATAAATGTGTCAGGTAAAAGACTACAGGAGTGAGAAAACTGCCAGAATTAATAAACCTGAAGAAATTTAAAAAGAAAAAAAAAGCTTCACATGTATATTAACTCTCAGATTTATTTAACTGGTTCTGCCCTATGAGAAGAATGAAAGCAAAAGAGATACCTTGCTTACAACTGCTGCTTTATAACTCAGTAAAAAAGTTTTTCAAAAACTTGTTTCAAAATGTTTTAGGTAAATGAAAGAAAAGTTCAACACCTTTTTTATTTTATTTTATAAAGTAAAAATAAATTCTTCTGATCATCAAATGTATGCAAAAATAAGCATTACCAAGTGACCTGGGTTATATAGTTTACCTTAATTATTGAGTTCAAAAAATTCTTAAATATTTCTACCTATTTCCCAAATACTTTTCCCTCTTAAGCCATTTGGACCTTTAACAACATATATGAAAGAAATTCCTGTCATGAGAATGACTCCCAGAAGAATCCACTAGGGTCCAATCCAACAGGGAAAAGTGGCCCCCTATTTTTCATTTGACCCACAGAAAGCTAATTTAGAATTTAACATATGGCTATTATTGGCCACAGCACTCAATACTGAGCTGGGCACTAAAGGATACTTTCCAATAAAGATTCATAACAATATTGCTACTAAAATTTAAAACTGATGACATCTTTCCCATCTTCAGCTTTTATTATAGTACTCAAAATGGACTTTTGGGAGGTGGAGCAGGAGTATCAAGGTATTTCCCTTTCATCCTCTGTTTATATGCAATAAATAAATTAAAATTTAGCAGGGGAAAGATTTAGTCATATTCCAAACTTAGAAAAATAAGCAATTGTTTAAGAGGTGGTTTCTGATATAATCAATAAAAGAAAGGAAAAAAAGCTTCTTCTTTTTTTTTAATTCTCACCTGAGGATATTTTTATTGATTGTTTAGACAGATATCGGGTGAAAGAGAAATATCGATGTGCAAGAGAAAAACTAGTTGGTTGCCTCCCGTACCCACCCTAACTGGGGCTCAACCCCGAAAACTTAGTGGTGTGCAATCAGCTGAGCCATCCAGCTGGGCTAGACTACCTACAACTGAAATAAATCTATAATAACAGTTTTGAAAACACTGATCTAATCAATGCAAAAAGTAAGGCAATTTAGAGTTTAAAGTCTGTTTGATTATATAAATAGTTATTGAAATACATCTAAATTATCTGAAGAAGAGATGCAGAAACCAAAAGTAAAAAATAACCTAACTTCTGTAATTCTCAATAGGGAACCCTCAAAGCACTATGAGGAGGAAAAAGGATAAAAGATTACATTACACTTGGACAAAAACACAGCCAAAAACAACAATTTTCAAGCTTTGGGTCTCAAGAGCCTTTTACGCTCTTAAAAATTATTAAAAATCCAAGTTGGCCAGTGTTTATAAATGGTTAGAATGTCAGCCCTCGCACCAAAGGGTCATGGGTTCAATTCCTCCTGGTCAAGGGCACATACATGTTCAATCCCCAGCCCCAGTTGGGGTGTAATGTGAGAGACAATCACAATCAATGTGTCTAAAATCTATGTTTCTCTCTCTCTCCCCGCCACATCCCCAATCCTACTCTCTCTAAAAAATCAATGGAAAAAATATCCTCAGGTAAGGATTAACAATAACAACAAAAATATATTCAGGATCTGAGAGAACTTCATTTATGAGGCTTATACTTAAAACTGAGAAACTTTAAACTTACCAACTCACTTAAAAATACCAATAAACTGATTAGCTATTAACAAATGTGGCTCAATTGTTGATTGGGCAACATCCTGTGTATCAAAAGGTCTCCAGTTTAATTCCCCATCAAAGCACATACCCAGGTGGTGGGCTTGATTGCTGGTCAGGGTTCATTCGAGAGGCACCAGATCAATGTTTCTCTCTCTCCCTCTCCCTTCCTCTGTCAATAAAAGACATATTTAAAAACAACTAAAATAAAAATAAAATAAAAATTTAGGTTCAGACGAGCAGCACTCTTTTAGAAGATATCAACTCTGATATCTATTATGCATGCAATCTGTTGTGATGTGTTTAGGTGACCTATATAAAGAAAATCCAACTTTACACATATATATAGCTGGGAAAGAGGTTAATTTTAATATCCTTTTCAGGATTTCTAAATATTCTTTGATAACTGGTAGGTTTCAAAGGGTTAGGAGAAATGTAGAATCTGAAGTCTTATCAAATGTTCATGCTATTGGATTAAAATCTACCTTGAGAGAGAAACCAAGATGGCGGCACCTAAACTGCTGCCTCGCACAATTTCAAAACTACAACTAAAAGACAGAAGGGACACCATCCAGACCCACAGGAAAGCTGGCTGAGTGAAAATTCTACAACTAGAAGGAAAGAGAGGGGCTCATGAAGACTCAGAGGATCTGTAAAAAGCACAGAGACACGCGCATGGAGAGGACGGGCAGAGGAGGCCTGGCTGGCTTCCTCTAGTGCAGTGGTTCTCAACCTTCCTAATGCCACGTCCCTTTAATGCAGTTCCTCATGTTGTGGTGACCATGAGGAACTGCATTAAAGGGACGTGGCATTAGGAAGGTTGAGAACCACTGTCTAGCGGGAGGGAGACAGAAACTCCTGACTGCACTGAACCCCACTTCTGCATGCACTGAACCCCAGTTCTGGGCAAAACTCATATGGGGGGAGTCTGGACTGTCATGTAAAGGGAAGAAGTGCACGGAAACTTAGTGGAACCACGAAAGGCAGAGGTCTAGATGGGGGTGCAAAGAGAACTGACTGCTGATTGTGCCGCTGGCTTTCTCTAGCGGAAGGAAGACAGAACCTCCCAACTGTGCTAAAATCTAGCTCTGACTGTGCTGAACCCCAATTTCGGGCAAGACCCTGGGGACCCAGATTCATACAGGTCCCCGAAGTTCACGGAAATTCAGGGGAGCCAGAAAAGCAGAGATCTAAAGTCATGCAAGCGCGAGTGCACGTGCGCATGCACGCAGAGAGGACTGTAGCGATTACAAAGGGACGCTGAGACCCAGGGGCTGCGTAGGGCAGGACTGACAGGGAGCCAAGGCTGTCGGCTCAACCCTGATACTCCACTACATCCAAGTCCAGCACAGAGCCTTTTGCAATCTTGCAACTCTTAAGGCTGAGTCCAGCACAGAAGTTCTCTGGGCGTAGACACAAATGATCCTCACAACCAATTGGCCTGGAGGTCAGTTCCCCACAGTGATACCAACAACAATCAAGACTTAACTACAACAAGATTGTACACAGTCCACAAAGGGGTGCACCAAGAGTGTCCACCTCAGGTAACTGGGGAAGCAGAGCTACTGAGCCATATAGGACACCTTGCACACAAAACTACTCTCCCACCTCAGAAAAGCAGCAAAAATGGGGAGACAAAGGAACAGATCACCAAAAAAAATGGAGGAAAACAAATGACTGGATATTGAGTTCAAAACCACAGTTTTAAGGTATTATTAAGAATTTCCTGGAAAACATGGATAAATTTAGTGAGACTCAAAAGGAGATGAAAAAGGACCAACTTGAAATTAAACATCCACTGACTGAAATAAAAAATATTAAACAGAGACCTAACAGCAGACTAGAGGAACACAAGAATCAAGTCAAAGATTTGAAATACAAAGAAGCAGAAAAGAACTCTATTGGAAAAGAAAAAAGAAAAAAGAATCCAAAAATGTGAAGATAGTTTAAGGAGCCTCTGGGACAACTTCAAGTGTACCAACATCAGAATTATGGGGGTGCCAGAAGAAGAGAGAGAGCAAGATACTGAAAACCTATTTGAAGAAATAATGACTGAAAACTTCCCTCACCTGGTGAAAGAAATAGACTTACAAGTCCAGGAAGCGCACAGAACCCCAAACAAAAGGAATCCAAAGAGGACCACACCAAGACACATCATAATTAAAATGCCAAGAGCAAAAGACAAAGAGAGAATATTAAAAGCAGCAAGAGAAAAACAAGAGAGCACCCTATGATTTTCAGCTGATTTCTCAACAGAAACTATGTAGGCCAGACGGGAGTGGCAAGAAATATTCAAAGTGATGAATAGCAAGAACCTACAACCAAGATTACTCTAATCAGCAAAGCTATCATTCAGAATTGAGGTCATATAAAGAGCTTGACAGAAAAGGAAAAATTACAGGGGTTCATTAGCACCAAACCAGGATTATATGAAATGCTGAAAGGTACTCTTTTAGAAGAGGAAGAAGAAAAAGGTAAAGATAAAAATTAAGGCCGAGACCAGTTTGGCTCAGTGGATAGAGCGTCAGCCTGCAGACTGAAGGGTCCCGGGTTTGATTCCAGTCAAGAGCATGTATCATGGTTGCGGGCCCATCCCCAGTAGGAGGCGTGCAGGAGGCGGCTGATCGATGTCTCTCTCTCATCGATGTTTCTAACTCTCTATCCCTTCCCTTTCTCTTTGTAAGAAATCAATATATTTTTTAAAAAGTAGCATAAAAAAATTATGAACAACAAATACGTATCTATCAACAAGTGAATCTAAAAATCAAGTGAATTGAAAATCTGATGAACAGAATAAACTGGTGAATATAAAAGAATCAGGGGCATAGAAAAGGATTGGAATAATTCTCAGGGGAAAAGAGGTGAGGGGGTGCAGGGAGAGACTGGACAAAAATCATACACCTTGGATGAGGACAATGTGGAGGAGGGAAGGGCAGAAGGTGGAATGGGTGCCAGGTGGAGGGCAGGTATGGGAGAAAAAAAGAGGAACAATTGTAATAATCTGAACAATAAAGATTTATTAAATAAATAAATAAAGGAATTTAAAAAATCTACCGTGCACTTGGAGTGGATCTTTAACAACCAAGCAAGACTTCATTAGCATTGTGCACTGATCACTCAGAACAATGGTTCACTGAGTTATGTTGGTTTTCCAAACATATACATGCTATTTTTAAATTACATTATTTAAAAAAAATTTTTTAATATATTTTATTGATTTTTTACAGAGAGGAAGGGAGAAGGACAGAAAGTCAGAAACATCAATGAGAGAGAGACATCAATCAGCCGCCTCCCGCATGCCCCACACTGGAGATGTGCCCGCAAACAAGGTACATACCCCCGACTGGAATCGAACCTGGGACCCTTCAGTCCACAGGCCGACTCTCTATCCACTGAGCCAAACCGGTCTCGGCTTACATTATTTAATATCACTATCACACCTATCAGAAAAATTTCATGGGTAAAGTCTCCTCAGAAAATAACTGGGAAGCTGTCAAGTTTATGTTAGTACACTTAAGTTTTCTAAAATTCTAATTTTTGTTGACAACTCAAATATGTTAATTAGCAATAAATACTTTTAGTTGTTTTCCTTGAAGTGTAAGATTCATCTTGCTCATGTTAGAAAATTGTCAGCTATTCTGAGTTTTGTTTTTTTAATCCTTACTCAAGGATATTTTCCTATTGATTTTTAGAGAGAGTGAAAGAGTGAAAGATGTAGAGAAATATCAATGTGATAGAAACACATTGATTGGTTGCCTCCTACATGTGCCCCAAACAAGGGCATCAGCCAGGAAGGAACCTGTAATCCAGGTACATGCCCTTGACTAAAATCAAACTTGTACCCTTCAGTCCTCAGGCTGACGCTCTTTCCACTGAGCCAAACTGGTTAGGGCCATTCTGAGTATTTTTTAAAATATATTTTTATTGATTTTTTTATAGAGAGGAAGGGAGAAGGATAGAGTTAGAAACATCAATGAGAGAGAAACATCGATCAGTTGCCTCCTACACACCTCCTACTAGGGATGTGCCCACAACCAAAGTACATGCCTTCACCAGAATCGAACCTGGGACCTTTCAGTCTACAGGCCGACACTCTATCCACTGAGCCAAACGGGTTATAGCCATTCTGAGTATTTTAATAAAACAGATTGGGAAATTAAATTAAGAAAAGCTTATAAATCGATGGACTACAATCAGATGATTATATTACACACCTACCATTAGATAACTTAGTTATATTATTTTCTTGAGATCAATAAAATTTTGCTGATTTACCCATACCCTTTCTCCTGTCTAATTCACACATTCTGTTTTAGTCTGTTTCAAATAACATATCCAATTCTAAACATCATTAACTATAGACAATGAGTAACTTTGACATCTATTCCAATCCTTTCAAAAATTTTTAGAGTGGAATAGAAGATTATTTTAATGATCATCGTGATTAGAAACAGAATCGTATCATAATCTTTAAAAAAAAAACAAGAGAAAAAAGGAAAAATTCTGGCTAAACACCCAAGATGGAAAAAATAATCACAGTTCTTCCATCAATTCTTTCAAGTAAAAATGGTGTTCTATGAAGAAAAAAAAAAATAGTTCAGCACGCAACTCAAACACAAGTAGTTTTTCCCAGACAACTTTAAGAAAGCTGAAGTATTTTACCTATCCTCCCATTTTGTCAGATTAAAAGGACAGGTACTCAAGAGTTGAAATGAAATAAAAGCACTAATCTGTATGAATTCATCAAGAAGATTCTTAAGTGAAAGTGGCATTTTTTAAAAAATTCAAATGCATGGCAGCAAAGACTACCAGAGCTACGAGTACAGCTCACTACTACTTAATTTTGATTTGTGTAAAAAAATGTCAGCAGCTTTACTCATAATCATTTTTGTAAATATTGAAAACAGTGAAAAAAGGGGAAAAAATACCTTAATATCAGTATGAAGAGTTTTGACCTTATAGACCCCCATTAAGTGCCTGGGAAGACAGCAGTACTCTACAGAGCTTTTAAAAGTTTCTGTTCTACTTTCCAAACTGTGGGGTCCCTATGTGATGAGGTGTCAAGCAAACAGGATTTTAAGGACAGTTCCACTTAACTGAACATCTACTGATTGGCTCCAAATTTATGTATTTATTTTGGATACCAATATAAGATCCAGTTTGAACAAATGGTTCACTCTATAGCTAAAACAGTCCAAAAACTGCAGAGATTATTAGAGTTATCCTACATGATATATGTAAAGTTATACTAAGACAATCATACCTTGTCTATCAGATCTCGGTTCACACAGTTGGGCAATTGCTGGAGAAAAGCATCTACTATGAGCTTCAGATGAGATCCAGTGCTGGTTTCTTCATCCTCTTGTTCTAGGTTTAAAAAATACAGAAACAATATAAGAATAAAAATATGCAATTATTAGTTATTTGGGAAATAGATAATCTAGAACACTTTTCTTACCAATGAAAAAAATGAAGCATTTTTTGAGATTTGGCCCTAGAAAGTTTGGGTATTTCTAGAATCACAGCCCCAAGTCAATACATCCTTTTATATATCAACAATAAAGTGACAAACTTTTGCATTAGACACAAAATATTAATCATAAATTGCATGTAGTTTTATGGTAAATCTGTTACTTTTATCTATCAAGCATCCCTTCCTGAGAGGCTTCAATTAACAGTACTCTCATAGCTGCCTTTTGGAAAAAGTCATGGGATTCTGATGGGGAAGGGTGCTGCTAGATCACAGCACACCTTCATTTACTCTGGGTCACCAGCTAAGTCCTTCCATGACACTTATATAGGCAGTGGAGAGAATCTCTTTCCCTTTATGTCACTAGCTGGTATGATTTGAGCATGAGGCACCCACCCTCTATTCATGACAGTGGGCAAGAATATCTGCAATGAAGCCAATAGAGAGGAAAGTAATACTGACAGAAGATATCCTTCTAAATTAAGAATCCTAAATAATAAAACTAACAATATTTTTTATTATTGAATATAAAAGATTACTCAATTATAAATACAGATAAAATGATCACAGATGAACTGATCTACTAGTTGTCTTTTATCTTTCAACCATTTTATTTCACTTACTTTTTGTGTGTGTGTGTGTGTTTGCCCTAGCTGGGAATCAAACCAGCAACATTTCAGTGCATGAAACGACACCTAACCACTGATCCACACCAGCTAGGGCTATTTCTCAACCATTTTGAATAAGTCGCATATACATTTATATTAAGACTAGAGGCCTGGTGCTCAAACTTCATGCACTGGGGGGAAGTGGGGTTCCCTCAACCCGGCCTGTGCCCATTCACAGTCTGGGAGCACTTGGGGGATGTCCAACTGATGGTTTAAGTCCACTCCCTGCAGGGACCAGTCTAAGCTGGCAGTCACACATCCTTAGTGCTGCTGTGGGAGGCAGGAGAGGTTCCCACCACCACTGCTGCAATTGCCAGCCATGAGCAGCTTCTGGCTGAGCGGCATTCCCCCTAAGGGAACGCACTGACCACCAGGAGGCAGCTCCTGTGTTGAGGACCTGCCCCCTGGTGGTCAGTGCACGTCATAGCAACCAGTCAGTCCACAGCTGGGTCAATCTGCATATTAGCCTTTTATTATATAGGATTGTAAAGATTACATTATAGACTTAAAATAAATTCAGAATAATGCTAGGAAGTAGAAAAGTATAAGAAATATCTATTAAGGTAGAACTTAAATGATCATTAAAGCTTGCAGTCATACAAACTGGAATATATAATGTTTCAGATCTAAATCAAATTCTTAAGCAATGATAGGTTGGGAAAAAAAGGAAAAGAGGAAATAATGAGTAAAGATCCACATTATTAGGCTAGAGATTAGGTAAAAAAAACTAATTAAAAATTTTTGCAAAATAATGCTTACCTTGTTCATCAAGAAGTTTCTTTGTAAGATCTTCAGCTTCATCTGCACCCTCTAACTCCAAGGTGTCATCATTAATTTCTAGATTCTCCAACTCAAGTTCTAAATCATCAGGATTTGATACCTCCTTATTATCTTTAGGTTCTTTTCCCTCTGCTTAAAGACAAAGAATCACAATCTCTGAATTAAAAGTCATATTGAAATCCTGCTTCAAAAAAAGATAAAAATTCACAAAATTTACATTATTTGTCTTAGACTCTGTATATATCCTTAGCAATATTTGAGTATAAATTTAATATATTCGTATTTTATAAAACACATATGCTCACTAAGAAGCAAGACCATAATTTCTAAATGGATGATGGATGAAGACAAACACATATGAGGATTTCTGATAAAGATCAGGGGAAAATGAAGTTGATTAGATAAAGTAGACTCAGGTTAAGGAGGGTCTCAAACTCTAAGATGTCTTCAGACTTTTTCTTTTACACAGTATAACCTTTGCTGGGTCGTGAGAATAACATTTAAATGTGATGTAATATGAAAACTAATTTATCAACAATATATAAGATAAATTTGAAGGACAGAAAAAAAATAGTATATAGACCAATTAAGAAAATATCCTTATAATTTTAGATGTTTAGGAATTAAGGGAAATAAAAAAAATTGCAACAAAACAAAATGGCCAGGAATTATTAAAAAAATAAATGAATAGCAAAAATAACAAAGAAAAAGAAACTGAACCTAATCAACAAGATTGGCATAATGCTGACAATTATTGCTGGGTAACAGATAATTACCAGTTTACTACATTAGACTTTATGTTTGAAATTTTCATAAATAAAAAAAACAAAAAATCGTGAGTTCAAGAATTTATGCTTAAGAGTAATGAAGTTACAGTATAAATTAGTCATCGACCATATCGATTTCTGTATCCAAATTGTTGAGATCTTCTAAAGATGAGAAACACAATAGGTTGATAACTTATTGAGTTACATTGTTACATTTCTCAGCCTCATCATCTCTTACAGTCTTCCAATCACATAATTTCTGCAGTAAAAGCAGAAATGTTTTATTAATACTTAATACCATATTTGAGAAAATCAAAACTCTAGTATAGACTGGTTTTGCTGTTTCTAAATGGAGACAGACTAATATTTTCTCATTAGTTCTTCCTTTCATTCAACTAAAATTTAAAATCCTACTACAACCCAAGTAGTGTTCTTAGCACCAAAACAAAACCCCTACCCATATGGTGCATATACTCATTCTCTAGCGTTCCCTGATGTCTAATTATCAAAAACCAACATTTGCTGACTAGCCACTATGTATTAAGAACTATACTAAACTGTTGAACATTCAGAAAAAGCTTAAAATCTGACCTTTGTTCTAAAAAAAATGCACACCTGAGGAAATTAAACCAATATGCACTTGAGAGTCAAGTGGGGTATAGTGAGGAGAGGATTGCAAGCAGAAAGTAGAACAATGTGCATAAAGGTCATGAAGCAAGAAGACTGGCTGTTGCACAGACTTTTTGAAAAAGAGAAAAAAGAGCAATATGTTAACAGATACAGTTGGAAAGGAAGACTTTTTATAAAAAATATATATGTTTTTATTAATTTCAGTGAGGAAGGGAGAGGAAGAGAGATAAAAACATCAATGGTGAGAGAGAATCACTGATTGGCTATCTCTTACACAGCCCCTACTGGGGATCAATTTGATATGCCCTGACCCCAAATCAAACTGTAACCTCCTGGTTCATAGGTCAATGCTCAACCAATGTGCCACACTGTCCGGGCAAGAGGAAGACTCTAACAAACTATGAAGGGTCCTCGAGACAATGTTAAGTTTGCATTATACTCCAAATGAATGTAAAGTCTTTAAAAAGTGTTAGGTAGAAGAGTAAAAATCATGTTTTAGAATGCATTGAGGGAGCAAAAGCAAACCCTTTCTATGCCCGATTCCATTATATTCACCAGTTTATTCTGTTCATCAAATGTTTTTATGCACTTGATTTTTAGATGCACTTGTTGAAAGACATGTATTTGTTGTTCATAATTTTTATCTTTACCTATTTCTTCTTCTTCTCCTTCTTACAGAGTACGTTTCAGAATTTCATATAATACTGGTTTGATGTTGATGAAATACTTTAGTTTTTTCTTATCTGTGAAGCTCTTTATCTGACCTTCAATTATGAATGCTGGGTAAAGTAATATTGGTTGTAGGTTCTTATTATTCATCACTTTGAATATTTCTTGCCACTCCCATCTGGCCTGCATAGTTTCTGTTGAGAAATCAGCTGACAATGGGTGTTCCCTTTTAAGTAATAACTGCTTTTCTTCTTGCTGCTTTCAATATTCTCTCTCTTTTGCTCTTGGCATTTTACTTATGATGCGTCTTAGTGTGGTCCTCTTTGGATTTCTTTTGTTTGGAGTTCTGTGTGCTTCCTGGACTTGTAAGTCTATTTCTTTCATGGGAGGGGGGGTAGTTTTCAGTCATTATTTCTTTAAATAGGATTTCAGTATCTTGTTCTCTCTCTTCTTCTGGCACTCCTATAATTCTGAGTTGTTCCAGAGGATCCTTACAATATCTTCACATTTTTGGATTCTTTTTTCTCTGCTTTTCCAGTTGAGTGTTTCCTGCTTCTTTGTATTTCCAATCTTTGACTTATTCTTGCGTTTCTCTATTCTGCTGTTAGCTCTCTGTATGGTATTTTTTATTTCAGTCAGTGTATGTTTAATTTCTAGTTGGTCCTTTTTCATATGCTTGAGGGTCTGGCTCAATTTATTAACCTTTTCTAGGAAATTCTTGAAAAACCTTCTAGCCGTGGTATTATTGAATTCTATATCCAGTTGTTTGTTTTCTCCATTTCTTTTGTTTGTAATGTTTCTTTGTCTCTACATTTTCACTGCTTCCCTGAGTTGGTAGAGTAGCTTTGTGTGCTAGTTCTCCTATATGGCCCAGTAGTTCTGCCTCCTCAGTTACCTGAGGTGGACAATCTTGGTGCATCCCTTTGTGGAGTGTGTGTATAGCCTTGTAGTTAAATCTTGACTGTTGCTGGTATCACTGGGGGGGGGGGGGGAATTAAACCCCAGGCCAATTAGCTGTGAGGATCAGCTGTGTCTACACAGGGAGAACTTCCGTGCTGGAGTCAGCATTTTGAGACAAGAATTGTAAAAGCCTCTGTGTTCAGCTTGGATGGGACAGAGTCTCAGGCTGAGCAGACAGCCTTGACTTCCCATCAGCCCTGCCCAAGTGGCCCCTGGGTCTCAGTGTCCCTCGGTAATCACTGCAGCCCTCTATGCGCTTTTGCTCATGCGCCTCCAGACCTCTGCCTTTCATGTCTCCTGAGGTTCCAAGCACTCCAGGAACCCGTATGAGTCTGGGTCCTCAGGGTCTCGCCCAAAACTGGGGTTCAGTGCAGTCAGAACTGGAGTTCAGCACAGTCTGGAGGTTCCGTCTTCCTCCCGCTAGAGAAAGCCAGTGGCACACTCAGTAGTCAGCCCTCTCTCCATGCACTCGCATGCACAACTCCAGACCTCTGCCTTTTGCGGCTCCTGAGATTCCATGCACTCCTTCCTTTTCCCGACGGTCCAGATCCCCCCGTATGAGTCTCACTGGGAAATTGGGTTCAGTGCAGTCAGAAGTGTTCAGTGAAGTCGGGAGTTTGCATCTCCCTCCAGCTAGAGGAAGCCAGCCAGACACTCCACTGTCCGCCTCTCCACGGGCATGTCTCCCTACCTCAGCTTTTTGCAGGTCTTCTAAGTCTCCCAGAGCCCCTCTCTTTCCTTCTAGTTGTAGATTTCCCCTCAGCCAGCTTTCCTGTGATTCTGGATGATTTCAAATTTTTGTGCAAGGCAGCAGATTAGGTGTTCACATAGTCACCATCTTGGTTTCTCTCTTCTTCCTCTTCTTATAGAATACCTTTCAGCATTTCACACAACACTGGTTTGGTGGTGATGAACTCCTTTAGCTTTTTCTTATCTGTGAAACTCTTTATCTGACCTTCAATTCTGAATGATAGCTTTGCTGGTTAAGAGTAATTTTGGTTGTAGGTTCTTGCTATTCATCACTTTGAATATTTCTTGCCACTCGTCTGGCTTGCATAGTTTCTGTTGAGAAATCAGCTGACAGTCGTATGGGTGCTCTCTTGTAGGTAACTATTTTCTCTTGCTACTTTTAATATTCTGTCTCTTACTCTTCGCATTTTAATTGTGATTTGTCTTGTTGAGGTGCTCTTCGGATTCCTTTTGTTTGGAGTTCTGTGCACTTCCTAGACTTGTAAGTCTATTTCTTTCACCAGGTGGGGGAAGTTTTCGGTCATTATTTCTTCAAATAGGTTTTCAGTATCTTGCTCTCTTTCTTCTTCTGGCATTCCCATAATTCTGATGTTGGTAGCTTGAAGTTATCCCAGAGGCTCCTTACACTATCTTCCACCTTTTGGATTCTCTTTTCTTTTTGCTTTTCTGGTTGAGTGGGTTTTTTGCTTCTTGGTATTTCAAATCTTTCACTTGATTCTTGCATTCCTCTAGTCTGTTGTATAATATTTTTTATTTCAGTCAGTGTATGCTTTATTTCTAGTTGGTCCTATTTCATATCCTCGAGAGTCTTGCTAATTTATTGGCCCATTTCTAGAAAACTCTAGAAAAATCTTATATCCGTGTTTTAAACTCTATATCCAGTTGATTGCTTTCCTCCATTTCTTTCATTTCTGTTTGTTTCTGCATTTTGGCTGCTTTCCCTGAGTTGATAGAGTGCTTTGTGTGCCAGGTGTCCTACAGGGCCCTGTGGCTCAGCCTCCCCAGTTACCTGAGGTGAACACACTTTGTGCACCCCTTTGTGGCCTGTGTGCACAGTCTTGCTGTAGTTAAGTCTTGATTGTTGTTGGTCATCACTTGGAAGAATTGAGCTCCAGGCCAACTGGCTTTGAGAATCAGGTGCGTCTACAATGGGATAACTTTTGTGCTGGAGACACCTTTATGAGACTAGACTTGCAAAAGCCTCTGTGCTCAGCTTGGATGGGGTTGTCTTGGGGCAGAGCAGACAGCATTGGTTTCCTGTCATCCCTGCCCTAATAGGCCCCTGTGTCTCAGTGTCCCGTGGTAATTGCTGTAAGCACCTCTGAGAGAAAGCAGCCCTTGAGTTTCGCCTGCTACCCGACAGTCTAGTTTCTCCCCGAATGAGGCTGGGTACCTAGAGTCTCACCTGGAACTGAAGTTCAGAGCAGTCGGGAGCTTTGTCTCCCTCCTGCTTAAGAAAGCTAGCAACGTACTCAGTTGCCCGTACTCTCCTCATGCGCATCTCAGTGCCTCTGCCTTCCAGTTCCTCTAAGTCTCAGTGTGCTTTTCTCTTTCCTGACAGCCCAGTTTCACCCCATATGAGTCGGGGCCCCCAAAGTCTCGGCTGGAACTCGAGTTCAGAGCAATCAGGAGCTTTTGTCCCCTTCTCACTGGAGAAAGCCAGCCGCCCATTCACTTGCCAGACCTCTCCACGTGCACATCTCACTACCTCTGTCTCCTGCAGCTCCTGAGTCTCAGTGTGCTTTTCTCTTTCCTTGTAGTTGTAGAATTTCTACTCAGTAAGCCTTCTTATGGTTTTGGATGATGTTTGTTTTGTCTTTTAGTTGTAACTTTGAAATTGTTGTGTGAGGCAGCAGTTTAGATGTTCACCTATGCCGCCATCTTGGTTTCTCCCTCCAAAACGCCTAATTTTAAGATTCATTGTATTTTAACTTGTGATTGTGAAGAAGAATGCTATAAAAGAAACTGTTTTACTGTTCTTCTAAATTAGCAATCCTAACAAGCACTAAAGGACAAAATTAATCTTTTCTTTTTTAATTTAAGTTAAAAATCTTTATGTTTATGTAATGATATGCCTTTATGGGACAGTGGAGGACGTTATGCCTATATGGGATGGGGGAAATGAGAACTCTGCACTTGCCATTTAATTTTTTTGTGAAGCAAAACCTGCTCTAAAAAATTAAGTATACATTAAAATAAAAACCATTTTTCTGCATCAAAGAATATTATTAAGAAAGTAAAAAGACAATCTTTAAAATAGGAAAAAATATTTGCAGGCCATGTATCTAATTACGATTTGGTATTCAGAATATATAAAAAAATTCTTACACCAAAAAATGTTTTGGACGTTATCTATATATATAAAATCCTAAGCAACCAGAACAACAAGAACAACCGGTCGCTATGAGGAGCACTGTGGGGGGGCAGGGCTGACCAACCAACTTCCTGCAGTCTCTTTCCCGGGCCTGCCAACCTCCCTTGGCCCCTACTCCCTGCTGGCCCCAGCACTCATTCATCCCCCAAAACCCTGATTGGGATCAGAGCCCACTGGCCAACCTTCTGCCATTCCCTACCCCCAGCTGGCACTAGCCCCAATTGGCCCCCATCCCAATCAGGGTGGGGCCAGTAAGAGCCCACCCATACAAGAATTCATGTACCAGGCCTCTATTCTTATCTAATGAAAGAGTAATATACAAATTAACCATCACTCCTCTAAACCCAGAAGCCACACCCACCAGCCAATCAGGAGTGAGTATGCAAATTAACCTAACTAAGATGGCTGCAGCCACAGAGCGAGCAAGAGGCTTGGATTGCCCCAGGTGATGGAGGAAGCCAAGTTTTCTACATACTCTAGCAGGCCCAGACCTCCACTCAAGGCTACAAAGTTTCAATTATAGAAGATAAATAAATTCCAGATACCAGGGCCTCTGCTTGAGTCGCCGGCGGGCATGGCCAGCCTGGAAACCAGCACAGACCCCTCACCCACGCTGTCCTACACCTCAATGGAACCCCCACCTTGATCCAGAATACATTTCAAAGCATATCAGCCAGCTCCCATCTGTGCCCCAGGCCTCTATTCTAGCTAATAAAAGAGAAATATGCAAATTGACCACCACTCCAACACACAAGATGGTTGCCCCTATGTGGACACAAGATGGCCACCACAAGCAGGAGAAGGCAGTTAGGAGGGACCAGACATGCAAGGGAGGACAGTGGTGGGCGATCAGGCCAGCAGGGGAAGACAGTTGGGAGGGACCAGGCCTGAAAAAGAGGGCGGTTGGGGGCAATCATACCTGCAGGAAAGAGCAGTTAGGGGTGACCAGGTCAGCAGAGGAGGGAAGTTGGGACAACCCAGCATACAGAGAAGGGCAGTTGGGGGAGAACCAGGCCTGCAGGGGAGAGCAGTTGAGAGGCTGGGCTGAGGGACACCTCCCCCGTGCACGATTTTGTGCACCGGGTCTCTAGTGTATTATAATATTTATACATCAAAAGCAAAGTATAGCACTTCCTAATTTTAGTATAAAACACAAAAATTGCTAATCTTAAGATAATTTGAAAAGCAGTATAAGATAGCAATTAAGAGCACAAGTCACCCAACCGGTATGGTTGAGTGCTTGAGCATCAATCTATGAATCAGGAGGTCAAGGTTCAATTACTGGCCCAGGCATTGCCCAGGTTGTGGGTAAAATTCCCAATGGAGAGTGTGCAAGAGGCAGCCAATCAATAATTTTCTCTCTTTACTGATGTTTCTATCTCTCTCTCCCACTTCCTTCCTCTTTGAAATCAATAAAAAAACCATTTTTTAAGAAGACCACAAGTCACCCTAGCTAGTTCTGCTCAGTGGATAGAGCATTGGCCTGCAGACCAAAGGATCCTAGATTCAATTCCAGTCAAGGGCATATACCCAGGTTGCAGGCTCAATCCCCAGTAGAGGGTGTGCAGGAGGCAGATAATCCATGACTCTCTTTCTTCATGGATGTTTCTACCTCTCCTCTTTTTCTCCCTTCCTCCCTGAAATTAATAAAAATATATTTTAAAAAGAAAAGAAAAAAGAGCACAAGTCACTGGCAGTCTACCAGCTATGTTAAGTTATTTAATCCTGGTTAGTTCTGTAAACTCTTTGTGCCAGTTTCATTACCTAAAAAATAGGGATAACAAAAGTAGATGCCTCAGATTTATTATAAGGATTAAATAAATTCTTATGTATATTATAAAGTGCTAAAATGACATTGTACACAAAGTGATTGTTAAATAAAAATTATTAGCTATTATTTTTAAAATAAGTTCCCTAATAAATGCAACAGAATAGAAAATTACATTTAAAAAAGTTATCTGCTCTTTCTCCAAATCTGTCACCACACCCTTCCATCCCTTCTTCATTTCTATGGTTTCACAGAATTCCCTTTAGAAAACATGGTGTGATTGGCATTCAGGACCTTCCACCATACTGATAATTTCAAAACTTCTGATTTTTCTAACGTGGCCCTTCCTACCCTAACCAGTTGGCTCAGTGGATACAATGTTGACCTGTGGACTGAAGGGTCCCAGGTTCAATTCCAGTCAAGGGCATGTACCTTGGTTGCAGGCACATCCTCAGTAGGAGGTTTGCAAGAGGCAGCTGATCAATGTTCTTTCCTCTCTCATTGATGTTTCTAACTCTCTATCCCTCTCCCTTCCTCTCTGAAAATAAATAAATAAATAAATAAATAATTTAAAGCCGGAACCAGTTTGGTTCAGTGGATAGAGCATCGGCCTGCGGAGTGAAGGGTCCCAGGTTCGATTCCGGTCAAGGGCATGTATCTTGGTTGCGTGCACATCCCCAGTAGGGGCGTGCAGGAGGCGGCTGATTGATGTCACTCTCTCATCGATGTTTCTGACTCTCTATCCCTCTCCTTTCCTCTCTGTAAAAAAATCAATAAAATATATTTTAAAAAATAATAATAATTTAAAGTAGCTCTTCCTCACAAAGAGAGATATCTAGTCTAGAAAGAGCATTCCACTGAAAAAGCACTAAAGAGCTAACACTGTCCATAACAATCCAACTAGGGTAAATTTAGATCTTATCAAGAACTGACATGAATTCACTGTATTATAAATAAACATATTCAAATTATTTCACATTAAATTGTTTTGACACTATTGAAAGTATATCAAACTCCATTCCATATTATTCTGTCATGCCTTTAATCTAATGATATTATAAAACTAGTTTGGGTCCAATGGATAGAGCATTGGCCTTGGGACTGTAGGATCCTGGGTTCAATTCCGGTCAAAGGAACATGCCCAGGTTGAGGGCTCAATCCTCAGTAGGGGGTGTGAAGGAGGCAGCCGATCAATCACTCTCATTATTGATGTTTCTATTTCTTTCTCCCTCTTTCTCCCTCTCTGAAATCAGTAAAAATATTTTTTTTAAAAAAGGTATTAACTAAGAAATATTTTTTTAAGAATAATATTTTGAAACTAATTTTTATAGCATGTAATGTAAAAATTATCCTCTAGAATTTACCTTTACAATCATCTTTGCTGGACTCTTTATTCTGACAACTTTTTTCATTATCTTTAAACAAGATGGCTGGAACAAAAGCTTTTAAATCAATGAGGTTCTCATAGAAATTCCGAGCATCTTCATCTTCCCATATACCACCTTCCAAGTCATATTCTCCAGGTTTACCGGGTGTAAATATATCAATTCCAGGTCCATGCTCTACAAAAAAATAAATCACAAAGAATTAAAACTATTTCAGGTTAAGCATGCTAAACATCACAAGATATTTTACATTTTCAATTTTATAACTAATGAGAGTTCATTGAACTCTTGAGTGTTCAACGAACAGAAGCTTTTTCAATCAATAAGCACTCTGGACTACTCACATAACCATCTTTAACATCAAATCACAAATTGTTTTAGATAAGCTCTAAACAAGGAAAGATTAAAGGACAGCATAGGATAAAGATGATTTTCTCTTCAATATTTTAAGCTTACCGTCATGAAACTTAAAACCAAGATAAAAAATACCTAACACTGGACATTTCTAAAATATCCAGCTTCAAGTCTCCTCCTTCTCCATTAACCCTTTTTTATGACTCCCAATCCTCTTATATCATAATTATCTCCCCACAAAGACCATAAACCCTTAGATAAAAAGCATCTTCCATATGCACCCCTTTGTTCGTTGCAATGTAATTTACAAGACCCAATATATGGAAGCAATCCAAGTGGACAAAATAGTTATAGTACAAAGGTACAAAGGAACATTACTTGGCCATAAAAAAAGGACATTTTACTCTTTGCAACAGCATGCAGAGCCCTAGACGGTATTATACTAAGTGAAATAAGCCAGTCACAAAATAAACAAAACTGAAAAGAGACTCATAGACACAAAAAGTGGACTGGGGGGTTGCCAGAGGAGAGGAGGTAAGAGACATAAAGAGATTAAGAAGCACAAAATAGCTCATCGGATGTGATTCAATGAATGAGCGATGATCCATGAACCAGGAGGTCATGGTGAGGGCACATGCCAGGATTGTGTCATGGTTGTATGCTTGACCCCCAGTAGGGGTCAGGCAGAAGGTAGCCAATCAATGATTCTCTTTTATCATTGATGTTTCTCTCTCTCTCCTTCTCCCTTCTCTCTCTGAAATCAATAAGAACATATTTTTTAAAAGATAAAAATAAAAAATAGATGTACAAAATAGTTAACAGGGATGTAAAGTAAGCATAGGGAATATAGTCAATAATCTATAGTAGCTCTAGCCAGTTTGGCTCGATAAATAGAGCATCAGCCTATGAACTGAAGGGTCCCAGGTTCAATTCCGGTCAAGGCACATGCCCAAGAGGCAGGCTTGATCCCCAGTAGGGGGCATTCAGGAGACAGCCAATCAATGATTCTCTCTAATCATTGATGTTTCTATCTCTCTCCCTCTTCCTTCCTCTCTGAAATCAATAAAAATATATTTAAAAGATAATAATAATAATCTATACTAATAAAAGCCTAGGTGGCCCTCGCACACAACGTTATCACAAGATGGCCGCCACAAGGATCCAAGAAGAATTTAATCATAAACCAAAACAAGACATGCTGACAATTATACAGTGGTACCTCGAGATACGAGTGCCCTAACATACGAGATTTTTGAGATATGAGCCGTCGAGCGAGCGATTTTTGCTTTGAAATACAAGCAACATTTGAGATAGGAGTAATCGCGCGGATAGGCCAGCTGCACACGACCCACCAGTTTACCTCGACTCGAGCGTCTCATAGTTTCCCACGCCTCAAGGTTATGGAACGAATTAAACTCGTATCTCGAGGTACCACTGTAGATGACTAGACACAAAAGTAGGAAATAAAGGAGAATCAAATGTCATCAGAAAAATGTGGACTAGGTGTTAAGAAATGAAGCAGGAGATTGGCTTGAAGATTTCTATGAAACATACAACTTGTCTATCACAAACACATGCTTCTAATAACCAAAAAGATGACTGTATAAATGGACATCATAGGATGGCTAATGGAGAAATAAAGCAGACTATGTAACTGAAAGCAGGAGAACCTCACTCTCTCTGCCAAAACAAGACCAGGAGCAGACTGTAGTTCTGACCATGAATTGTTAATTTCAAACAGAGTAAAGGTGAAGAAGAGCACTAAAAGATTAAAATGTAAATAACATGCCTGATGGATTTGAAGTCCATATTAGAAAACAAATTGGGAGAGAGAAACCAAGATGGTGGTATAGGTGAACAACTAAACTGCTGCCTCGCACAATTTTAAAACTACAACTAAAAGAACAGACATCATCCAGAATCACAGGAAAGCTGGCTCCGTGGGAATTCTACAACTAGAAGAAAACGGAGTCATGGAAACTCAGAAGAGCTGCAAAAAGCTGAGGTACTGAATCCCAGTTCTGGGTGAGACTTATACTGGGAGGATTCTGGACTGTCAGGAAAAGAGAGGAGTGCTCAGAAACTCACGGGAGCCACAAAAGGCAGAGGTCTGGAGGCACACGCGTGAGTACACACAGAGGACTGACTGTTGAGTGTATCACTGGCTTTCTCTAGCGGGAGGAAGACAGAACCTCCAGACTGCGCTAAACTCCAGTTCTGACTGCAGTGAACCCCAGACTCATACGGGTCTCTGGAGCACACAGAAACTCAGGGAAGCTGCAAAACGGAGAGGTCTGGAGGCGCACGCACAAGTGGGACTGCAGTAATTACCAAAGGACACTGAGACCCAGTGGCCTCAGAGGGCAGGGCTGACGGGAAGCCAAGACTATCTGCTCAGCCCTGAGACTCTGCCACATCCAAGCCCAGCACAGAGGCTTTTGCAATCTTGCAAGTCTTGTCTCATAAGGCTGTATCCAGCACAGAAGTTTTCCTGGCGTAGACACAGCTGATCCTCAGAGACAGCTGGCCTGGAAGTCAATTCCCCCCCAGTAATATCAACAACAATCAAGACTTAACTACAACAAGGCTATACACACACTCCACAAAGCAGTGTACTAAGAATGTCCACCTCAGGTAACTGGGGAGGCAGAACTACAGGGACATATAGGACATCTTGCACACAAAGCTCCTCTACCAACTCAGGGAGGCAGCAAAAATGCAGAGATAAAAAAACAGAACACAAACGAAAGAAATGGAAGAAAACAAAGGACTGGATATAGAGTTCAAAACCACGGTTATCAGGTTTTTCAAGAATTTTGTAGAAAAGGTTGATAAATTTAGTGAGACTCTCAAAGATATGAAAAAAGACCAACTAGAAATTATAAACATACACTAACTGAAATAAAAAACAGTATACAGAGACCGAATAGCAGACTAGAGAAATGCAAGAATCAAGCCAAAGATATAAAATACAAAGAAGCAAAAAACACTCAACTGGAAAAGAAAAAAGAAAAAAATCCAAAAATGTGAAGATACTGTAAGGAGCCTCTGGGACAACTTCAAGCGTACCAACATCAGAAGAAGAGAGAGAGCAAGATACTAAAAAACTATTTGAAGAAATAATGACTGAAAACTTCTCGCACCTGGTGAAAGAAATAGACTTACAAGTCTAGGAAGCACACAGAACCCCAACCAAAAGGAAGCCAAAGAGGACCACACCAAGAAACATCATAATTAAAAATACCAAGAGCAAAAGACAGAGAGAGAATATTAAAAGCAGCAAGAGAAAAACAGTTAATGACCTACAATGGAGCACCCATACAATTGTCAACTGATTTCTCAACAGAAACTATGCAGGCCAGAGAGGAGTAGCAAAAACTATTCAAAGTGATGAATAGCAAGAACCTACAACCAAGATTACTCTACCCAGCAAAGCTATCATTCAGAATTGAAGGTCAGATAAAGAGCTTCACAAAGAAGAAACTAAAGGAGTTCATCAACACCAAACCAGTATTATGTGAAATGCTGAAAGGTACTCTATAAGAAGAGGAAGAAGCAGAAAAAGGTAAAGATAAAAATTATGAACAACAAATATATTTCTATCAACAAGTGAATCTAAAAATCAAGTGAATTGAAAATCTGATGAACAGAATAAACTGGTGAATATAATAGAATCCAGGGCATAGAAAGGGAGTGGACTGACAATTCTAGGGGGACAGGGGTGAGAGAGAGTGGGGGAAGAGACTGGACAAAAATCATACACCTATGGATGAGGACAATGGTGGGGGAAAGGTAAGGAGTGGGAACCAGGTGGAGGGGAGCTATGGGGGGAAAAAAGAGGAACAATTGTAATAATCTGAATAATAAAAATTTATTAAATTTAAAAACAATAAAATTAAAATTAAATTAAATTAAATTAAAATAAAGATAAATTGGTACTGTTAAACTTCACTGGCCAAAAACCAGAACAGTGGAATGAAACTGGAAATATTACTAGGGAAGAATTAAGACAATGAAGGAAGGAAAAGGGGAGGAAAAAATCGAGGTAGAAATGGAAGAAATACTAAAAATGGTTAGAGACCGATGAAAGGCAAAAGCAAAAGTTGACAAAAAACCGAGTTAATATACAGCACTCAGTTTTTCAACAATTATCACATAACAATAAAGAAAAGGAGATAGAAGAGAACAACAAAAAAGGAAAAATAGATCTCTACCAGAGGATTAAAAACTTAAAGGGAAATTCAAACAAGATTAGGAATGCTAAACAAACCAACAAGGAATCACACTATCTGGCCAGGAGAGAAAAAAAGGAAGGTGGAAATAATATACTGAAAATCTATACAGAAGCGACAAAAGGATGACAGATACCTTTGAGGAAGATTACTATGAAAAAGTACCTATAATTCTAAAAAGTGAAGTGAAAGCTGCCCTCAGTGTACTGAGAAGAAATACATCTCAGGGCTAAATGAAATACCAATGGAATTATTCCAAGATACAAATGCTAAATCTGTTAAAATCCTAACAAGATATGGCAAGAATATGGAAAACAAAATGGCCTATAAACTGAGAACATTCTATATAGAGGCAGTCCTTGGGGTATGTCGGACTCAACATACATTATTTCGTGGTTACATTGCCATCTCCCATTTTTTATTAAAAAGAAAAAAAAAAAGCCCTTCCTCTCTGTAAAAAAATCAATAAAATGTTTTTTTAAAAGTTCCATCATTTTGATATATGTACTTTATGTTTTTTATTATTTATTCACCACTAGTAAAGGTCAGGAATTATCTTTCTTTTAAATTTTTTTTACTGTTTCACTTCATTACTGCTATGTATGTGCTCTATGTGAGTGATGTAGATGCTTATATAGGTGGGTTCTGACTAACGGCCAAATCATGGTACTTCACACCATAGAAACAAATCTCCAACGTAACCCAAGGACCTACTGTATAGCACAATCATCAAAAAAGGTTATTTTAAGGAGTATAGTAACAATAGCACAGTTGTTCAAATTTCCCACACAAGTAAAGTGATGTGTAAGGTGATCCTATATAATAAAAGCCTCATATGCTAAATGTCCAGTTGTCTGATTGGCCATTCAACCAATCAAAGCATAATATGCTAATGAAATGCTAAGGCCGCTCAGCTGCTCACTATGATGTATACTAACCACCAGTTGACTGGTCAACCAATTGCTATGATGTGCACTGACCACCAGGGGGCAGAGGCTCAGACCGGTAGGTTAGCTTGCTACTGGGGTCTGGCCAATCGGGACTGAGCAAGTAGCAGTAGGCTGGACATGCCCTGGAACCCTATCACAGTCCATCCCCAGCTAGCCAACCTCCTGCACCCCTTTCCGGCCCCAATCATATACCAGGTGGGGTCCTTAGGCCTGGCCTGCACCCTCTCACAATCTCAGCTGAGGGTTCCACCCCAAGTGCATGAATTTTGTGCACCAGGCCCTTAGTACAATAATAATGGCTTCTACCTAACATAGTGTAAAAAATGCCAGATGTTCAAGATGGTTTCAGAAAAAGAAAAGGTATTGAGATCTAATTGCAAGTATTTGCTGGATAATAGAGTGCTCCAAAGAATTTCAGGTTAGTCTGTGTGTCTTATACACTATAATAAAGCCTTTGATTGTGCTGATCATGAAAAGCTATGGATTGCTCTGAAAGAAATGGGTGTACCTCAGTATTTCATTGTCCTAATGAATAAGCTGTATCTTGAATAGGAAGTCACTATCATGACAGAATATAGAGACAGGATAATCTAGAGGCAAATGTATCATACAAGGTTACATTTTAACTATTGGTTTAATCTCTATGCAGAACATATCACAGGAAAAACTGGGCTAGACTTAGAGGAAGGAGGAATGAAAACTGAAAGAGTAAATAACAATAACTTAAGATATGTAGATGATACTGCCTTACTGGCAAAAAGTAGCAATGATTTCAAAGTTCAAATGACTTCTGATAGACGTGAAAGAAAGTGCCAAAGCAGGACTGCCTTTGAACATTAAAGACAAAAATCATGACTACAGAAAAAACACAACTTTAATGTAGAAAATGAAGACACGGAAATTGTTAAAAATTTTGCTTACCTTGGTTCACTTATCAATTCAAATGGAGACTACAGCCAAGAAATCAAAGAAGGCTGAGACTTAGAAGGGCAGCAATGGAAGAATTAGAAAAGATCCCCAAGAGCAAAGATGTGTCATTAGAGACCAAAGGTAAGAGTCATCCAACCCTTCTCTTCCCAATTACTAGTAAAGATGAGAAAGCTGGACAATGAAGAAGCTGACAGGAAAAAACTGTATCATTTGAAATCAGTGTTGAAGGAGAGTTCTACCAATACCTGGACAGCCAGAAAGATGAACAAGTGGGTCCTAAAACACATTAAGCCTGAAACATCACTGGAAGCAAAAATGACAAAACTGCAACTGCCCTACATCATGAGAATGTAGGGTGCTTTGGAAAACACAAGAGTGCTGGGAAAAATAGAAGGCAGCAGAAAAAGAGGAAGACTACATAGGAGATGAATTGACTCCATAAAAGAAGCTATGGCCCTAGCCTAGTGGTCGGCAAACTGCGGCTCCCAAGCCACATACGGCTCTTAGGTCCCTTGAGTGTGGCTGTTCCACAAAATACCACAGCCTAGGAGAGTCTATTTTGAAGAAGTGGCATTAGAAGAAGTTTCAAAATTTGGCTCTCAAAAGAAATTTCAATCGTTGTACTGTTGACATTTGGCTCTGTTGACTAATGAGTATGCCGACCACTGCCCAGCCAATTTGGCTCAGTGGATGGAACGTCAGCCTGCGGAATGAAGGGTTCCTCCTATGTTCGATAATGGTCAAGGGCACATGCCTGGATTGTGGGCTTGATCCCCAATGGGGGGTGTGCAGAAAGCAGCCAATCAATGATTCTCTCTCATCATTAGTGTTTCTATCTCTCCCTCCCCTTTCCTCTCTGAATAAAAATATGTTAAAAAAAAAATAAAAACTATGGGCATGAGTCCATAAGAACTGAGCAGGGTGTTGAAAACATGACACTGAACATCACTCATTCAGAGTCACCAGGAGTTGGAGCTGGTTCAACGGCACATAATACACACACTGTACAAATACTTCCTGTTAAAATTTTTAAGTAAATAGGATTGCCAGATAGTTTTAAGATTAATAATTTATTTCAGAAATAAAAATATTACTAATTTATTAATATTTATCTACCTAACATAAATATAATTATTTTATCAAGTAGTTAGTGTGACAGGTTAGACGTTAGGGCAATATACTAGAGAATCTACCAACTTAAGGACAATCAAAAAGGAAGTTTAAAACACCTTTGAAATAATATGAAAAATAACTCCTCTCATAAATCATAAACAGCCCTGGTAGGCATGCTCAGTGGTTAGAGCGCTGGCCTGCATAGCAGGTCTCAGGTTCGATTTCCAGTCAAGGGCATGTGCCTGGATTGCAGGTTCAATCCCCACCCCCAATTAGGGCGAATGCTGGAGGCAGCAATCCACATGTCTCTCACATTAATGTCTTTCTCCCTCTCCTTCCTCTCCCTCTCTCTTCCCTCCCCCGCCCTTCCACTCTCTCTAAAAATCAATGAAAAAAATACCCTCACTACTTGGGTGAGGATTATAAATAAGCAAATAAATAAATAAATACATTATCATCATAAACAATTTATATCACTAACTGCAAGGTAAGATTTAGTTTTAAATAACAATTTAAGATAATATATCACTGAAAACAAACAGATTAAAAACGAGGATATAGATATACTAGAATTCCAAAGGTCAAAATGCATTTTATCACCTATCCTATATAATAAACCCTAATATGCAAATGGACTAAATGGTGAAACTTCTGGTCACTATGACACGCAATGACCACCAGGGGCAGATGCTCAATGCAGAAGCTATTCCTGGTAGTCAGTGTGGTCCCATAGGGGGAGCACTGCTCAGCCAGAAGCCGGGCTCACAGCAGTGTAAGGAGCCCAGCAAGCGGGCGGTAAGGAGCAAGAAGTCCTGATCTATGAGAGCCCTGAATTGCGAGAGGGCCAAAGCCAGCAGGCAAACATCCCCCAAGGGGTCCTGGACTGCCAGAGGATGCAGGCCAGGCTGAGGGCCTCCCACACACAGGGAACGATTTTCATGCACCAGGCCTCTAGTTTGGTAAATAAAGTGAATCTTTCTATAATTCAAGAATGGTTTACAACAGGCCCCTTAGATATAAACCAAGAACATTAGTTACAAAAGAATTCAGAGGAACTTATCATAATATTATGAGTTAATAATTATTCTCTAAATTTAAAACCTTTTACATTCAGCAGAGTATTTCAAGTAGTTTTTCAAGGTTATTAGGTCTTATTACTACCACATTTACAAATTTTTAAAGGCATGTAAAAGGCATAAATTTTCAATATACATCTGGCAAATAATACCATTTAGTGATAGTACTTACTAAAAATTATAGTATTTGTTTTTAAGAGTATCTTACCTTCTGGTGTTGGTTTGTCTTGAGGAAGATCTGGCATATTTTCATCCAAAAGATCTGCTAAGGATTGAGAATTTGCCAGCAGCTTTTGATAAGACATAGCAAATTCCTCATACTGTTTATGTCTATCTTCACTTAGCTCCCCTTTAGAATGTAGAATACGCCTATTAAAAAAAATTAAAACCGATAATCCTATAAAAATACATATGATGTAATGTTCCATATATTACACAAATTTATTACCACAATATATTTTTATTATTTAGCATTTTCAAGATATATTTAAAAACTAAAAATTTGTATACAATTCACCTAAGCGAGTGGTCGGCAAACTCATTAGTCAATGCAGAAGCTATCAACAGTACAACAATTGAAATTTCTTTTGAGAGCTGAATTTTTTTAAATTCTTCTAACGCCACTTCTTCAAAACAGACTCACCCAGGCTGTGGTATTTTGTGGAAAAGCCACACTCAAGGGGCAAAAGCACTGCATGTGGCTCACGAGCCGCAGTTTGCCAACCACGGACCTAAGCAATTACATTTTAACATTGGTTCTTCAAAGAATAAGTATGATTAACAATTATGCCTGCAAACATAAAATTATGCCACTAAATAAAAATAATTTAATTTTATTACAGCCATACTCCCCTCAGAAAGTTAATCAAAAATACTTAAAATAACTCCTAAATGAGTTCATTTTCAAAAATAACAAGTTATATTAGTAGGAAGAACCAGTATCTTTAAACATTCACAAATATTTGAATCAACATTATCTTTTGGAAAAAGCACTTATCTTCCACATAGCCAATTCTTAATTTACTGTGCAAGTACTGGTTATTTAGCCATGTAACAAATATTAACTGAACAATCCACTTAACCAAGCCCAGGTCATCTCTAACAGCAGAGGACATAACTTCTCTTCAACTCTGCAAACAGTTTACTAATAAGCCACCCTTAATTAGAAATACAAAACTATTGAAAATTTTCAAATTATATAAAGTGAAATAAAAATCTTACTATATTAGTATAGGTGGTTGATATGTCTATAACTAGATCTAGTTTTTTAAATAATTAAATATTTATGTAGTAGTGTAACATTTGAAATTTAAAAATCTAAATGCAAATATGACAATTTCACAAAGTCAATTTTAAATTATACAGTGATTTTCAAAAGCAGTTATCTATCAAGTTGTATTAGCTCCTTGTTAATTGAGTTTTCCTATGAACAAGGAAGAAAATGCTTTAGAAGATTTTTTGTGGTTATCTTCTTAAAATATACAAAAAATAAAATAAAGACTATTCCTACATGTACTCACTCCTGCTTATTTGAATCAATTTCTAGACTTCCCCATCTTACTCCATTCCTACCTACTTTTGTGTAAATATTGTAATATTCCAAATAACATTTTCTATTTTAAGAATATCTTTCAAACACAAGATAGGTCAATATATATATATTAGTTACTATTCATTAACTACATTTTTTTTTAATATGGCCTATTAGGATTTAAAATGAGAAATTGTCAATCATTTTATGATTTAAATATACATTAGACCATATAATTGTATGAGCAAATTAGTAAAATATAATAGTTAATTCATAGTAACTAAAAAGCATTTCCCTTAAAACTAAAAATACTGTCATAAAGAAGTTTCTCCATTTATTTCAGACTAATTTTACAGACAAAAACAAAGTTTCTTTTGATTTTAAGGTTAAATTTTAAAACTTAAAACAAAAAGCATCTAAAAATATTGAAACTACGAAAGAAATGACTAATGTTACTTTGAACGAGCTTTTTAGAACTTCAATTACAATGTCATTTTGGAAGTTTAAAGTCACAAAAATTAAATAAATTAAATGATTTGAAAAATACTATTCATATGTTCTGCAATGATTATTAGGGAAAATGTTAACTAATAAAAACTTAAGTGTTTATGCTGAAGCAAATTATGTTAAAAGGGATAAGAATTGCCCTAGCCAGGTGGCTCACATGCTTGGAGTGTCACATATATAGGCTGCTGGATCAATCCCCAGTTGGGGTGCAACTGATAGATATTTCTCTCACATTGATATTTAAAAAAAAAACTGTCTAAAAAATACACACGCACACACAGACAAGAAAACTAGTGGTGGACCTAATCTGGCCTATGGGCCAAAGTTTGCCAATCCCTGTCTTAACTGAGTTAGTATTATTAAATGTAACATAAATGAACTCATTCTCTCTCATATCACATATGAAAAGCAGTGAAACAATATTAATTCCAAGTCATATTCATTATAACAAAAATATAAGAAAGTAGCCCTTTACCCAATATATGTAAGAAATCATGGTACATCAATCCTTGATAGCTAGTGTTTTTATATTACTAAAACTGACAGAAAATAACAAATAGTCCACTCTTAAATCAAGAATTATCTCATAAATCTTGTTACTTTTTATTTTGTATACTGTTTACTATTGTTTTATAGTTTTAAAAATGAATTTTTAAAATGCAGTTAGCATACAAATTTTCAAGTCATAAGACACACAAAAAGAAATTATCATTGAAAAATCTTACTGGACTTAGATGGTTTGGCTCATTGGATAGAGCATCAGCCTGCAAACTGAAGAGTCCTCGGTTTGATTCCAATCATGGGCACATGCCCGGGTTTCAAGCTTGCCCCAGTTCAGGCATGTAAGGAGGCAGCCAATCAATGATTCTCTCTCATTGTCTTTCTTTCCCTCTCCCTTCCTCTCTAAAATCAATAAAACTCTATTTTTAAAAATTTTCTGAAGGATTAGGCAGACAATATATTAAGAGTGAATTCACATTAATTGTATACTTACAATGAGCCAGATACTATTAAGTGCTTTCACACAAATAAATTCCAAATCTAGGACTTGAGCCCAAGCAAGTCTGGCTTTAAACTGTACTGCCTTTCAAATTAAAATTATCCACTTGGTACTTACTATTGAAATTAGAATGTCTCTCAAATGCAAATGTCAAAGGCAAGCTTTAAGGTGCTAGTTTTTTGTTCTTTTTTGGGTCCTTCTTTTGTTTGGATATGACTTGGTAAGTACTGAGTGGCTAATGTAATTACTAGACACTTTAAAAACAAGTACAGCCGAGACTGGTTTGGCTCAGTGGATAGAGCATCGGCCTGTGGACTGAAAGGTCCCAGGTTCAATTCCGGTCGGGGGCATGTACCTTGCTTGCAGGCACATCTCCACTGTGGGGCGTGCAGGAGGCGGCTGATCGATATCTCTCATCGATGTTTCTGACTTTCTCTCTCCCTTCCTCTGTGTAAAAAAAAAAACAAAACAAGTACAGGTACTAAATGCCGATGAAGATGACTATTAAGGAAGATGTGAAAAATACAGTATGAAGAGGTAGGGAATAAAATGATTCTGTTACTTGCTAAGTCACACTGGGCAAACTTTTTAATTCCTAAATCTGATTTATCACATTTAAGATAGAAGTATTTCAAGGGTACTGTGATCATTTAAGATCATAACATCAATGTAAAACAGTATTTTCCTGAGGCGTGGAGCCTGAGCCCACTGTTGAAAAGGCAAGAACCTCAATGCCATATATTTTGATCTTCTATTATTCAAATTAAAAAGTAAAAAAAAACCATGACAAGAACAGAAAATTCATTTTAGCTTTGACCTATGGAGTCATTCAAAATAACAAAGAAGACATGGTTAAAATCGTGAAAAATCATGAAGCAGACCCATAAAAAACTCCTAGAGCCCAGGTGGTGTGGCTCAGTGATTGAGCCATGTATCAAGAGGTCTCCAGTTCAATTCCTGATAAGGTACACATGCCCGGGTTGTGGGCGCAATCCCCAGTGGAGGGGCATGCAGGAAGCAGCTAATCAATGTTGCTGTTTCTCTCATCAATGTTTCTTCCTCTCTTTCTTCTTCTCTCTGAAATCAATAAAAACATATTTAAAAAATTAAAGAAAACTATTAGGTTTTACTTTTGATCTCCTTCAGCACACTGTAAAATTTTCACAAGAATAACTTAAATTTCATGAACATTAACTTACATTTTCTTTTGGTTTCATTTTAGAATTTGGTTTTGTTATAATCTTGTGTAAAAAGAAACTAATGCACAGTTAAAGATATACTCAAATACATACTATATATATATATATTTTAATTTCAGAAAGGAAGGGAGGAGAGAGACAGAAACATCAATGATGAGAATTATTGATCAGCTGTCTCCTGTAACCCCCACACTGAGGATCATGCCCACAATCAGATCATGCCCACAATCAGGATCATGCCCACAATCGACTCCCTGACTTGGGAGTCGAACTGTGACCTCCTGGTTCATGGGTTGATGTTCAACCACTGAGCACACTGGCTGGGCAAATATCCTAGCTAATAAAGCGGGAATATGCTGATTGCCTTCAAGCTGTCGCAAAGATGGTTGCACTCACAGCCAATAAGGAGGAAATATGCTAATTGACTGTTCTACCTCAAAGATGGCAGAGCCCAGGGCTGAGAAAATATGCTACTTGACGGTCATGCCCTCAAAGATGGTGGTGCCCACAGCCAATAAGGGAATAGGCTAATTAACTGCCACGACCTCAAAGATGGTGGAGCCTACAGCCACAACATGATAGAACCCAGTGCCCTCAGCCCCACTGAGGCACCTGCCTCCAGAGTCCCCTAGTCCCCTCAGCCCCCCAGCCGCCCAAGGCCAGCCCAAGGTGCAGAAAAGCCTCGGATGATGGCTGCCCAGTCACACAGAGCCACCCGAGGCTTAGGTAACCAGGGCCAGCCAAAGCTTGCCTGTGCTGCCAGCAATGGTAGCAGCAGAGGTGTGATGGGGCATCATCTCCCGCACCTGAGGGCTCCTGGACTGTGGGAAGGGGCAGGCCAGGCTAAGGCCCCCCACCCCAGTGCATGAATTTTCATGCACAGAGCCTCTAGTATTTAGCCCCCAGTGCACAACATCCAGGACCCCTAGGGGGATGTCTGACTACCGGCTTAGGAGTGGGCCTAAGCTGGCAGGCAGACATTCCCTGAGGGGTCCTTAGCACTGCCAGAGAGGCAGGACAGGCTCCCACCACTGCCTCTGCGCTCACCAGCCGTGAGCCCAGCTTCTGGTTGAGCCCAGGGGCAGCTCCTGCACTGAGCGTCATAGAGACCAGTTGTTCCACCATTCGATTTGCATATTAGGATTTTATTATATGGGATTTTTAAGTTCTCACCTGAGGACACATTTTCATTGATTTGAGAAGAATGGGGGTTGGAGGTCAGAGAGAAAGAGATTGATCAGTTGCCTCCTGACCACATCCCAACCAGGGATCAAACCTACAACCTGGGCATGTGGCTTGACCGGAAATCAAGCCAGTCACCTTTGTGTATGAGACAATGCTCCAACCGAGCCACACCAGCCAGGACAATCTAATATTTTTAAACAACAATGTCAAAGTCACTGAATCAAAATCAGAGAATATCAACAAGGAGGTAACAATTTTAAAGCAGTTACAAAATTGTTAAAGCCCCTGAGTCTAATAATGCACAACGATATAACATCTTAATTGTGCTTAAATACTAAACAGTTTATCAAACAATCTACCTGTAAAGGTAAGGTACAACTTACTTGGAAGGAAAGTGAAAGGTAACACTATTTAAGGTCAATGTGTTTTTTAAGTTTCAGCATTAATAATGTCTCTTTAATTTTCATTAACAATAAAATTACTCCTGAGTTTTTAAGAATGGAAAGAAAGCCTACATCTTACCTACATTTTTTTTTAAAATAAACTTTAACACAAATCACTTACTGCTGCTTAACTCTGCAATTATGAAGGTTGTAATTCACCAGTATTGAATAGAGAAACTTGCCACCATTCCCATCAGTTAGGAGGGAAAAAGGAATTAAGACACTTCAAAATTATTCAGGCAAAAATTCTGACATTTCACTACACTGCAAGAAACAATTCTGTTACACAATTAACATTAAGTTATATTAGGTCATATTACTTCTATAAGAACAATATCTCAAAGTACGAAGTATATCTCAAGCATAGAGCATTGACTATAATAAAAAATCTACCAAACAAAATCTACCAAGAAGTAAAGCTATTAACTCTAAATTGAAAAATATTACTAGATGATGTTTTTCAATGTATAAATATTATACTCTCCAGATCATTTAACCAAAATTTATTTTTTTAAATATTGTTTTAAGTACAAAAAGCTTATAAACTTAAATTTAACAGAATTCACCCAACCCTAGCTAGGGTCAGCTGTATCAATTGCTAATATCTAAATCCCTCAGGAGCTTAGAAATAGAACTAGCTTTCTAATACCTTTGGTATCAGCTCAGACAACATGAGAAAAGAAAAGAACAGCTGGGACTCAATGAGTCTCATTCAGTTATTGTACTACTGGCTTTCAATCATTCATTAATGTCTTTAAGAAAATATCAGAAATGCTTTTACTCTTTTTTCAATTGTTTAAACAAAAATTAAATACTGACTTTAATGAGCATAGACTAAGACTTCACAACCTAAGAATAGTGCCATCTCCTAAGGTACTTAAAATGGCAAAGAGCACTTGGGATTTATAGACTGAAAATCGTATATTTTATTTTTTTAAATCATCATTATCAGACATTGAATAAAAGCTTAAAATAATTTAACTGTAAAAGAGTCTTAAATGTCCACTTAGATTACTAGCATTATCATGCTTAAGAGAAACCATACTGAGGGAAACAACTGCCCATAATTTATTCCCATGATGTAGAAAAACCTCAAAACACCTCACTAGATGATTAGGAGGGAGAAAATGTTAGAAACTAGTCATTCTAACAGTATATTGTAATATGCCCTCTAAGAAGTAAGGAGACTAATATTAGACCAAGTAGGGACTCTGCACTAATCCATTCTTCAAGTCCTCTTTGCTCAGTCAGGTATTTAAATCACTTTACCAGAGGCTACTCAAAGTGAAGATATCCTTAGCAAAAGTTATTTATTAAGCCAAATGCCAATTATTTTCCATATTGTGATTAAGATTCTCACATCCCCCAAACTATTACATATAAGTGGACAATCTTCCATGACAAAATGCCTATTACACTGCTAAGATCAATTTACACTAAATAATCTCCTCTAACAGGTTAATGGTTCTGTATTTAAATGTGTGAAAGTTTCTAGAGAAAAGCCACAAAACTATGCTCTTTAACACTACTATATCCTGCTGTACAAAATTCCCATGGTGACTTGAATAATGAAAAAACAGGTCTGCTTTTCAAACTGCAAGTGACCAGTGGGTAAGTACACTTAACAATACACAGATAATCAATGTTCAAAATTATCATTAGGTTAAAATGCTATGCCAAAAACATCTAAATAAAGTTTACAAGAGGTAAGTCTGAAATTAGGCTTAAAAAATTAGTTCACTAGCTCAAGGTGAAGAAATGGCTTGGCAACAGTTCATTTAAGAAAGTAGGCTTTAGCTCAGCTAGTGTTGACCTATGAACCAGAGGTCACAGTATGACTCCAAGTCAGGGCACTTGCCTGGGTTCCCAGCTCAATCCCCAGTAGGGGGCGTGCAAGAGTCAGCCGATCAATGATTTTCTCTCACCACTGATACTTCTCTCTCTCTCTCTCTCTCCCCCCCTCCCTCCCCCCTCCCTCCCTCCCTCTCAATAAAAAATGTATTTAAAAAATAAAAAGAAAGTAGGCTTTAGATGTATGTAAGTCTAACAAAAAGTCCAAAGAATGGCAAGGCAGCTATAAAACTAATGGAATTATAGGTCCTAAGAAAAAACAATGCATCCAAAGTAAATATCCTAGAATAGTGAAGTATCTGAAAATCATGGAGCAAACTGAAGGAACCAGAGGTATTTAGCCTAAAGAACATGAAAGGGAAACATGTGAGCAGTTTGCAAAGGCAGGGTGGGACAAAAGTAGGTTTACAGTTGTTCCTATGGAAAATAATACAATAATTAATAAATGATAATACAAGAATAACTCTTAACTTTATACCTACTTTTGGCCCATCCTGTATTTAATAGTCTGAATAATATCTGAATAAGAAGTCTGTGCTTCTCAAACTGTGATAAAGGAATAACTTTTTTCCAGTCCTTACAGATACTTATAAAATACAGTAACAATAGCAAGACAATGAAAAATTGCTATTAAAATGTCTAAATGCTTAGTCTCAGATTCTGTACTTAAGTCACTGTGAACAGGTAAACAGGTCATGGCCCCTGTTTGAGTATCTTTATTCCATCTGTACTAGAAAAAAGCACTAAGTTAAAGGGAACCATTTTATGGAAAGTTAAATTTCAGCTTAAATGCCTAGCAAATACATGTGTCCAATATTGGAATGGCTGAGAGCACTAATCTCCTTAGAGAGGTTTTTAGAGAAAAAATTTGTCTCAAATAACCTATAAAATGGATTGCTACACTGGAAGGGTGATTACGTTAAGTCACTGTAGAATCTCTCTAGCCTCTATGCTTCTGAGAGGCCAATCAAAAGCAAACACATACATAAAATGCTTAAAGTAGCCAATAAAAAGAAAATCAGTTGTGATGTATTAGGTAGAACATGTGTGAAAAGGAAAAAGATGGAAAAAAGACAAAACAATATATAAACCATAATTAAGAAACCTTAAATATGTGAGATTTATTAATAAAGGACCACTGTTTTCCTTTTTAACTCATTACTGACTATGTAAATACATTCTTGTTGCCCCTTCAAAGTTTAAAACAGTCCTCACTACTCAAACAACAAAACAAGGATTAATTTTAAGAAACATTAAGGAACACCACTGCCATCTTAAATTCTCACCTCTGAGTAACCATCAACCACCTTATAGCCTCTGCACCTATCTTGACCCTAACAGTATTATTGGCATGAATATTAGCCTTCCCTTCTGGTTAAATCATTCACTTTCTATTGGTAACTACTGTACTTAAATGAGTCTGTCCTTCCCAACTGCAGTTTTAAGGAAATAGAAACATGTACTCCCCATATTATTTCATGATCAATAGCAATTTCACACTTTCAACCATAAACATTAAAGTATTCAGCCAAAAGCTATTGTTATTGCCTCCTTTCTGTACCCCTTCAGTCCTCCTCCAAATCCACCCTCTGTAGAAACTGACCTAATGGCCACCAACTACTACTTATAGTTTGTTGAGGGCCCTTAGGAACAGATGTTACACAGTAGTCTATAATATCTTGTAAGAACAAAGGTGGCACCTAAATCAGGTGTCTTCACTAATTACCATATGCACATACATCATTTCTCTAGATTTATAAACAGATATCCTTAGACTTCTATAAATGCAATTTATATTGTATTTTAATTTTTTTTTCATAGTGAATTTGGTACACTATTTTCTAAATTTCTGATCTAAAATACCACTGATAATGAACAACCCATTTTTTAAAAAAGAGCAAGTATCAATAGTAATATTAATAAATTAAAATACAAAACAATGAGAGCAAAGAGTGGGAATAAACACACAGAAAAAGAATAGCAAGTAAGTTAAAGTGATAGAAAAAAAAATTTATCCCTCAACATTGAGTTTTTAAATCACAAGAAGAAAACAAATCAAAGTAAAAATCACCATATGCTTGCCAGCTTTCTTTTAAAATCAGACTCAATCAGACTCACATTTAACAGGAGTACTTAAATTGTTACACTTTGAAATTTTCCTGGAATGTTAAGAAATCACCTGCAATGAGCCCTTTTCCACAAGTTCTTTCAGAGGCATGAAGACTTTAAACATTTTTAAGTATGAGCTCCAAAATAAATTCTCAATTCTGAGAAACATTTGAAAATCACCTGTTTTGTCTCTCAGTATTCTGTAGCTCCCTGTGGTCCCTTTTCAGATGTTTGGTCAAAGATGTAAAGTATTCTTTTAAAAGATTCTGGAAAGGTTGTTGTTTCTCTGGACTAATTATCTCACTAGGAGGAAAAGTCAAATTAAATTTCTCTGCGGCACTCTTAACTTTCCTTGGTATAAGTCCAGCAATATCATCTCCACAATGTCGACAAAAACTAATCACCACAGAAACATGAGTATGTGATTCCCGATCAGCATTAATAATATTTTTAAGCTGTTCATAGATTAAAGAAAGACCTTCCTTGTCAGTGAAAATCCCAACTATTGTCAATTCCGCAATAAAACGTAAATCAGTTCTTAATTTGGTAATGTTAGGAGTTTTCTCTTCCTTCCTTGCTTCAAAATGTTTTTTCCAAACCTGCAGAAGTGATGGAGCGAAGTCGACATAGCGCTGGTGAAACAGAGAGCATAAGTGCACAGCACAATTCACATCAGATATTTTTAGCTTTGCTTCCACAATAGAAGCTACAGCTTCTGCAATGTATTTACTTAAATTTAGGCCACTAAAATCATGGGACAAGGAGTCTCTCTGTTGTTCCGTAATAGTTTTTAGTTTCTTAACAAAAGCGGTATTTTTCTTCAAACTTGAGTCTAGTCGGCTAAAGAAATTTTCCTCTGGTCGGTTGTCTGGAGCATTTTGGTTTTTGCTACGAAGTTCCTTTCTTAACTGATGTCGTTCCCATGCTTCCTGATGAAGCTGAAGAGATTCCTCTTTCTCTCTATATAAAAAAAAAGTAAACAAGTAAAATACCCTATTTATTTCAAAGCATCACTGTCAAAACCCATAAAGGTGAAAATAAATGAAAAAGTAATCACATAAGCATCACAATCTTATAAGAACAAAAAATGCAAAAGGCCTTTCACTACTTTTAAAGACATTTTATTAATGACTTAAGATAATAAGAACTCTATTCTGATAATACCATATATGATAGCAAAGATATTTTAAATAAATTAAAAATCAGTCTGCCAATTGATAAGTTAAGTGAATAAAGCACTTTTATTTGGCATTTATACCTCAACTAGAGGTCTGGTGCATGAAATTCGTGCACAGAGGAGGGGGGGTCTCCTTCTGGCCAGCCTGCTTCCTCTCCAATCTGGGATCCCCTAAGGGATGTCCAACTGCTGGTTTTTAGGCCCGATCCACATAGGATCGGCCCTAAATGGGCAGTCGGACATCCCTCTCATATCCAGGACTGCTGGCTCCCAACTGCTCACCTGGCAGCCTTCCTGATTGCCCCTAACCACTCCCTGCCAGCCTGTTTGCCCCTAACTGCCCTCCCCTGTGAACCTGGTCACCCCTAACTGCCCTCCCCTGCAGGCTTGATCACCCCCAGCTGCCCGCCCCTGCTGGCCTGATCACCCCCAGCTGCCCTCCCCTGCTGGCCTGATTGCCCACAACTGCCCTCCCTTGCAGGCCTGGTCCCTACCAACTGCCCTTCCCTGCTGGCCATCTTGTGGAAGTCACCTTGTGTCCACATGAGGGCAAGATCTTTTGACCACATGGGGACAGTCATCTTGCGTGTTGGAGTGATGGTCAATCTGCATATTACTCTTTTATTAGATAGGATAGAGGCCTGGTGCATGGGAGGGGGCTAGCTGGTTTGCCCTGAAGAGTGTCCTGGATCAGGGTGGCTGTCCCTTGGGGCATGGGGTGGCCTGGGCAAGGGGCCTATGGTGGTTTGCAGGCTGGCCATGTCCCCCCAGTGACCCAAGCAGAGGCCCTTGTATCTGGGATTTATTTATCTTCTACAATTAGAAATTTGTAGCCTGGAGCAGAGCCACACCTTCTACTCCTACAGCCATTAAAACTTTGTTGCCTTAAGCACAGGCCAGGGTTTGTGGAAAACTTGGCTTCCTCCATCACTAGAGGCAACCCAAGCCTCCCTCCTGCTCTGTCTATGGCCGTAGCCATCTTGGTTGGATTAATTTGCATACTCGCTTCAATTGGCTGGTGGGCGTGGCTTGTTGGTGTAGCAGAGGTACAGTAAATTTGCATATTACTCTTTCATTAGATAGGATAAAGCTGAAAAAAATAAACAAATAAAACACACGATGCTTAATATGAAAAATCCTCCTATATTATAAAAGCATAGTATGCAAATTGTCCCCTCAAACGGAAGGTCGTCCTGGAGTTCGAACAGGGGGCAGGGATGGCCTGGGGAAAGGAGGAATGCTCCAGTCAGCAGCAGCAGTGGCAGGCAGTCGGGGAAGGGAAGGAGGTCCTGGCTGGCAGCCAGCAGCCACTAGGGACCCTATCAGTGCACTAATTTCATCCACTGGGCCTCTAGGATATAACAAAAGACTAATATTCAAATTGTCTCCTCGGGAGTTTGACTGACAGGGAGTTGGACCGCTCGCTATAACATGCGCTGACCATGGGATGGCACAAAATGAAGGCAGGCTCTGGCCGGCAGCCGTTAGCTGGGGTAAGAAAGGCTCCTTGTGCCTTGATCACCGGCCAGGCCTAGGGAGCCTACCTGTGCACGATTTGGGGCACCAAGTCTCTAGTATAAAATAATATGCTTAGTAAGGATAAAACACCTAAAACTGCCCTCACTGATGTTGCTCAGTGGTCAGAGCATTAGTTTGTGCACCAAAGAGTCTCAGGTTCAGTTCCCAGTCACACTTGGATTGCAAGTTCTCAATCCCTAGCCCCAGTTGGGATGTGTGCAGGAGGCAACCAATCGATGTTTCTCTCATCACATCAATGTCTGCCCCTCTCTCCCTCTCTCCCTCTCTCCTCTTCCTCCCTCCCTCCTTCCCTCCCTCCCTTCTACTCTCTGTGGAAAAATATCCTTGGGTGAGAATGAACACATACAAAAAAAATACATTAAAAATGTTATTCCGTATTTAAGGATTAACCAAACCTTTAATTAAGTATCATGCTACATTTGGGTCTTAAAATTCAAGTATAACTTTAAAAATTTGCCAAGAAACTGGAAAAAAACTATATGGTAAAAGCCCTACAAACTCAGTTGATCCTGAAAAGAATAGTTAAAAACAAATCTACCTATATTTCTACTAAAAAAATGAAATGTGTTTAAATTGCAGAAATAGGAAAATAGCTTGAGCAGGAGTGGAAGAGTGGGGATAATCTGACTTTGAGGTTTCTAAGATATCAAAATACATAACTTTTAAATACTTATTCCTTAAAAAGTAGATTTTCATCTTCCTGAGACAACTGTCCTTGAGCTACCTGTGGTTCAGATTTTTTTTCCCCCACTACAAGCCACAATGTTAACAAAAGTTGCATCCATCACTGGGAACAGGGATATGTGAACATTTCTTGGAAGTCTCCCAGCCACACACAAACACAGGATTAATAATGAGTATACTTTAAGAAACTTTAACTTGAGCAGGAGTGCAGCATATATTTGCATTAAGTGACTGAATTTTCATCAGCATTAAAAATACTTTAAGATATATAATTAAGAATGTACAGGTAAAATGATGTGATCTTTTAAAATACTCCAGGGAAACCCTGCCAGTGGGTTGAGTGGTTAGAGCACCGACCCTCAAACTCAAGGGTTACAGGTTCAGTTCCAGTCAAGGGCAGTCAAGGGTGGTCAAGGGCATGTATCTGGGTTGTAGGTTCCCCACCCTGTTTGAAGCATGTGCGGGAGGCAACCTATTGATGTTTCTCTCTCCTCTCTCCCCCTTTCTCCTCCCTTCCTCTCTAAAGTCAAGAGAAGAAATATCCTTCAGAAAGGATTAACAAACAAACCAAAATTACTAGGGGAAGTTGGGGAGGGGAACATAATTGTTGGTGCTACACAGATTGGGGTGCTGGGGAGGGAGTATTGGTTCATTATTACATTCTACTTTTGCATATGGTTGAAGTTTTCCAAAAACAAAGTTGGGTTTTTGGTTGTTGTTTTAAGTTCTTTGTATTTTAGGGGAGAAGGAACAAAAGTTACAGTAAAACTAAATAGCTTTATGAATTTTTAAAGACAAGGAAAATATAAAATAAGCAAGAAGTGCCACCAGTGTGGCTCAGTGGTTGAGCATGGACCCATAAACCAGGAGATTAAAGCACGTGCCCAAGTTACGGGCTCAACCCCATTAGGTGGCATGCAGGAGACAACCTATTGATGATTCTCTCTCATCATTAATGATTTCTATCTCTCATTCCCTCTCCCTTCCTCTCTCTGAAATCAATAAAATATTTTTAAAGAATTTATTTAAAAAAAAAAAAAAAAACGCAAGAAACTCTCAAGAATCATGGTTCTGAATATTCCAAACTTAGAATGCATTACTATTGCCTTCCAGACTTAAGGGTCAATTCCTCATTAAAAATAGAAGTACTGCCCTGGCAAGTATAGCTCAGTTGATTGGCCCTGGTCCCATGCACTGAAAGGTTGTCGGTTTGATTCCTGATAGGGGCACAGGCTCAGGTTGTGGGCTCCATCCCAGGTAGCGGGCAGGCAGGAGGCATCCAATCAATGCTCTCACATCGGTATTTCTCTCTCCCTCTCCCTTCCTCTAAAAATCAATAAAAATCTTTTTTTAAAAAAATAGAACTATACTAAAGAAATTTTTAAGAAAGTAGATGGCTAAGCTACTCGAGAGATCCATAACAACTCATGTTTGCAAACAGCTATCTATGTAAAGAAAAGAGCTCCTGCCATTCAATATCTGCCATTTGTGCTACATCTAGTAGTCTTCCTATGAAGACTACCTCGTTTTTCACCATTAAATTTAGATAAAGGTAAGAATGGATGGCATTATAGAATCATACTTAAGGACAAAGGTTCAAATCCCAGTGCACCACTGTTTACTATGACCTCGGGCAAGTTACTTAAGCTCTGTAGCTTTTATTAATCTATAATATAAGGATCATAAAACTTCATTAGGACTGTCTTAAGTATATGTACTGATACACTTCCTAACACATAGTAAGATCTCAACAAATAGCAGCCATTAAGAACTAAAGATTTTTTAACTTAAAAAGAGAATGTACCATAAAAAAATTGAAACTTTTTTTAAAAAACAAATTAATTCAGATTACCCTCTATCTCAAAAAATATACATTAAAGACTACTATTTAATTCAAAGAATTAAAGCACCATAGGCATGCCTCTAGTCAGTGAAACTAACAGAATATACAAGGTGCTTCCAACTCTTAAAAAACTGCACTCCCAAATTTTATTTCAAATAACCATTTTTTCCAAATATTTCCACCTTTCCATTTCTCACATCAATTATTAAAATAATGTTCTTACTTCAACTGGGCAGCTTCTTCCTCTTGCTGTCGTTTTGCTTGCTCTTCCTGCTTCTTTTTCTCTTCTTCTTCATGTTTCTTTTTTTCTTCTTCCTCTTTTTTCTTTAATTCCTCTTCTGCCTTCACCTTTTCGTCTTCTTTTTTCTTGCGTTCCTTGTCTTCTTTTTTTTTCTTATCTTCTTCCAGTTTCTTCTTTTTATCTTCAGGGACCTTAATAACCTCTTTCTTGGCAGGGAGCTTGATCTCGTCTTTTGGTTTCTCCCTGCTGCTCACTGGCCGCCTTTCACCACAATCTTTTTCCTTGTTGTTTAGCAAAGATTCTTTTTCTTCCATACTTGCCGGCTTTTTACGCTCAGCTGGCATTATGTTACCCAGGACAATCTGTAAGAGTAAAAGAATGTCAGTATTGTAGATGCAGTGACTTTTTTTTAGCAATATGACACTACTGTTTTAAGCAGAACATATTAATGCAGTTTGGCAATTGTGAGAGATTAAATAAATGCATGCAAAATGAATACTATTTCTGTGATAAAATAACGTATTGGTTGCTTTCCACACTCTATCATTATTAGTTATGCCTATGTCAAGTACTTTTTTATTAACAAAAAACTCAAACAGAAACAAAAGTAGAGAATACAATATAAGGAGCTTCAATATACTCAGCACCCTAATTCAATCATTATCAACTGAAAAATAACATATTATTTAATTATTAATATTTTAGTAATGCATCAGACAACATTTTGAATCAGTATTAACCCCAACATTTCACATGCTTCAAGAGACCCTAGAGACATTATTTCACATAATATTCAGTAGAAGAATTTAAACTGGAGCATAAATGAGTTCTTGCCCCCTGTAAATCAACTGACAAAATAGAAGACTCACAAATGTTACCTTATTCTTCTATCCTTGTAAAACTTTCAAATTCAAAAACTGTCAACCATCTCAAATTAGATTAGACTTTTAATCTCTTCATTAACAATAGTCAAACTCATTTCTAAAAATAAATATCTCTATATAGAATATAATTTTTATGGACTTTGCTCCATGTTTTCACACCTAAATCATGTTAAAGTTGTATGAGAAAATCAAAACGTTTTCTATTTAACTTATTAGTTCTTTATTAAAAACTAAAGACTTACACAGTATTCTTAAATATTTTCAAATATAGGTTTTAAAATTAAAGCAATAAAAACTAGATTATCAAACAAAACATTTTCAATAGTAAGCATTTTATTACTTACTAACACACAAAGCATTTATTTCAGCACTCGAATAAAATGTTATCACAGAAAGACAACCCAGGCCAGTAAAAGCACCTGAGTAATTTTTGAAGGCACATGTCATTCTGTACCTTTTCTGTCACCTCTTCCTTCCCTTTTTTTCTCTTACTTTCCTCCATGTTAATCATATTTAAGCAATCATTGCGAAATTAAAGAGCATATTTATGCATGTGGCAAGACCGTGTTAACATTTATATTACCTGGAAAGTATAGTTATCAATTCTTATACCACTTCAATTAAATACCCATCTTTAATGTGAAAATATTATGCCCTAAAGCAAGCAAATTTTTCAAGGAGGTAATACTAATAGCTACCACTCACTGGTCCATACACTTTATCTCGTTTAATACTGAAATCTTTATGAGGTGGGTATTATTTTCCCTATTTTATATATACGTAAACTGAGACTTGACCAAGTAACCTGACCAAGGCCCCTATAGCTGGTGACAGAGATGGAATCTGATGAACTCATATTCTAAACCAAAGTTATTAAGAACCTTGAGAGTACTAAGTGATGAGTTGGAAGACTTCATGATAGAATTAAGAAAAATCACAGAATTATGTATCTCAGAGTAGAAAGAGTTCCTGATAAAGATTAAGCAGTTCTTACATTATATTTTTAAATTTTGACAGATTCTACCTTAATAGTTCGGGGACAAGTTAATTCATAAGGTATCAATACAATCTTATTTATGATATTCATCATGTGTAAAAAATACTTACAAAGAATTTGTATTTTGATATTAAGCTTCAACAAACCACATTTCAGCAATACAAGGAGTAAAATTAATAAATTTACAATTAATGTCTCATTTTTTAAGATAAAATTAGGTAACAAATACTCTTGAAACATTAAAAATTTCACTTGAGCCAAAAACCGGTTTGGCTCACTGGATAGAGTGTCAGCCTGTGGACTGAAGGGTCCCAGGTTCAATTCTGGACAAGGACAGGTGCCTTGGTTGTAGGCACATCTCCAGTAGGGGACATGCAGGAGGCAGCTAATTGATGTCTCTCTCATGGATGTTTCTTAGGGGACATGCAGGAGGCAGCTGATTGATGTCTCTCTCATGGATGTTTCTAACTCTCTATCCCTCTCCCTTCCTCTCTGTAAAAAATCAATAAAAATGTAAGTCTGACAAATTCATACAGGATAAAGGATTATCATTTATTAGCTCAACAAAGTCTCCCAAATATTTCTGACTCTCTATAGGTTTTCATTTTTTTAAATAAAATTTTAAGTGCCTACTACAGCAAAATGTAGTAAGCATTCATAAATTAGATACTGTTCTAGAGCATACTAAGTAAGACCCTTAAGCCGAAACCGGTTTGGCTCGATAGAGCATGGGCCTGTGGAGTGAAAGGTCCCAGGTTCGATTCCGGTCAGGGGCATGTGCATTGGTTGCGGGCGCATCCCCAGTCTTGGGCGTGCAGGAGGCAGCTGGTCGATGTTTCTCTCTCATCGATGTTTCTAGCTTTCTATCCCTCTCCCTTCCTCTCTGTGAAAAATCAATAAAATATATTTTTTAAAAATAAAATAAAATAATTAAGACCCTTAAATCTTGGTACTGGTATCTTCTTTATATCATTTTATCCTTATATTACAAACATATACTCCAAGTATATACTCGGAACTAAATTTCAATAAACAAAAAAATATGACAAGAATCTGAAGGTTCATGTAAAGGTTATCAATGCAACATGTAAAAAAATAATCTGCCCTAACAGGTTAGGCTCAGTGGATAGAGCATTGGCCTGCAGACGGAAGAGTCCCAGGTTCTATTCTTGTCAAGGGCATCTACCTTGGTTGCAGACACATCCCCAGTAGGGGGTATGCAGGAGGCAGCTGATTGATGTTTCTCACTCATCAATGTTTCTAACTCTCTATCCTTCTCAATTCCTCTCTGTAAAAAATTAATGAAATATATATATTAAAAAAATAATAACATAGGCTTTGAAGTCAGGAAAACGTTTAAGTGTGCATCCCAACTCTGCAACCTGAAAAATGGGCAACAACTTCTGAATCTATTTATTAATAAAATGGAGATATTGGTACCTTTCTTACAGAGCTCTTAAACTTCTAACATAAAGGAGGCATTAATAAATATTTATATTCTCTCACACAGAACACTAAACTTCATTGTGAGAGATTTTTAGAGTTAGGACTTCTAGATTTTCATTTATTCCAGTTCTCAATTTTTACATTGAGGTGGCAACAGAAGAGTGACATGCCCAAGATTATACAACTAGTTTGCTGGTTGGGTCAAGTCTCACTGTCCAGTACTCTTTTGCACTATATACCCTGGCTCTAAGATTTAAAAAGCCAAATAAAATAAATATACAAATGATATAATGTAGATCAGTGTGTTTATATTATGTCAATTAAAAAAATTAAAGTATTAAATTAGTTAATGAAATGCTCAATTTCTTTTAAATTACTTTAATAAATTCATGTTCAATGAAGAGCCAAATATTTTATCTACAGTGTTTCAAAAGTATTTCAAAAACTAGAACTGTAAATTCTATCTCAAAATAATAGATAAAAATCAGCAATCTTTTAACTAGAATTAGCTCTTACAAGTTATTTTACTGACTACAATTACATTCATAAGGTCCTAAAAAGGAATCCATACTTTAAAACACCTTTCTGGCTCCCAAAATAGTGCCTTGGACCTTGGGCTTTATGTTTTATTTGTTTTTCTAAATATATTCTGAACTTCCAAGAGAAAGTAAAACTACTTCACTAGTAAAGCAGGTACCATCGCAGGGTACTGGGGTACAGAGTGCAGAGAAGGGGTGTTTGCCTTTTAAAAATACCATATGGACTCTGTATGAAATCACAATCAGACTGCTCTGAAAATACTCCAGAGTAAGAGAATGCTGTTTACCTTTAATTCTGTGTTACTCAAATGTTCTAAGGTGGTAACAGCAAAGGAGCATTATTTTACCAGTCTTTGAGGTAAAGATCATCCTAAGTATAAAAGACTCATTCAAAGTTTTCACAAATGTCGCCGGTGTTCAAAAATGGTTCTCCTAAATCAGCTGTGCAATTTTTATACACACCTACAAACTATGATAAATGAGAAGGGTGAGTTTCACTTTGGTGTGAAGCATCACCACGTAAAACAAAAAAGCGTTGGAGGTCCGGTCCGGTCCGGTGTGTATCCTCAAGCCTATCAGCTGGCTCTGCTTGGCCAACCTGGAAACCAACCAGCCTGTGCTCACCTCCTGCTTCGGCAGCACTAACCAGAGTACCAGGAGCCGCGGGATGAAGGCGAAGGGAACACTCACTAGCCGAGCAGGCTGAAAAGAAGCAGCCCGGATCATCTATGCCCACCATTCCCAAATACACCGAAACCCCTTCCCCTGCACACGCCTCTCCCACAAACCCCCGTTCTCACCCCGTTCCCACACCTACCACGCTTCCCCGCCGCTAGCTCCCCTCCGGTGGGTATACCCACGGTCACCTTCGACTACCATCCCTGCCCCAACCCCAACTTCACTCCCCACGCTCCCTCGCACCGAAGACCGAAACTCTCCGGCTGGTCGCCCTACTCCGCATCCTCCCACACAAGCACCCTCCCCACCTCCTCGCCCCAGCCTCCCTCCCGGCTCCTCAAGCGCTTTCCCCAACCTCCCCCGCTCCACTCCACACCCCCAAACACCTTCACCCCGACTCCGCAAGCTCCCCGCCTCCAGCCGCGAGGCCCAGCCCCGGCATGCGGGGCAGGCGCCCCTCATGCCTGCCCCGCGTCAGGGGCTCCGGCGTTGGTGGGAGCCTCCGAGGAAGAGGTCTGAGGAGGACGTCGCTGGACCCGCGATCCGTCTCCTGCTGGCCGCCCCCGGAGCGCTGGGGTGAGGAGTCGCCTCTGGGGTACCAACAGGAAGCGGGAGTCCAGGCCGGTGCTCCTCAGACCCACTTCTCCCCGGTCGTTGGAGCGGCGGTGAAGGGGGTTCTCCGGGACTCACCTCGAGCCTGTTGTCAACATTAGCCCCGGGTTTCCCAGCACTAACTCCAGCTCGGGCTCTCCCCTCCCTTCCCCCCACCTCTCTCGCAGCCGAGGGCCCGCCTTCCCTCCGCTCCCCCGCCTCCCTCCGCCCGCCCGCCCGCCACTCACCAGCGCGGACAGGCTGTGGGTGGGGGCGGGGCGAAGAGAGGTGGAAAGGAAGAAGCTCTCCCCTAAGTTGCCAGATCGAACACGGTTTGGATCGCCAATCCTCCAGCATGCCGCTACCCTTAGCTTAGCTGCGAGGTGGCAGGTAGCGATCAAAGGCTCAAATAAGTGCCACACACTTAGTGGCTCGTTGGAACTGTCCACTTGATGAGAGGAGAAATTTTTTTTAGGCAGGCAACCGATAGGACAGCCACAACCAGCACCTCGAGCCAAGGCCCCAGCGGAGGGAGGAGCGTTCCGAGAGCCGGAGGCAGGAAGTGGATTGGTCGCCAGGAAAGGGAAGGCGCCTGTATTGGAGATGCGCAAGCGCAGGCCTAGGGAGAGGGTAGAGGGAGGGGAAGCGAGAATGGGCGGGGCGGGGCTCACAGGAGGTAAGTAAGGGCGTGGAACGGCAGGAGGGTTACGGAGCGCCGTGAAGGACAAGTTTGGCCATGTGATTTTCGTGAGTGTTTCCTAGAGTTAATCCAAGGAAGAGGGCTAAGAAGGGAAAGTTTGTGCTACTTCGAGGAATGAGGGTGAAGATTTAAGAAACTGGAAACTGTAAGAGCTAAAGAATAAAGCTGGTGAGGAAGGAAGCTGGTTAGGAATGGTCTAGATTTTGGAGTGACCTGGAGAAAGCACGGAAGTCCCGCGAGGAAATTTATAGGAGCAGTTTTAGGTGCTCAACAGAGAAACACCTCAGCGTGACGAATCAAGGCTCTTTCCATACAGGTTTTTTTTTTAAAAAAACATGCTTTTGTTGATTTCAGAGAGGAAGGCCGAGGAAGAGAGAAGCCTTAGTAATGAGAGAGGACCATTGATCGGCCGCCTCCTGCAAGCCCCACACGGGACGGAGCCCACAACCCGGTAGGTGCCCTGACCGGGAACAGATCCGTGACCTTCTGGTTCATAGGTCCCCGCGGAGCCACGCCGGCTGGGATCCACACGGGCTTTGGAAAGGACCGGGTTCTAGCAAACAGATTTTAAAAATTACGACGGCATGACTTCCCTTTGTTCATTAAAGTCATTGGTGTGTTGTTTTTCGTCTGGTCATTAACTTCCAAATTCGAACCCAAGTCGACTCTTTAAAACAGGTGTCATTTTATCCACGCAGCTTACTCTCTTAAATTACTAAATTTGTGCACCTGGCCTCCGGTTTTTATTGAAACAGCGCGAAGGTCTGCCAGCATGATCTGACCAGGTGTTCGTACAGTCTGTCAGCTTTGGCTAGTCAGGAGCCAAAGAAACAAAGGTGCAAAACTGGTCTTGATTCTTTTTTTTTTTTTTAATTCTTTGTTGTTTAAAGTATTACATGAGTCTCCTTTTTTCCCCCATTAACCTCTCTCCTCCATCCCCTCCCCCAAGCACAAGCCCTCCCCTCCCACTGCTGTCTATGTCCATTGGTTTTGCTCATATGCATGCATTCAAGTCCTTGGTTGATTCTTGCTTGAGTGCGAGGCCCCACTGGGTTTCCAGTCCCACAAAATGAGCTGCTATATTTGAGGCAAATGTAGTTTTCCACTTATTCAGCTTCTGGCCATTTGCCTCTCTGTAGTGTTTTACCTCCCATTTATTCTTAGCAAATAGCCTCTCAAACTGAATGTTGATTCTTCCTGTACATATTTTAAGTTTTGGTGTTTTTTTACACTACTAATAGGTTAATCATTGAACGGGGAGGAATAAAAGAGAAAGACCAATACTGTACCATTGGTAGCTAAGAGAGAACTGTCCCTAAACACTGGTGATAGCTACCCACATTTTAAATATATTTTTATTGATTTTAGATATTTAGAGAGAGGGGAAGGAGGAAAGATAGATAGAAACATCAGTGAGAAACAGCAACATTGATTGGCTGCCCTTAGCACTCTCCCTGTCCCTGCTGGGAATGTGCCCTGACCAGGAATCTAATTGGTGACCTTAACCACCGAGCCACACCACCCAGGCACTACCCACATTTTTAAGTTTTTTTTCCCCCCAGTTTGTCTGACTAACAACATTTACCCCATGTGATTGATAAATTCCTGCTATCCTCGATTAAGTCAATCTTTGCATTTCATCAGGTGTTGAAAGGGATTTTTATTGAGTATTTGTTATTTTACATGTGTTATTTTAACTAATAATCACAATAACCCAGTAAATATTATGATTCCTATTTCCTGAATCATAGAAAGATTGATTAATTTACTCAAGATCACAAAACTAGTAAGCATATTATCTAGTAGTATTGTACTCAACTCCAACTCTAAAAACCCAAGTTCTTTCTGCTATATTCCACTGCTTTTATGTAGGCTTGTACATTGACTAACAATGCTGCCAATCGTTTTTTTCCAAAAAAAGAATCCCAAGCTAGCCACCAAAACTCTTATGATGTAGCATATCATTGCAATTTTTAACTGGAAGAAACTGCTCTAAAGAACCATCATTTTTGTATTTTGATAATATTCAAACTTGTCTATTTTCTGAAACTACATTATATTAAGCTTTTAAATGTTTAGATATTTCATTATTTCAGAGTATTCTCAAAATGTCCATTCTTGGATCTCTTACACTTTTAGACAACATGGAGGGACCTGGAATGAAATAAGCTAAGTAAAAGAAGCCAGTCAGAGAAAGACAAATATCACATGATATTACTCATATGTAGAATCTAATGAACAAAATAAACTGATGAAGAGAGTGGATCCAGAGACATGGAAGCATGGAAGAGACTGAGGAATGTCAGAGGAAAGGAGGGGGAGGGTGGGTGGTTGGGAAGTGAACAACCAAAGACCTTGTATGCATATATGCATAATATGCATAACCCATGTAGACAAAAAAAAAGTCTATTCTTTTTGCCTGCTTCAATTCACAACTCTACCATGTAAAAAAAAGAAACAAAAAACAAAACAAAAAAATACGAAAACTGTTACATATACATATATTTTTCTTTCATGTAATACTGTTTTCTACTTAAAATCTGGTTAAAATTCTGTTTCACAGAAGAAGCAATAGATAAGAAAAGAGATATAATCATAGGGCATGACAAACGCTGAGTGTAAAAAACAAAAATGGGACTTATGTGAGATGGACTATATGGTCCTCTGCTGGGTGTCTGTTGTTAATATAAACAATTCTATCTGTGTTTTTAAAGCCAGTGTCGAGTTTAGCTAGTTTAAACTAGGTTAAACTTTCTTTAAAAATATTTTTTTATTGATTTCAGAGAAGGAGGGAAGGAGGGAGAGAGGGAGAGAGAGAGAGAAAGGGAGAAAAAGAAACAGCAGTGATGAGAGAGAATCACTGATCGGCTACCTCCCACATATCCCACACTGGGGATCAAGCCCTTAACCCAGGCATGTGCCCTGACCAGGAATTGAACTGTGACCTGGTTCATAGGTTGTCGTTCAACCACTGAGCCATGCCAGCCGGGCCTACCCATTTTTTCAAGCAGCCACCACTTTATGGAATATTTCTGGTGGAAATTTTTCAACAACTTGACCTCTGTCTCTTACTAACAGTTTCTGAGATGAATGTGCTAAGCTGTATCCATTCAATAAGAAATCTAAGTGTAGTCCTGGTTGGCATGGCTTAGTGGTTAGAGTGTTGACCTGTGAACTGGAGGGTCTGAAATTAAATTCCCAGTCAAGGCCACATACCTGAGTTGCAGATTTAATCTCTCGGTGCACCTATGGGAGGCAAACCAATCGATGTGTCTCTTCTCACGTTAATGTTTCTCTCTTCCTCTCCTGTCTACCTTCCACTCTCTATAAGAAGCAATGGAATAAATATCCTCACTTCTCAGGTGAGTATAAAAAAAAGAAATCTAAGTGTTAAAGGTACATTAAAACAAATGTAAATGTTAAGTATATGAAAAATAATAGTATTAGCTATCAAACTATATTGAAATTTCTCATGAAATTGTAAGATTGAAAATCAGTTTACAAACACCAGCTTCTATTAATTTCACCAAAAGAGAATTGAGGCATTGTAGGGTTAATTTTTTTTTTAAATAAGCAAGTTAAAAAATTAAATTGGCCTGGCTGGAGAGCTCAGTTGATTAGAGCATGGTCCCCATATACTAAGGTTGAGGATTCCTGATACAAGAATCAACTAATGAATATATAAACAAGTGGAACAACAAATTGATGTTTCTCCTTCTTTCTCTAAATCAATAAATAAAAAATGTTTAAGTAGGTTATTTGTTCAAAAATTTAAAAAATAAAGTAAAAAGTTAAAAAGAATAAATGCTGCAAAGAAAATAAACAGGGAAATATGGAGAGGAACGGGCAAGAGAAGAATGCAGTTATTGCAGGGTGATCAGGAAAGTCCTCTTTATTGGTGCAAAATTTTATCTAAAACTTGAAGAATTAGAAGGTCCCGGTTATCCAACTACGAATATCAAATAGGTAGTTGGAAATCAGAGGAGAATTTGGGCCTAGAGATGATATCAGAGCATCATCAACATAGCTAGTATTTAAAGCCATCAGAAAAAAAGATCGCCCAACTGGTGTGATTCAGTGATTGATGGTCAACCTATGAATGATGAGTTCCTTGTTGGATTCAGGTTAGGGCACATACTCGGGGTTGAGGGCTCAATCCCCAGTGTGAGACATGCAGGAGGCAACCAATTAATAATTCTATTTCTCTTTTCCTCTCTGAAATCAATAAAAAAAAAAAAACTTTTAAAAAAAATCACTAAAGAAAATATAAATAAAAAACAGGGTCCAATACGTAGCCCTGAAAAACTAACAAATAGAAAGGTTAGGTCTCTAAAAATGTCCGTGAGTAAAGAAAACAAAAATCTGGAGAGTATAGTGTTATGAAAACCAAGAAAAGACTGTCGGTCAGGAAAGAGAAAGTGATTAACTGTCTCAAATGTTGCCAAGAAGTGCTAATTGGATTAACCTCATAAGGATCAATATTGACTAAGTAGGGGGCAGTTCAGTGAAGTATTTTGGGACATATTGGTATCTGAGGAATTTTATGATGAAGAGCAGCAGAAAAATATAATTCTAGTAGAATGTGAGCTCAGTGAGGTCTTATTTGTATCTTTTATATCTTTTTAGCATTTAATTCCTATACTAATAGGAATGATCCAATAGTGAGGGAATATTAATGACATAGGAGAGAGGAAAAATGATAATACAAAAGCAAAATACTTCTGACAGTGAGAAGGAATGGAATCTAAGGGACAAGTAGAAAGAGTGCCTTTGAGTGAAGCAGGGGCATTTCTACACAATATCAAGAGAAAAGACAAAGAAGATGGAAGCATGTACAGATTGGCTAATAGATTTGGTGGTGGGGGAGGGACTATAAGGACATCCTTCTTGTTTGGGCCTATTTTTCTCAGTGAAATTGGAGGCAAGGTCTGCAACTAGGCTGAGGGAGAGACTATGGAAGATTTGAAGAAAACAGGACAGACTATAAAAGAAACACCTTGAAGAGTGTGAACGTAGTGGAGAGGTATAGTAATGTTACTAGGTCATGCTGGAAACTACTTGAAGTTTGTGGTATGAAATGAAAGTAAAACTATCCAGCTTACATATGCCAGTTTCTCCAATTAGGTTTGTTTGTTTGTTGTTTTTTTTGGGGGGTGTCTCTTTTTTTTTTGAATATGTGTTGATTTTAGAGAAAGAAAAAGAATAGTAGTTTTTCATAGGGTTTTGTGGATGGTAAACAAGGTAGTTCAAATAAAATCACTTAACACAGACTTCATCATATGTGCTGTGTTAGGTATTACAAAATCATTTTTGAAACAATAAACACAATTTAAATGGCTTTGCGATTTGAATAAATGTTGCTTCAAAACAGCCCTTTCTTTGTCCTAACACTGATGTGAAATCAGAGCACCTGAAACCTTTTTTGCTCCAACATTATAAATTTTGCTAAGACAATGAACTTTAAAATGAATATCTATCCTATATAATAAAATAGAAATATGTAAATTGACCCTACCTCAGCTACGCTCACCAGCCAATCAGGAGTGAGTATGCAAATTAACCCAACAAAGAGTGTGAGAGCTGGTGGTTTGGAGGACTTGGCAGGGTGGGAGGCCGTGGGACAGAGACAGAGCAGGAAGGGAAAACCAAGAACATCGGGAGCACCAAGAATTCTGGGAATAATAGTTCTGCTGGCAATCTCAGGACCGGAAGTAGAATCCCAGAGCATGGGGAGCACCAGGAATACTGGGAATCATAGTTCTGGTGGCAGAACAAAGTGAGTCTGGAGCAAGTTACTATTATGGCTGGAAATGGAGGGAAAGCAAAGGTGAGAGACATAAGTAAAAATCATAGTGTCTAGGAAAAATTAAAGGAAAGATATCCTAAAACTTACTGGAAATCTCCACCAATGAAGCAAAGAAAAAAAATGCCTCTATTATTCTTTGAGCAACAAACCAAACTGGCTTAGGGAGTGTCAGACAATTTGCTAATATGATTGCAAAGACAGAAACTCCTGGACTGGAGAGGGCTCCCCAATTGAAGAGGGTACAGGTCGGGCTGAGGGACTCACTCTTCCTCCCTCACCTTGCACAAATTTTCATGTGCCGGGCCCCTAGTATTCATATAAAAGCCTAAGCAACTGGAATGACCGGTCACTATGACATGCTCTGACCACCAGGGAGCAGACATTCAATGCAGGAGCTGTCCTCTGATGGTCATTGGGCTCCCACAGCCAACCTCCCCCAGCTGGCCAACCTCCAGCGGTCCCTGCCGGCCCCTGGGCTGGGACAGGGAACCAGAGGTTAGTAGCCCCTTTCCCAGGAGGCCAAAGGCTGGCTCCCTCCAGGGCCAACCTCCCATGCTTGATCCTCCCCATGACCAGAAAGCCCCTATCAGCTTGCCGCCCACCCACTGCAGTGGTGGCATGGTGGCGGGATGCTGATGATGTAGCATCCAGCATCTATTCCTTCCGGACCTGACCCGGTGACCATTGCCTCCTCTCCAGCCCAGCCCAGCCCTGATCAGCCTGGCCTAAATTGGCCCTGATTGCCAGCCAGGCCTAGGAACCCAAACCATGCATGAATTTTGTGCACCAGGCCTCTACTTAATAAAAAGTGAAAAGTCACATCACTGCTTATTTTATTTATTATTTAGAGGCCCAGTGCATGAAGTTGTGCATTCAGGGGGAGGGTGTCCCTCAACCTGGCTTGTGTCCTCTCACATTCCAGGAGTCTTTGGGGGATGTTCGGCTGAAGGCTTGGGCCTGCTCCCCGAGGCAGTCAGACATCCTTAGAGCTACACTCAGGGCTTCTGGCTGAGCAGCGCTCCCCCTGTGGAAACACACTGACCACCAGGGGCAGCTTTTGCATTGAGCGTGTGCCCCCTGGTGGTCAGAGCATGTCCTAGCAACCAGTCATTCTGCCATTTGGTTGATTCACATATTAGCCTTTTGTTACATAGAATTTAATTATCTTACAATACTATTTGTCAATTATATTTCAACTAAAGGCCACGGGCACGGATTTGTGCACATGGAAAGGAAATCACTTAGAAGGTAGCCAGCGGCATAGGACTGGGCAAGATGGGCTGACATGCCCTGGAGCCAACCTCCCATGGTCCTACCCCAGCTGGCCACATCTAAGGCAGTGCACAGGCTCAAAGGGAATCTGGAGTGAGCAGTGTCCCTCCAGGAGATGGGGTGGGTCGGCCTGGCCTACAGGAATCAGGCGGAACATGGCAGTCCAACACCCCTCAAGGGGTCCCAGAATGTCAGAGGGCTCTCTGCAAAGTTGCTGTCACTCGGCAGCTCCTGCATTGAGCATCTGTCCTCTGGTGGTCAGTGTACATCAGACCTACTAGCCAGTCATTTAGGCTTTTATATCCTATACTAGTGGCCCAGTGCACAAAATTCATGCACAGAGGGGGGATTCCCTCAGCCTAGCCTGTACCCTTTTCAATCAGGAACCCCTTGGGGATGTCCAAATGCCAGTTTAGGCCTGATCCCACAGGGGGCAAGATCAGGCAGGCAGAGGCAGTTGGGTGTGAGATAAGGCCGGCAGGGGAAAGTAGTTACGAGAGGCAGGCAGGCAGAGGGGTTGGGGCAAGCAGGCAGAGGCAGTTAGTGGCGATCAGGCAGGCAGGTAGGTGAGCGGTTAGGAACCAGCGGTCCTGGATTGCGAGATGGATGCCCATGACATGACAGGTCTCCCCATCAGACACCACCGAGATCTGATAAGACAGGAGCTGCACCACTACTTCTGCCAGGAACCCAATCATGGTAGGCAGCATGGCAGGTTTGGAGGGCTGAGCACGGAACAGGAGCATGGGTAGACCCCTGCAAAGATGCACTTCTGGTCTTAAGGCAGTTACATTGAGTGCCTGCAGCACTGGTGTGGTGCCCTGGACAAAGCCCACAGCCTGGTAGGGGGCACTTGCCAGGGCCATGCTCAGGAAACCTTCCCACATCCTTGCTCTCCTGGCACAGTGGTGTTATGGGAGGCAGTTACCAAGAAGGCTCAGAGCTGCTGCAGGGAGGAAATTGCTGTGCAGTTTGTGGACATGGTGAAGGGGAGAGCCCTCATGGGAGTCGTGAATGCCCAGGCCCTTTCCAACACCTTGGATCAGTCTGCACATGAAACCTTGGATCAGTCTGGCAGAAACTCTGAGGACTCTGTTGCGAGCCTGGACAGGTTCCCCCAGAGGGAAAATCCAGATGGTAATGCAGGGCTTATCCCTGAAGAATGCCAGGAACTGCCTGAGTCCCACAATCATTGTTGGCCTCAAAGACTATTCTAGTCATGCGGATGTGAACTTGGTGAACGCTAAGCTGCTGGTGAAGGAGGCTGGGGTTGCCCCTGGCGATGGAAGAAGCCAAGATTTCTGCTCACCCTAACCCGCCCAGGCCTCCGCTTAAGGCAACAAAGTTTCAATGACTGTGTGAGCAGAAAGCTTGGCTCTGCTCCAGGATACAAAGTTTCAATTGCAGAAGATAAATAAATCCCAGATACTAGGGCCTCCACTTGGGTTGCCAGGGGGCATGGCCAGCCTGCAAACCACCATAGGTCCTTTGCCCAGGCCTCTGTCCTATTTAATAAAAGAGTTATATGCAGATTGATCATCACTACAACACACAAGATGACTGCTCCCATGAGGTCAAAAGATCCTGCCATCAAAGATGGTCACCACAAGATGGCCAGCAGGGGAAGGCATTTGGGAGGAACCAAGCCTTCAAGGTAGGGCAGTTGGGGGTGATTAGACCTGCAGGTGAGGGCAGTTGGGAGGGACCAGGCCTGCAAGGAAGGGCAGTTGGGGGGATCAATCCTGCAGGGGAGGGCAGTTAGGGGTGACCAGGCCCACAGGCGAGGGCAGTTGGGGTTGACCAGGTTGGCAGGGGAGCAGTTAGGCATCAATCAGGCTGGCAGAGGAGTGGTTAGGGGTGATCAGGCTGGCAGGCAGAAGTGGTTAGGGGCAATCAGGAAGGCAGGCAGGTGAGCAGTTGGGAGCCAGCAGACCTGGATCGGGTCTAAACGGGCAGTCAGACATCCATATTGGAGAGGGAACAGACTGGACTGAAGGACACTCCCTCCCTAGTGCATGAATTTCATGCATCCAGCCTCTAGTAGGGATAATAAAAGGCTAATGTGCAAATTGTCCCCTCAGGAGTTCAACCAACTAGGAGTTTGACCACTCACTATGACTTGTGCTGACCACAAGTCAGCACAAAATGAAAGGAAGGCCTCAGCTTGCAGCCAGTAGCTGGGGGAAGGAAGGACCTGGCCAGCAGCCAAAAGGCCCCAATTGGCCTGATTGCCAGCCAGGTCTAGGTACCCTACCCACACATGAATTTCATGCACCAGACCTCTAGTTTAATATAACGTCCCATGTCTCAAAATTGATGTTTCTTCCTTTTTTATTTTTAAATAAATGTATTGGGGTGGCATCTATCCTATATAATAAAGATGTAATATGCAAATGGTCATTATACTGTGAAGTGTAATGACCAACCATGTAATGATTGGATGACAGATCAGCAGGAGGGTGGGGCAGTGAGCTACAAGCGGGCAGTGGAGAGCTACAGGAGGGGCCAGGACTGCAAGCTATGGGGAGTGGGGGAAAAGGGGAGCTACTGGAGGGTGGGGCAGCAGGCAGAGAGCTACAGAAGGGCAGCAGCGACCTACTGGCTCCAAGTGGGCAGTGGAGAGCTACAGAAAGGGGCAAGACAGCAAGCTATGAGGAGGGTAGGGCAGCTACAGGAGGACAAGACAGCCAGCAGGGAGCAGAGGGCAGTAGCAAGCTACTGGTGCACGGATTCGTGCACAGGGCTACTAATCCTATATAAATATGTAAATCAACTGAACAGCAGAATGACTGGTTACTATGAAGCACACTGACCACCAGGGGGCAGATGCTCAACACAGGAACTGCCCCCTAGTGGTCAGTGCACTCCCACAGGGGGAGTATTACTTAGCCAGAAGTCAGGCTCATGGCTGGTGAGCACAGTGGTGGTGGCAGGAGCCTCTCCCGCCTCTGCAATAGCACTAAGGATGTCCAACTGATGGCTTAGGCTCGCTCCCCCTTAAGAGCAGGCCTAAACCGTCAGTTGGACATCCCTCAAGGGCTCCTGGACTGCAAGAGAGTGTAGGCCAGGCTGAGGAATCTCCCCCCCTCCTCGCCCCAGAGCACAAATCTTGTGCACCGAGCCTCTGGTATATATATATAAAAGCCTAAGTGACCAAACAACTGGTCAACGGGTTGCTATGATGTGCACTGACCACTAGGGGGCAGACACTGAATGCATGAGCTTCCCCCTGGTGATCAGTGTGCTCCCAAAGTCAACCACCTGTTGCTGGCCAACCTCCCACAGTTTGGTCCCCAATCAGGACTGAGCAAAATGGCTCTGATCACTGGCCAGGGCGAGCGGCCTCGTCCGTGCACAAATTTGTGCACCAGGCTTCTAGTATACAGATAAAGCATTACAAAAAGGAAAAAGAATGTATTCTTAGCTATTATCCTATATAAAAATAAAATTTTAATATGTAAATCGACTGAATAGTAGAACAACCAGTGGAACAACTGATCACTATGATGTGCACTGACCACCAAGGTGCAGACATTCAATGTAGGCGCTGCCCCCTGGTAGTCAGTGTGCTCCCACAAGGAGAGCACCACTCAGCCAGAAGCTGGGCTCACGGCTGGCATGTACAGTGGCGGTGGCAGGAGCCTCTCCCGCCTCCATGGCAGTGCTAAGGAATAAAGAGCCAACCGGTAAGAAGCAGCGAGCAGGCAGGCAATAAGAAGCAAGGGGTCCCGGACTGTAAGAGGGATCCCAGACTGTGAGAGGGCTAAGTTCATGCATTGGGCCTCTAGTAACCAATAATGACAGAGATTTATAAATGTCATCTCTAAGATCAATATTACTTCAATTTGTCCAGCAGAATAACCATTCTAAATATTCTTTGGGGAACCTAATGGATAAATGGTGAGAGAGGTATGTCATCTAATTGGCCTTAATTCTTTAATCCCTGACCTATACTACTAAGTCTTTGCTGTGGGTGTCTGTGATGAAATATTCCATACACTTCAAACCTAGGGTCCAAAACTTAACTTAATATTGGTTTAACTTCATCTTCTTTTTCTATTTTTATTCTTTTAGCTAATGGTGCTCAAGGGGATCCAGATATACCATCAACAAAAAAAGGGGGGCCACTTCTTGGTAAGGATTATTTTGATGTATAAAGCAATCAAGATTAGATGCATGAAAAGTTCTCTAGAAATCCCCATTATCAGCCTAAACACAAAAGCAGGGTATGAATTTATCTTTGTGGAGATGTCTATCCGTTACTCCCAACTCCCTATCAGGAAGAGGAAATTAACTCTTATCAGGGAAGATAGTGTCAACAACCAGATGTGTTTACATAAACATTTTATGCAAATAAGATAATATTTCATATCTACTTTCCTATGATTTGTCATCCCTTGAAACCCAAGCCCCCTGTCCTTGGTTAAAATAGTATGTAAGCCTGGTTTAGTTAGTTTAGCTCAGTGGATAGAGCATCAGCCTGCAGACTAAAGGGTCCTAGGTTCAATTCTGGCCAAGGCATGAATTAAACATGCCTGAGTTATAGGCTTGGTCCCCAGTAGGGGATGTACAGGAGACATGATCAATGATTCTCTTTCATCATTGATGTTTCTATCTCTCCCTTCCTCTCTGAAATCAATCAAGATATATTTTTTTAAAATAGTATGTAAGCCCTAAGTCTAACCATCTCTTTATGTTTAACTTCTTTTCTGTGAACTATGTACATAAATAATAAAATTATATGCTTTTTCTCCTATTAATCTTTCTTGTTAGTTTCAGCCCCACCCTCCACTGAAAGAGGGTAGAGCAAAAAGTTTTTTCTCCCCTGCAAATGCTTTCTTAGAAGAAAGAAAAATCTATATACTGATATAGGCATATATAGGATTAAATGAGAATGAAAAGAGCAGAATACTTTGGAGGAAACTATCCTAAACTAGGGTTTCATTTTTGTTTACCAAGCAATATACCAATTGTTAAAAGTCCAAATACAGGACTCCATATCCCTTTTATGTGATTTCCATTTAAAGATAATTCAAGTTTGAAACACTAAGTATTGAGTGGATAAAAAACAAACAGAGATAAAGAGAAATCAAGATAAACAGATACTTCTTTCTTAGTGTGTGTCAAGCATCAATCTACCCAATGAGTCTATTTAGAAGATACTGTTTTCTTTGTTTTTATAGGTAGGAAAACTAGGGCTTAGCATGTCCTTGGTTAAAATGTGTCCAGGATGACACAGCTACTAAATAGAATCTTTGTTTAGGAATGCCCAATTCCAAAGTTCATGCTCTTATGTAATATTTCCTCCCATTCTAAAATGTTTTCCCTACCTTATATAACCAAATATTGGCACACATAACAATACAGATACAGTGGTACCTCAAGATACGAGTGCCCTAACATACGAGATTTTTGAGATATGAGCCGTCGAGCGAGCAATTTTTGCTTTGAAACACGAGCAACAGTTGAGATACGAGTAATTGCTCGGATCGGCCGGCTGCACACGACCCACCAGTTTACCGGGACTCGAGCGTCTCATAGTTTCCCACGCCTCAATGTTACGGAACGAATTAAACTCGTATATCGAGGTACCACTGTATCCCCTTTCACACAATCAGAATGTAGAATAAGAAAAGACATGATTTTATAATCTAGTTCACACAAGATCGATCAATTTATATAAACAAAAATATCTGCATAAGTCAGTGTGCTGATAAATCTGTGCCCGTGATAACACCAAGGAAAGAAGACTGCCCTGGGTATTAAAGACCTAATGTCCTGTCCTAGAGTCTGGCTACTGCAAATTGAACGTAGTGAAAGTAGGGCAAATCATTTGTAACCTGGAAACATTTAAAAATGAGTAGGATAGACTTTATGATCCCCAATTTTATTATTTTAATTTAATTTTGACAGTATACATTATTGTTTCCAAGTGTTGACGAATCCTAGTGAAAAATGGTTGCCTTCATAACTCAGGATGATAATGTCACATTGAGAAATATAACTGGAAAACAAAAGTTATTACTCAGAGCCCTAGCCGGCTTGGCTCAGTGAATAGAGCATCAGCCTGTGGATTGAAGGGTTCCAGGTTCGATTCTGGCCAAGGGCACATGCCTGGGTTGTGGGTTTGATCCCCAGTGGGGGGCGTGCAGGAGGCAGCCAATCAATGATTCTCTCTCATCATTGATGTTTCAGTCTTTCCTTCTCCCTTCCTCTCTGAAATCAATAAAGAAATAGATTTTTTAAAAAGTTATTACTCAGAGAATCTTCTGGCATCATTTCAGTTCTTGTATCAGTTGCTAAGAGTAAGGTAAAGGAATTGGTGTCATTTCTACCTATTTTTTCTTCTGGAAGGGTCTACACTGCTGATATAAAAATACATTTACTTCCCAAAGTTTTCCTCATAAAATAGTCATTTCATTATGTTTACCTCAATCCAATTTAATGAAAGACTTATCTAAATAGGGATGCCCCTTTGTATTAATCTTTTCATACCCAATATCATTCTATACTAATAATAGAGTAATATGCAACTGTCCAGGATGCCATCACAGTAACAGTAATGACTGAACAGCTGGCTGCATGGGCGACCAGGATGGCAGGAGGGTTAGTAAGGGACAACCAGATGACTAACTAGTAGGCTATGTGGGGTGACCAAACTGGCAGAGGGGCAGCTGGGAGTGACCAGGCTGGCAGGGGGCACAGTTGGGGGTGACCAGGCCATCAGGCCGGCAGAGGCAGCAGTTGGGGACAAGTACGTTGATGGGGGGAGGCAGTAAAAGGTAACCAGGCTGGTGGCGGGGGGGCAGTTAGAAGCCAGCAGTCCTGTATTGTGAAAGGGATGTCTGACTGTCAGTTTAGGCCCAATTACCAGGATCAGTTTTAAACCGGCAGTTGGACATTCCCCATGAGGTCCCAGATTAGAGAGGGTGCAGGCTGGGCTGAAGGGACCCCCCCTCCCATGCACGAAATTCATATATTGGGCCTCTAGTCCTAATATATAAAAACCCTGAGTCCGTCCCATCCACAAAGACCAGGAGGCTTGACCAACCTGAAGTCAGTCCTGCATTCAGTGCTGGGTTGCCGTGGTGACCCAACACTGACTGCTACGTCTGCAGGTACAGTAACCCAGCATTGATTTCTGAAGGGGCTATGAATCAGGCCCATGAAGAGAGAAGCAAAGCCTAAACCGTAGCCTCTGTGGAAGCTGTTGATCAGCACTTACCTCTCTCTTTCTTTCCAGGCCTGGTCAGCAGCTGCACCTCCATTTCTCTCCAGGTCTCCACCAGGACTGCATATCAGCTGTGCCTTTCTGATCATGGCCCTGTTGATATGCCCAGAGACACTGACTAGCATAGAAACTGACCAATTAGAACCAAATCTGGGTCAACTGGGAGAAACCAAGATGGTGGCATAGGTGAATACCTAAACTGCTGCCTCGCATAACAATTTCAAAACTACAACTAAAAGACAGAATGGACATCATCCAGAACCACAGGAAAGCTGGCTGAGTGGAAATTCTACAACTAGAAAGAAAGAGGGGATCATGGAGACTCAGAAGAGCTGCAAAAAGCTGAGGTACAGAGACAAGCACATGGAGAGGATGGGCGGCAGAGTGCTGGGCTGGTTTCCCCTAGTGGGAGGGAGACTGAAACTCCTGACTGCACTGAACCCCAGATCCAACTGTACTGAATCCCAGTTCCGGGCGAGATTCATACAGGGGGAATCTGGACTGTCGTGAAAAGGAGGAGTGGATGTAAACTTAGGAGAGCAGCAAAAAGGCAGAGGTCTGGAGACACTCGAGGGCACACACAGAGGGCTGACTGCTGATTGTGCCTCTGGCTTTCTCTAGCGGGAAGGAGACAGAACCTCCCAACTGTGCTGAAATTCACTTCCAAATACACTGAACCCCAGTTTTGGGCGAGACTCTGGGGACCCACACTCATAGGAGTCCCCAAAGCGCATGAAAACTCAGAGGTCTGGAGGCACACATGTGTGCATGTGCACCTGCACATACAGAGAGGGCTGCAGTGATTATGGAGGGGCACTGAGACCTGGGGCTGCATAGGACAGGTCTGACGGGAAGCCAAGTCTGTCTCTGATCAGCACTGAGACTCCATCCCATTCAACCCGAACAGAGAGGTGTTTGCAATTTTGCAAGTCTTGTATCATAAGCAGCCAGCACAGAAATTCTCCTGGCGTAGACACAACTGATCCTAACAACCAATTGGCATGAGGTCAATTCCCTCAGTGATACCAACAACAATCAAGACTTAACTACAAGAAGGCTGTACACACAGTCCACAAAGGGGTACACCAAGAGAATCCACCTCAGGTAACTGGGGAGGCAGACTTCCTGGGCCATATAGGACACCTGGCACACAAACCTACACTACCAACTCAGGGAAGCAGCAAAAATGCAGAAACAAAGGAAGACATCACAAATGAAAGAAAGGGAGGAAAACGAACAACTGGATATAGTGTTCAAAACCACAGTTACAAGGTTTTTTCAAGAATTTCCTAGAAAAGATGAATAAATTAGCAAGACCCAAGAGGAGATGAAAAAGGACTAACTAGAGATGAATAAGGACCAACTAGAAATTAAACATACACTGACTGAAATAAAAAATATTATATAGAGACCTAACAGAAGACTAGAGGAACACAAGAATGAAGTCAAAGATTTGAAATACAAAGAAGCAGAAAACACTCCACTAGAAAAGCAAGAAGAAAAAAGAATCCAAAAATGTGAAGATAGTGTAAGGAGTGTCTAGGACAACTTCAAGCGTACCAATATCAGAATTATGGGGATGCCAGAAGAAAAGAGACAGCAAGATACTGAAAACCTATTTGAAGAAATAATGGCTGAAAACTTCCCCCACATGGTGAAAGAAATAGACTTACAAGTCCAGGAAGCACACAGAACCCCAAACAAAAGGAATCCAAAGAGGACCACACCAAGACCCAGCATAATTAAAATGCCAAGAGCAAAAGACAGAGAATAATAAAAGCAGCAAGAGAAAAACAGTTAATTACCTACAAGGAAGCATCCCTATGATTGACAGCTGATTTCTCAACAGAAACTATGCAGGCCAGATGGAAGTGGCAAGAAATATTCAAAGTGATGCATAGTAAGAACCTACAACTGAGATTACTCTATTCAGCAAAGCTATCATTCAGAATTGAAGGTCAGATAAAGAGCTTTATAGATAAGAAAAAGCTAAAGGAGATCATCATCGCCAAACCAGGATTATATGAAATGCTGAAAAGAACTCTTTAAGAAGAGGAAGAAGCAGAAAAAGGTCAAGTTAAAAATTATGAACAACAAGTACATATCTATCAACAAGTGAATCTAAAAATCAAGTAAATTAAAAATCTGATGAACAGAATAAACTGGTGAATATAATAGAATCAGGGGCATAGAAAGGGAGTGGACTGAAAATTCTTGTGGGGGAAATGGGTATGGGAGCTGAGGGAAGAGACTGGACAAAAATCGTACACCTATGGATGAGGACATGGGGGGGCAGAGGTAAGAGAAGAAGGTGGGTTGGGAACTGGGTGGAGGGGAGCTATTGGGAGGGGAGAAGAACAATTGTGATAATCCTAACAATAAAGATTTATTAAATTAAAAAATAAAATAAAATGCTTAAAAGTATAATCATAAATGAATACCTATGATCCCAGCACCCACAATTAAAGAAATACATTTTAAATGATTTTTTTCAGAACGTTTCAAAGAACTAAAACATTGTATAAATAACTAAACTTCCTGCTGTACCCATCCTCCCTATCATCCCCATCTATTATAATAAAGCATAATATGCTAACTAGACCAGACAAGTGAATGACCTTCTGGAAGTCATTACGGATGTCCCTCTGGACAAAGCTTTGACGGCGGGAACCAAAGCAGATGCAGTTAGGGACAATCAGGCAGGCAGGCAAGCAGTTAGGGGTGATCAGACAAGTATTCAGAGGGTTTCGAGGTGATAAGGTGACAGGCAGTTACGGGCAAACAGACAGGCAGGGTGGTTAGGGGTGATCAGGCAGGGAAGCAGAGGTGGTTAGGGCAGTGGAAGGCAAACTCATTAGTCAACAGAGCCAAATATAAACAGTACAATGATAGAAATTTCTTTTGAGAAGAACAATTGTAATAATCTGAACTTAAACTTCTTCTAAAGCCACTTCTTCAAAATAGACTCACCCAAGCTGTGGTATTTTGTGGAAAAGCCACACTCAAGAGCCAAAAAGCCTCATGTGACTCATGAGCCGCAGTTTGCCAACCAGTGGGTTAGAACATCAGGCAGACTGGTTAGGGACAATCAGGCAAGCAGATGAGTGGTTAGGAACAAGAGGTCTTGGTTTGAAAGAGGGTGTAGGTGAGGCTGAGGGATCCCCTCCCTCCTGTGCTCAAATTTTGGGCCTGTAGTATAACCATATTTACTGGGATTGGTAGTCATTCTACTTATCTATATATTTATATTTTTACTACATATGCTCATATAAAATATATATAATAGTAGACCAATTTTGTGTATTTTAAAAATTTATGTGAATATTATTTCTAGTTCTCCCTTTCAATTGTATATTCCTGGTGTTTATTTTATGTTGAATGTGTATATCTAATTCATTTATTTTTAACTAGAGGGTCTGTGCATGAAATTCTTGCACTGGGGAGGTCGGGGTGTCCCTCATCCCAGCTTGCCCCCTCTCAGTCTGGGAACCCTCAAGGGATACCTTCTGTGGGAGGCAACCAGCCTGATCAGGGGAAGGTGCCACCCCCATCACCCTGCTGCTGCTGCCACTGCCAGCCGCCACAACTGTCAAGGTGTTTTCATCAACACGGACTCCAGTTCCTTCACCAAAAAAAAATGACAACTTTCTTTAGGCATTTTTAAGATGTCTCTTTCATAGGATATAATCTTTCTTTTTTTTTCCTCACCTGAGGACATTTTTTTCATTAATTTTTAGAGAGCGTGTAAGAGAGAGGGAAAGACAGAGAGAAACATCAATGTGAGAGGCACACTTTAATTGGTTGCCTCCTGCATGAGCTCTGACCTAGGCCCCAACTAGGGAGGAACCTGCAAACTAGGTACATCACCTTGATCAGAACCAAACCTGGACCTTGTGGTCCACAGGCCAAGGCTGTATCCACTGAGCAAAACCAGTTAGGGCAGGTTATGACATTTCTGAGACCCTCCAGCAGCTGATGTTTGTTTTTTCCTCCAGGAGTGAGGTGGAAAAACCCTAGATCACCTTCTGGTAACCCTAAACCCAAGGAAGTGGTGTACTGCAAGCTTAGCCAATGAGTGGTGAGAAAAAGTGTTTCCTTTGCACCTCCTGAGCAGACGCAAGGCTGTTGGTGTGCCACGGCCACATGGTTGCTGAAGGCCGGCCCCACCTGCAGGTTTGTGTCTCCGCTCTGGCCCCCAGCAGCCAAGTGCTGTGGCCGTGGGGCTACAGGGGGCCAGGTTTGTGTTTCTGTTCCAGCCCCCAGGAACCCAGTTCCATAGCTGCAGGGCTGCTTGGGACCAGGCCCCCTGCAGGTTTTTGTCTCTGCTCCAGCCCCCCTGCATGTTCTCTCCAGCTCTGGGGCCCGGCATGGGCCACCCTGTGTGTTGTTCTCTCTGGCTCTGGGCTTGCACCTGGCCCCTCCTCCTGAGCTGGTCTTTATCATTATGGCATCCTGGCCTAATTTGCATACTACCTCTTTATATAGTGGAATTTCATTGTATGAATAAATAGAGCCCACATTCTCAACTTCTCATCTGAGCCAGTATACTTCTTTTTATTTTTTATATTAAGCTTTAGAATAAAAAACACTTAGAACTCAAAGGTATTTTAAAACAATATAGGCTATGAGCAAATAAGGAGCTTTTAATCCCCCAAGTTTTCAGAATTCCAAGATCACATAGCCAATCAATCAAAAAGATGGAATTAAAACCTGATAACCCACTACCCAGTACAGCATTCATTCAACTACAACAGCATTTGAATTCTAGATATCTGTAATATCTGTATAAAACTACTGAAGGCCCAGTGTATGAATTCATGCACAGGTGGGATCCCTTGGCCAGGCCAGTGATTGTAATCAATCAGGGCCATCTCATCCAGTGCCGATCAGGGCCAGCCAGCCTGGGGTAGGCACTGTGGGAGGTTGGCTGTGGGAGCACACTGACCACCAGAAGGCAGCTCCTGTGTTAAGCATCTGTCCCCTCATGGTCAATGCACATTATAGTGACCATTCTACTGGTCATTTGGTCATGCGGTCTCTTAGGCTTTTATATATATAGATCTATAGAACTATTTTTATAAATATACTAGAGGTCTGGCCAAGACCGGTTTGGCTCAGTGGATGGAGCGTCAGCCTGCGGACTGAAAGGTCCCAGGTTTGATTCCGGTCGGGGGCATGTGCCTTGGTTGTGGGCACATCTCCAGTGTGGGGCGTGCAGGAGGCGGCTGATCGATGTCTCTCTCTCATCGATATTTCTGACTTTCTATCCCTCTCCCTCTCTGTAAAAAATCAATAAAATATATTTATACTAGAGGTCTGGTACAGGAAATTCATGCACTGGGGGAAGGGTATCCTTCAGCCCAGCCTGTTCCCTCTCCAATTTGGGACCCCTTGAGGGATGTCCGACTGCCCTCTCAAAATCCAGGACTGCTGGCTCCCAACTGCTCACCTGCCTGCCTTCCTGATTACCTCTAACCGTTTCTGCCTACCAGCCTGATCACCCCCTAATCACTCGACTGCCAGCCTGATTAATGTCTGACTGCTCCCCTGCCTGATTGCCCACAACTGACCTCCCTTGCTGGCCATCTTGTGTCCACATGAGGGCAGGATCTTTTGACCTCATGGGGGCAGTTATCTTGTGTGTTGGAGTGATGATCAATCTGCATATTACTCTCTTATTAGATAGGATAGAGGCCTGGTGCATGGGTGGGGGCCAGCTGGTTTGCCCTGAAGGGTGTCCTGGATCAGGATGGATGTTCCCTTGGGGCATGGGGTCACCTGGACTCGGGGCCTGTGGTGGTTTGCAGGCCGGCCACGCCCCCCTGCGACCCAAGTGGAGGCCCTGGTATCTGGGATTTATTTATCTTCTACAATTGAAACTTTGTAGCCTGGAGCCGAGCCAAGCCTTCTGCTTGCTTTGTAGTGGCAGCCATTGAAACTTTGTTGCCTTAAGTGGAGGCCTGGATGGGCCAGGGTTTGTGGAAATCTTGGCTTCCTTCATCGCCAGGGGCAACCCAAGCCTCCCTCCTGCTCTCTCTGTGGCCATAGCTATCTTGGTTGGGTTAATTTGCATACTCATTCTGATTGGTTAGTGGGTGCAACTGGTGGGCATGGCTTGTGAATGTGGTCAATTTGCAGATTCTTCTTTTATTAGATAGGCTATTTCTTTATTGATTTCAGTAAGTCAGGGAGAAGGAGAGAGAGATAGGAACATCAATGATGAGAGTGAATCATTGATCATCTGCTTCCTGCACACCACCCATTGGAGATCAAGCCCACAACCCAGGCATGTGCCCTTGACCAGAATCGAACCCGGGACCCTTCAGTCCTTAGTCATCACTCTATCCACTGAGCCAAACTGGCCATGGCTATAGAACTCTTTATATAACTCTATATATCTATAGTCTAAATAGAAATAGCACAGTAGTATAAAACAGAAAAAAATACTTAAAATTTCCAGAAATAATAAAACTATTAAACTAAATTATATTTACTATAGTTTTATTTATTTTCTCGCAGATCCGGAGGTTGGAAGTCCAAAGTCAAGGTGTCGTTGGTCAACTTTTTTTTTAAATATATTTTATTATTATTATCTTTTAAAAATATCTTTTATTGATTTTTCAGAGAGGAAGGGAAAGGGATAGAGAGTTAGAAACATCAATGAGAGAGAGACATCGATCAGCTGCCTCCTGCACGCCCCCCACTGGAGATGTGCCCGCAACCAAGGTACATGCCCTTGACCAGAATCGAACCTGGGACCTTTCAGTCCGCAGACCGACGCTCTATCCACTGAGCCAAACCGGTTTCGGCTATATTTTCAGGTTGGGAAAGTTTTCTCCCATTATTTCTTCAAATAGGTTTTCAATATCTTGCTCTCTTTTTTCTTTTCTGGCACCCCCATAATGCAAATGGTGGTATGCTTGAAGTTGTCCCTGAGGCTCCTCATACTATCTTCCTATTTTTGAATTCTTTTTTTCTTTTTGCTCTTTTAATTGGGTGTTTTTTTCTTTCTCATATTCCAAGTACTTGATTTGATTCTCAGAATCCTCTACTCTAGTGTTGAATCCCTGTAAATTATTCTTTTTTAAAATTTTTTATTGTTTAAAGTATTACGTATCTTATTACATATATCTCCTTTTTTTCCCCATTGACCTTCCCCCAGCCGCCCCAACCCCCTGTCGCATGCCCTCATCCCATCCTCCCAGTGTCTTGTGTCCATTGGTGTGCTTATATGCATGCATACAAGCCCTTTGGTTAATCTATTTCTCTCCCTCCCCAACACTCCCCAGCCTTCCCTCGGTAATTTGACAGTCTGTTAGGTGGTTTATTGTCTCTGTATCTCTTTTTATTCATCAGGTTATAATGTTCTTTATTCTCCATAAATGAGTGAGATCAGGTGGTATTTTTCTTTCATTGCCAGGCTTATTTCACTTAACATAATGCTCTCCGAGTCCATCCATGCTGCTGCAAATGGTAAGAATGCCTTCATTTTATAGCAACGTAGTCTTCCATTATGTAGATGTACCATAGTTTTCTAATCCACTCCTCTGCTGATGGACATTTATGCTGTTTCAAATCTTAGCTATGGGGAATTGTGCTGCTATGAACATGGGGGTGCCTATATTTTTTCTGATTGGTGTTTCTAGTTTCTTGGGATACATTTCTAGAAGTAGGGTTAATGGGTCAAATGGGAGCTCCATTTTTAGTTTTTTGAAGAAATTCCATACTGTTTTCCACAGTTGCTGCACCAGTCTGCATTCCCACCAGCAGTGTATGAGGGTTCCTCTTTCTCTGCATCCTCACCAAAACTTGTCATTTGTTGATTTGTTGATGATTGCCATTCTGACAGATGTGAGATGGTACTGCATTGTTTTGATTTGCATCTCTTGAATAATTAGTAACTTTGAACATGTTTTCATATGTCTCTCAGCCTTCCTTCTGTCTTCTTTTGAATTATTCTATTTAGATCCATTGCCATATATATATATATATATATATATATATATATATATATATATAATTGTTTTTTTATGGTGAGGAAGGGAGAGGGATAGATAGTTAGAAACATTGATGAGCTGCCTCCTGCATACCTCCAATTGGGGATGTGCCCACAACAAAAGTACATGCCCTTAGGCTACCATGGAGACAGAACTGAACCTCACAACAACCTGTTTGGCCCCGGAGGATGACTGGTTAGCCAGAGACGGGTAAGATTCCTCAGGGAAGGAACAACCTAAGACAGGCACAGTCGCAGAGGGGCCATCAGGAGAGAACTTGGAGATCAGCAGAGGTGGGGCACAGACCCTCACCCCCCACACACCAACCTTGCAGGGGTCTGAACCTTCACCCCTTCTGAGGGCGGTCTTCTGCTCCCATGGCTACCTCGCTTCTCATGCTCAGCACAAACCGGGACCCAGGTAACAGACAGAGACTGGGCCCAGCTCAGATCAAGACCCAGGTAACAGACAGAAACATGCCAACAGCAGCTGCCCTATATCTAAATTCAGCCTAGCACCAGGAATGATCAGTGCCAACTCAACGCAAATAAACCTCTCCACTAATATATACAGGGTAATATAAGATTGTTGGTAGAGTATTAAATTTGACATAAAAGAATTATCAAGCTTACAGATTAATTTAAATTGGCGAACTGAAATAAGCGAACACCCAAGAAAATTTAAGTGTACTGAACAAAAAGCTGTTTCTAATGTAATAGTTAAAATTTCTATTGATAGCTCATCTCATGGTATAATTGTTTAATATGTAATGAACAGAAAGCAGGCATATTTGTGTGCAAAAAGTTAAAATTTAAAGTTATCAAGATTGCATTAAAAAATTTTTACCAAATTCTCCATCAATCAAAAAAAAGGGGGTGGGAGAAGTAGGATAAGGAAAAAAAAATATCTGGTAAGTAAAATACATTTAGAAAATTTTCACTTTAGAAAATTAATTTTAATTTGTAATGCTAATAGCAAGACACCCATGAAAAACACACATGGTGTCAAAATAAGCCAAAGGAAAAGTGAGTAGGCAAAAATAAAAAGGATCCCAAGTCAATTTTATAGAAAAGATTCCTTTATTAACACTTGATCGAGAATATGTTTATATACTTTCAGAAATCAACTCCAAGACCAAGTGGACTCCTGCAACAGAGAGGAACTGACAGGTCTGCGCCAAACACGAAGGCAAGAGGAGAAACAGTCCAGAGATGGAAGACGCTGATGATGCCTTGCCATGTGAACAGTTAGCAGCTGAGCATCGCTACAGGATGCCCAGGACCAAACCAGCATCGCCACCATCTGTCCAGTATCCAGATACCATTGATGACATGTACATATAAGGAACTGTCTGACATTGAAACTGGGACTCAAAGCTATTGGACATTGAAATTGAGACTCAATTATTTTTCTTTTGCTCTGGTGGGTTTATTTCTAGCCTACAGGGGTAAAATGTTTTTAAAGACAAGAAACAGGGGGTGGAGGGGAGGAAGCAGATACAGAGGCAAAGAAGCAATTAATGGACTGTCGTGCTACACTGGGAAGGCGGGGAAAGTTGGGGAGGAGGGGCCTATAGGAGATCAATGGAAGGACTTGTATGCATGTGTGTGTAGGCATAGCCAGTGGAGACAGGGCAATAGGGGAAGGCAGGGGTGGAGGGAAATGGGTGAGGGCATGTACTGGGGAGTGGGGAGGCAATAGGGGGAAAATAATAAAAATAAAAAATAAAAATTAAAAAAAATGTAGAAAACAACAACAACAACAACAAAAAACACACACAACAAAAGTACATGCCCTGACCAGAATCAAACCTGGGACCTTTCAGTCTGCAGGCTGACGCTCTATCCACTGAGCCAAACCGGTTTCAGCCATTGCCCATTTTTTTATTGGCTCATTTATCTTCCTTTTATTGAGTTGTATAAGTTGCCTGTAGATGTTGGAGATTAAACCTTTATCAGTGATAATATTTGCCAATATGTTCTCCTATACAGTGGGCTTTCTTGTTGTTTTATTGATGGTTTCTTTTGTTGGGCAAAAGCTTTTTATTTTGATGTAGTCCCATTTGTTTATTTTGTCTTTAGCTTGCATTGCCCTTGGAGCAGTATCAGTAAAGAAGTTCCTTTGGCATATGTCTGAGATTTTGATGCCTGTGGATTCCTCTAGTACTTTTATGTTTTCCCATCTTATGTTTAAGTCCTGTATCCATTTGGAGTTTATTTATTATTATTTTTAAAATATATTTTATTGATATTTTACAGAGAGGAAGGGAGAGAGATAGAAAGTCAGAAACATCAATGAGAGAGAGACATCGATCAGCCGCTTCCTGAACGCCCCACAGTGGAGATGTGCCCGCAAGCAAGGTACATGCCCCCGACCGGAATCAAACCTGGGACCCTTCAGTCCGCAAGCTGACACTCTATCCACTGAGCAAACCGGTCTCGGCTGGAGTTTATTTTTGTGTATGGTGTAAGTTGGTGGTCTAGTTTCATTTTTTTGTATAAATCTGTCCAATATTCCCAACACCATTTATTAAAGAGACTGTCTTGACTCCATCCTAAGTTCATGCCTTGTTTGTCAAATATTAATTGAGCATAGTGGTTTGGGTCAATAACTGGATTCTCTATTCTATTCCATTGATCTATATGTCTGTTCTGTCATTTCCAGGCTGTTTTGAGAACAGTGGCTTTATAATATAGCTTGAAATCTGGTATAAAGATCCCACCTACTTTACTCTTCTTTCTCAGGATTGCTGAGGTTATTTGAGGTCTTTTTTTTAACTCCAGATGGACTTTTGGAGAGTTCTTTATAGGTCTGTGAAATATGCTGTTGGTATTTTAATTGGGAGTGCATTGAATCTATAGGTTGCTTTGGGTAGTATGGACATTTTAATGATGTTGATTCTCCCAGTCCATGAACATGGTATGTTCTTCCATCTGTTTACATCTTCCTCTATCTCTTTTTTCAGTGTTCTGTAGTTTTCTGCATATAGGATTTTACCTCTTTAGTTAAGTTTATTCCGAGGTATCTTAATTTTTTTTTGTTGCGATGGTAAATGGGATTGCTTTTTTAGTCTCTCTTTCTGTAAGTTCACTATTGGTGTATAGAAATGCCATAGATTTCTTGGCATTAATTTTCTATCTTGCTACATTGCCAAATTCATTTATTAAATCTGTTAGTTTTTTGGAGTCTTTTGGTTTTTTTATGTACAATATCATATCATCTGCAAATAAAGACAGCTTTATGTCTTCTTTTTCAATTTGGATGCCTTTTATTTCTTCTTGTCTAATTGCAATGGCTAATAATTCCAATACTATGTTGAACAGGATAGGTGAGAGTGGGCATCCCTGACTTGTTCCTGTTCTTAGGGGAAATGGTTTTAGTTTTTGCCAATTGAGTATGATGATAGTTGTGGGTTTATCATATACAAGAGGACTGGTACACGAAATTCATGCACAGGGGGTGGGTGTACTTCAGCCCAGCCTGCTCCATCTCCAATCTGGGATCTCTCTCACAATCCAGGACTGCTGGCTCCCAAGTGCTCACTTGCCTGCCTTCCTGATTACCCCTAACCGCTTCTGCCTGCCAGCCTGATCACCCCCTAACCACTTCCCTGCCAGCCTGGTTGATGCCTAACTGATACCCTGTCAGCCTGTTTGCCCTCAACTGCAATCTCCTCTGGGCCTGGTCACACCTAAGTTCCCTCCCCTACAGGCCTGGTCATCCCTAACTGCCCTCCCCTAGAGGGCTGGGTCCCCCCCAACTCCTCTTCCCTGTATGCCTGGTCTCCCCCAACACCCCTCCTCTGCCAGCCTGGTCACTCCTAACTGCCCTCCCCTGCAGGCTTTATCTGCCCTCCCTTGCAGGCCTGGTCCCTCATAACTGCCCTCCCCTGCTGGCCATCTTGTGGTGGCCATCTTGTGTCCACATGGGGGCAGGATCTTTTGACCACATGGGGGAAGTCATCTTGTGTGTTGGAGTGATGGTCAATCTGCATATCATCCTTTTATTAGATAGGGTAAAATCCTGGTGCATGGGTAGGGGCCAGCTGGTTTTCCCTGAACGTTGTCCTGCATCAGTGTCGGTGTTCCCTTTACACGTGGGGTGGCCTGGGCAAGGGGCCTGTGGTGGTTTGCAGGCCAGCCATGCCCCCAAGCAACCCAAGCAGAGGCCCTGGTATCTGGGATTTATTTATCTTCTAGAATTGAAACTTTGTAGCTGGAAGTGGAGCCAAGCCTTCTGCTTGAACAGCCATTGAAATCTTGTTGCCTTAAGTGGAGGTGCTGGCTGCCAAGGTGTACAGAAAGCAGAAAGTTTGGCTTCCTGCATCACCAGAGGCAATGCAAGCTTCTCTCCTGCTCTCTCTGTGACCTTAGCAATCTTGATTGGGTTAATTTGCATAATTGCTCTGATTGGCTGGTGGGCGTGGCTTGTGTGTATAAAAGAGGTATGGTCAATTTACATATTACTCTTTTATTCGAAAGGATAGCTTTTATTAAGTTGAGGGATGAACCTTCTATTCACACCATGCTGAGAGTTTTTAGCGAGAAAGTGTGCTGGATTTTGTCAAATGCTTTTTCTGCATTTGACTGTGATTTTTTTAAAAAATATATATGACTGTGATTTTTTTTAAATATATTTTATTGATTTTTTACAGAGAGGAAGGAAGAGGGATAGAAAGTTAGAAACATCAATGAGAGAGAGGAGAGAGACATTGATCAGCCACCTCCTGCACGCCCCCCATTGGAGATGTGCCTGCAACCAAGATACATGCCCTTGACCGGAATTGAACCCCGGATCCTTCAGTCCGTAGGCCAATGCTCTATCCACTGAGCCAAACTGGTTTCAGCAAACTATGTGATTTTTATCTCTCAATTTTTTTATGTGATGAATCACATTTATTGATTTTCAGATATTGTATTATCCTTGCATCTTCAGGATAATTCCTACTTGGTCATGGTGTATGATCTTTCTGATCTACTGCTGGATCCAATTTGCTAGAATTTTGAAGAGAATTTTGGCATCTATATTCATGAGGGATATTGGCCTGTAATTCTCTTTCATTGTGTTATCTTTATCTGGTTTTGGTATTAGGGTGATGTTGGCTTTATAGAAGGAGCTTGGAAGTGGTCCTTCTCCTTGAATTTTTTGTAATACTCTGAGGAGGATAGGTTTTAATTCTTCCTTGAATGTGTGGTAAAACTCCCCTATGAAGCTGTTTGGTCCTGGGCTTTTGTTTGCTGGAAGATTTTTGATGACTGCTTCAATTTCTTCCATAGTTATTGGCCTATTGAGGTGTTTAGATTCTTCCAGATTGAGTTTTGGAAGGTTATATTTTTCTAGGAATATGTCCAGGTTTTCCAGTTTGTTGGAATAGAATTGTTTATAGTATTTCTTAACAATCCTTTGTATTTTGGTGGGGTCTGTTGTTATTTCTCCTCTTTCATTTCTCATTTTGTTTATTTGGGTCGTCTCTCTTTGCTTCTTAGTGAACCTGGTTAGAGCTTCATCAATCTTGTTTATCTTTTCAAAGAACAAGCTCTTGGTTTTGTTGATCTTTTGTATTGTGCTTAATGTTTTTTTGTTTGTTTATTTCAATGTCGTTTATTTCCACTCTGATCTTTATTATTTCTTTCCTTCTGCTTACATTGGGATTTCCTTATTGCTTTCTTTCTAACTCTTTGAGTTGCAGGGTTAAGTAATTTATTACCATTATTTCTTGTTTTTGCAGTAAGCTTGTAGAGTTATGTCTTTCCTCTCAAGACTGCTTTTACTGTGTCCCATAGATTTTGGATTGTTGTGCTTTGATTGGGATTTGTTGCCATGATGTTTTTTATTTCTTCCTTGATATCTCTGGTAGCCTAGTCATTGTTTAATAGCATTCTGTTTAGTCTCCTTGGATTTCATTTCTTTGGATTGTTTCTTTGTAGTTGATTTCCAGTTTTATGCCACTGTGATCTGCTAGGATGCTTGATATGATTTCTATCTTTATGAATTTGAAGAGACTTTTTCTATGACCCAACATATGGTCTATCTTTGAAAATGCCCATGTACATTTGAGAAGAATGTATATTTTGTGGCTTTGGGGTGAAATGTTCTGAAGATGTCAATTAGGAGAAACCAAGATGGCAGCATAGGTAAACACCTAAACTGCTGCCTCGCACAACAATTTTAAAGTTACAACTAAAAGACAGAACAGACATCATCCAGAACCACAGGAAAGCTGGCTGAGTGGAAATTCTACAACGAGAAGTAAAGAGAGGGGCTCATGGACTAAAAAAAGCTGCAAAAAGCTGAGGTACGGAAACACGAGTGTGGAGACAGGATTCAGCACAGTGCCTGGATGGCTTCCTTTGGCACCAGGGAGACGAAGACTCCTAATTGCACTGAAACCCTTACCTGACTGCAATGAACCCCAGATCCAGGTGAGACTCATACACAGGGAGGCTGGACTGTCTTGAAAAGGGAGGAGTACATGGAAATTTTTTTTATTTTTTAATTAAATCTTTATTATTCAGATTATTACATTTCTTTCTATTTTTTCCCCTCCATAGCTCCCCTCCACCCCGCTCCCACTCCTCCCTCTACCCTTACCTTCCCCCCAATTGATAAGTCCATAGGTATATGATTTTTGTCGAGGCACACCCTTTACCCCCTCCCCCCTTTCCCCCTGAGAATTATCAGTCTACTCCCGTTCTGTGCTCCTGATTCTAGTATATTCACCAGTTTATTCTGTTGATCAAAGTTTTAATTCACTTAATTTTTAGATTCATTTGTTGATAGATATGTATTTTTTGTTCATAATTTTTTATCTTTTACCTTTTTCTTTTTCCTCTTCTAAAAGAGTACCTTTCAACATTTCATATAATACTGGTCTGGAGTTGATGAACTCCTTTAGCTTTTTCTTATCTGTGAAGCTCTTTATCTGCCCTTCAATTCTGAATGTTAGCTTTGCTGGATAGAGTATTCTTGGTTGTAGGTTCTTGCTATTCATCACGTTGAATATTTTTTGCCACTGCCGTCTGGCCTGCATCGTTTCTGTTGAGAAATCAGCTGACATTCATATGGGTGCTCCCTTGTAGGTAATTAATTGTTTTTCTCTTGCTGCTTTTAATATTTTCTCTTTGTCTTTTGCTCTTGGTATTTTAATGGTGATGTGTCTTGGTGTACTCCTCTTTGGATTCCTTTTCTTTGGGGTTCTGTGTGCTTCCTGGACTTGTAAGTCTACTTCTTTTACCAGATGTGGGAAGTTTTCAGTCATTATTTCTTGAAATAGGTTTTCAGTATCTTGCTCTCTCTCTTCTGGCACCCTCACTATTCTGATGTTGGTATGCTTGAAGCTGTCCCAGAGGCTCCTTATATTATCTTCACATTTTTGGATTCTTTTCTCTTGTTGTAGAATTTTCACTCCGCCAGCTTTCCTGTGTTTCTGGATGATGTCCGTTCTGTCTTTTAGTTGTAGTTTTTAAATTGTTGTGCGAGGCAGCAGTGTAAGTGTTTACCTGTGCCGCCATCTTGGATTCTCTGTATTAGGGGAACCTTGAAAGGCAGAGGTCTGGGGATGCTCACACTATTGTATGTAGAGAGGAAAGACTGCTGATTGTGCTGCTTGCTTTCTCTAGAGGGCAGGAGACAGAGCCTCCCAACTGCGCTGAACTCTACTTCTGACTGCATTGAACCCCAGTGTCGGGTGAGACCCTAGTGACCCAGACTCATATGGGTTCCAGAGCACAAGGGAAAGGCAGAGGTCTAGAGATGCAAGATGCGTGTGAGCACAAAGAGGGCTGCAGCAATTACCAAGAGACACTTGAGGGGCCACATAGGGCAGGGCTAACTGGAAGCCAAGACTGCCTTCTCAGCCCTGAGACTCCACCTCAACCAAGCTCAACAGAGAGGCTTTTGCAGTTTTGCAAATCTTGTATCATAAGGCTGACGCAAGCACAGAAGTTCTCCCGGCATAGCAAAAATGCAGAGATAAAGGAACAGATCACAAATGAAAGAAATAGAGGAAAACAAACAACTGGATATAGAGTTCAAAACCACAGTTATAAGGTTTTTCAATAATTTCCTAGAAAATATGGATAAATTCAGCGAAACCCAAGAGGAGGTGAAAAAGGACCAACTAGAAATTAAACATACATTGACTGAAATAAAAAATATTATACAGAGATCTAACAGCAGACTAGAAGAATGCAAGAATCAAGTAAAAGATTTGAAATACAAAGAAGCAGAAAACACTCAAATGGAAAAGAAAAAAGAAAAAAGAATCCAAAAATGTGAAGATAGTTTAACGAGTCTCTGGGATAACTTCAGGCATACCAATATCAGAATTATGGGGGTGGCAGAAGAAGAGAGAGAGAGAAAGAGAGAGAGCAAGATACTAAAAACCCTTTTGAAGGAATAATAACAGAAAACTTCCCACATCTGGTGAAAGAAATAGACTTACAAGTCCAGAAAGTATACAGAACCCCAAACAAAAGGAATCCAAAGAGGACCACATCAAGACACAGCATAATTAAAATACCAAGACCAAAAGACAAAGAGATAATATTAAAAGCAGCAAGAGAAAAACAGTTAATGACCTACAAGGGAGCACCCATATGACTTTCAGCTGATTTCTCAACAGAAACGATGCAGGCCAGAGAGGAGTGGCAAGAAATATTCAAAGTGATGATTAGCAAGAACCTGCAACTAAAATTACTCTCCCTA
>JAAGEH010000032.1:6202475-6438769 GCA_011751065.1 Lasiurus cinereus | reverse complement strand
GCAAAGAGTCTTTATTCAAACCCGGGTTTGGCTCTCAGCCTCTTTCTGACGCAGCAGCGAGGCGAGAGCAGAAATTAGTATTTCTATTCATGCTCATCAATCCCCAAAGTAGTACATTTTACTACTCTCCTCAAGAACAGTTCTATACTGTCTCCACCTTCTCTACTCTGACTCATGTCCCCACTCCAAGCACCTCAGGTGATTCTTTGGGGAAAAATGGTCTGGTCTCATATTTCACATTGAAGAAACTCCCTCAGAATCCCACCACTGAATCTATAACTACGTCTACTCTTGCAACTGTCTTCTCTCTCAGGGCATTGTAGTTGAATGAGGGAGGTAAAGAAGGATCTTGAGCTCATATTGTAATGTTCTTAGGAGTAGGGGGTAAGCTGAACAGGAATGGAATGATGGATGAGAACTCAGATTCCCTCCCTCTCCCACCATACTGGCAAAGTTAAAGGTGAGTCAGAATAAAATAGTTTGGGAAATTGTCTGAGATAGACTAATGAAGAACCTCGAATATCTACATCGCTGAAACCTTTGACGACCAATTTCTTTTCACTCATATTCTATCCCTCCCACACAGGCTCCTTCCCCCTGTTTTATACCTTCTCAAAATTTCTTAATTAAAAACCGGTTTGGCTCAGTGGATAGAGCGTCGGCCGGCGGACTGAAGGGTCCCAGGTTTGATTCTTCTGGTCAACGGCACAGCCCCACTGGGGGGCGTGTAGAGGGCAGCTGATGGATGTTTCTGACTATCCATCTCCCTTCCTCTCTGTAAAACAACAACAACAATAAAAAATATTTTTTTAAAAAGGGGCGAGCATTTGATTTTTCTGGCTCCTTCTTGCGTCCCTTGATCTCAGTCCAAGCTACTTTCTGCGAACCCAGACGCCACCTTCCCTCGGTGTCTGGCAATCTGCATGTGTCTGCGCGGTGGTGCCTGCGGGTTCCCGCAGCGGGGCTGCGGTAAGTACTCCCAGCGGGAGACTGCAGGATTCACCGAGCGTCAAGTGTTGAGCCCGAAAGCCGGGACGCGGTCCAGCGCGGCTCCACACGCCACACCTCTCCCAAGTGCGGGCGTCCCGCCGGGTCCGGGGCGTGGCTCCGAGGGCCGCCCGCCAATCGGGCGCCCCGGCGCGGGGGCGTCGTCCGCGGGCGGGGCTCTGCCGCCCGCCCCTCGGGAAGCGACCCCGGGCTCGCGGCGTCTCTGAGCCACACTTGCTGCTGCCCTCGTCCTCGGAGCATGGCCTCGGTCGCCGTGGCAGCGGCACGACGGAGCCTCGGGCGGGCGCCTCCGCTCCTCCTCCAGCGCGGCTACCAGACCGAAAGGGGCGTCTACGGCTACCGGCCGAGGAAGACCGAGAGCCGGGAACCCCGGGGCGCCCGGGCGCACCCGCCAGGTCCGATCGGGCCGGCCAAGGGCCCGGGGGCTGGGGAGGCGGGGTCCTTCCTGCCGGGCCTGCGGCGGGCTGCTGCTGGGGGGGGGGGGGGGGGCGGGAGGCTTCCGGGGGTCTGCAGTCTGTGTGCAGGCCCGGGAGGGGCGAGGAAAAGGGGGCAGAGCGGGGAGGCAAGGGTGTTGGCAGTGGGGGAGGGGGGTCCACCCTTGCAGCCGCTGGAGTTGGGGAACTTTGAGGTGCGGGTCTCACCCTCGGTTCCACGGTCGGGTGATCTTCCCACCTTCCGAGTTCCTACGGGTCGCGGGCGCTCTGGCCTTTTCTATTCCTTGCGGGGAAACGAGGGGGACTGCGCTCTTTGCGGGGGCGGGGACGCGGGGAAAGAGAAGTTCCGAGATCTCCCAGCTCCTGGAGTTCACAGTAGGATACATTTCAGGGCCACGACCACAGCATGGTATTTGTTACCTGTTTATGCCCTCTAGCTAGCCTCGAACTTTAATTTCAGCGTTTAAAACTCTTTCCTGAACTTAGAGCCATGTTACTGGAGTTTTAATGGATTAGAAAACAAACCTCTCTCTTGTGTTGCATGCTCGTGTGCAAGAGATTAATTTTGAATATTTGATTTATGCTCCAAAGTTACTGTATCTTTATTCATCCTCACAGAGGAGAAGACGAATACAGATCAATTATCAGAATAAAATCATTTGGTATCGTTGATCCAGTCATTAGATTAACAATGAAGATCCCCTTCATCATCTAAGCACCTCCTGACCTTTGAATCTTACATCACACACTGGAATCTCTCTATTTTGCTCTTGACCTCAGGGGACATTTAAAATAAACCTGATTTCTCTCTCTTGAATGCAATGGAGTTTCTTTAGGGAAGGCATTTGGGAACTACATCATTAATCCATTGAGGGTAAGAATATAGGTATCTTATTTCACTTTGCAAAATGAGTGTCAAAAATTTTTATGTCATTTCTCAAACATAAGTGTGTGTTCAAATCACTTTGATATTTAAAGTGCCAGTTTCCAGGCCTCTTTTCCTCCCTCTACCCCTGGGTTCCAATTCAATGGTGTGAGCTGAGATTCAGAAATATGTATTTTTATCAGGCACCCCAGATAATTCTCTAACAGGAAATCCATAGCCATCTGTGGCCAACTATTGTTATAGTCAATATGAGATGTATGTGTGAAATATGTTTGACAGTCTCTTCATATAAGATCATATTAGTATGTGCTCAGTGCACAGTTATTATGATCTCATTTGAGCTTTTTCCTCACAATCGGTCTCTATTTGATTCCTCAGATTATTTCATAATAACTCTTTTTTTTGTAGATCATTATCTCCTACTGGGCTGTGTGGGAGAAAGGGGAAGGAGAGTTGTATATATTACGTCCAGTAATATCTCATTGGCCAGAACTTGGTCACCTGTCTATATACATGTAAGGGATATTGGAAAACACAGTTTTTATTCAGGGTGGCCATGTGTCACTAAAAATTATCTTGAGAAAGAAGAGGAAAATAGTTAGCAGAAAATAACTAGTAATCACCATACTTAATTCATTTGGCCACTCAAGTATCTACCTAAACTTTTCTTTCCGAATGTAAAACGTGTTCATCTCTTTCCATTCAACTCCTGGATCCAGCTCAAAGTCCATTATCGTTGGAGAATATGTGGTCCTCTTCATCTGGTCTGGCTTTAACTCCTCATGTGAACGCCACCCACCCCATATATACACCTATGATATATAAAGAAAACTTCCATCTGTAGAAGGAAAGAATGAGGAATCTATAGCAGCCACTGGTTCAAATCAGTTACCAATCCTATTGGGGAGGAATGATAAAAGCTCCTTGTTGTGGCTATGTAGTAAGTTCACAAGTTTATTTGGCCCTTCAACACTGCGCTCTGCCCATTCCCCTGGATTTGTCTTATGCATTCTTCTTTATTCAGTATCTTCTGTGGCCATCTTTGACATGGACGTGCCCTTCTTGGGGGCTGCATCCCTTTCACAGTGCTTTTTTTTTTTTTACCTCCCTCCAACATAAATACCTCTACATTTCAGTCTTTACCCCAAATTCTCCTTCCTCGTTCTGTGCCTTTTCACTTATTACCCATTCTCCATGGTCCAGCTCCATGATATCTTTCCAGACAACACCAGGCTGTACTGATCGGAACTCTCTCAATTCTCAGTATGGAGCCCTTTGGACTCTATAGAATTTTTTCTGATTGTGTATAAGGTTCTGTCTAGTAAATACCTAGTCTTATATTTTTCTCAGCTCTACACTTACCTGAATACTTATTAAATGATTCTTTCTTATTAATACACAGAAATAGGGTTCTGTATTTGTAATTTATTTGTGACATTTAGTACATTCGAATTTTGCATGTACAACCATAACCTCAAGAGCCAAGAAAGGAAGCACTTTATATATTGGATAATCAACTACATTACTATTACTGTATTAGTAATAGTGTGTACTATTAATAAGTTAGTTAAAAAGTTATAACTTCTTTTTTTGCTGATGAAGTCAATTAAGACTTGTTGGGGTTTTCTTTAAATTCTGTGTAGGTGTGTACTTACAGTCAGTTCCATTAATCAGAACAGGAGGCTTATGAGGCCAAAAACATGGGTTGTTGGGCTCTAGTCTTTTTCATGTCACCTGCCATTTGTCCTAACAGTTGGCATGTTGGTTAAGGGGAATGACCAAATTGGTGTGATGGATCATGTACATAACTTTCAGTGCTGGCAAAGTAAATAAAAGGACAAACCCTACTGAAAATGACTCCTAGCATCCTCCAACATTAAAGGAAATATAAGCAGAGGGAGGAGGGATATTCAGACTTATGGTATCTCCCTTCTCCCTTTGCCCTTTGTCAACTGTCTTTCTTCATATGTTTATCTTGGCTGAAAACCATTGCCTTCATAGAATGACTACACCGTTCACTAAGACTTCTATTGTATTAGGCTTAAAAGAGATACTGAATTTGCTTCTTGTAATCTTTTGGATGGCCGAGGTTTCACTAGTTAAAATTTGACCTGTGATGAGTGTTCTTTGTGTCTATTAGTAACAGCATGTACTTTAACCTTTGTAAACTTCAATTTCTAAGTAAACTTGAGTTTATTTATCGACAATCCCAATTTAAAATGGAGATGAATTTAGGAGTGGTGATTTACAGATATAAATTTTGCTATGGAGGATTTGGGTTATAAAAAGAATGGCAGAATTTAGTGAGTGTCGGGAGATGGGAGCCATAGGATTCCAGTGTTTAGTGCTTACTGACCTTGGCACTGAGCTTTAGTGGTTGAAGTGAGATGTTATAGGTATGTTACATATCCTTTCTATGCAAAAAGAGCAATATGCAAATTAACCATCTCTCCACTATACCACAAGTCATGCCCACTAACCAATCAAGAGTGAGTATGCAAATTAACCCAAACCAGGATGGCTGTTGGCAAGGAGAGAGCAGGAGAGAGGCTTGGGTTTCCCCGGCAATGGAGGAAGCCAAACTTTCTACAGCCCTGGCCTGCCTTGACCTCTGCTTCAGGCTACAAAGTTTCATTAAAGAAGATAAATAAATCCCAACAGAAATGGCTGCCACCATGGAGTGAGCAGGAGGCTTGGCTCTGCTCCAGGCTTCAAAGTTTCAACTGTAGAAGATACCAGGGTTTCTTCTTGACCACCACAGGTTCCTCTCCCAGGCCATCCCATGCCCCAAGGAAACCTTCACCCTGATCTGGGACATCCTTTAGGGCAAACCAGCTGGCCCCCACCCATGCACCAGGCCTCTATCCTATCTAATAAAAGAGTTATATGGAGATTGACCTTCATTCTAACACACAAAATGGCTTCCCCCATGTGGTCAAAGATCCTGCCCCCAGGTGGACACAAGATGGCCACCACAAGATGGCCTGCAAGTGAGGGCAGTTGAAAGGAACTATACCTGCAAGGGAGGGTAGTTGGGGGGGACCAAGCCTGCAGGAGAGGGCAGTTAGGGGTGACCAAACCTGCAGGGGAGGGCAGTTAGGGGCAAACAGGCTGGCAGGGGAGCAGTTAGGCATCAATCAGGCTGGCAGGGGAGTGTTTAGGGAGTGATCAGGGTAGCAGGCAGAAGCGGTTATGGGCAATCAGTAAGGCAGGCTGTCAAGCAGTAAGGGAGCCAGCAATCCTGGTAGGATTGGGCCTAAATGGGCAGTCGGACATCCCTTGAGGGGTCCCATATTGGAGACAGTGCAGGATAGGCTGAGGGACAACCCCCGCCCCCTTGCACGAATTTTGTGCATCAGGCCTTTAGTTAGAAATAACAGGTGCCTTTACTGGAGTTATGGGGAAAATGGTTGAATAAAATTTTACTGCATTAGGGATTTTTAAAAATTTAAATAATTCTGGAGCACAAATGCAGACCAAAAAGGCTAATGACAGGATCATTCATTATTGCTTTACAAAGGGGATTTTTTTTTTTTTGGCATTATGTGAGTGACATAATTTTTAGCCTTCATCTAGGATTTTATGAGTCTATGAAATAACTATGTACCTGAGGTCTTTAAGAAATAAGAAATAAATGTTATAACATTGATTTTGTAGTTCTCTATATATTTTTCATGTAAGGTGTTGAAAAATATCTTAAACAATAAGAGGACTAATTATCCATAATTTCAGCATTGTAAGAGGTTTTTTTTCATTTGATTTTTTTTCCATTTTAATGTTATTCATATACATAGTTATTTTTATAAGTGCATAATCATAATCCTATTTACATTTTGTTTTTTTAAATGACTAATTATTATGAGATACATTTAAGGAAATAAGTGTGTTTTCCTGGATTCTGAGTCTTTAATCCTGAAAAACTGGCAGATGTGAGGGTAGGAGTAAAGCATTAAAAATATCGAAGGTCACAAGGCTTCTTTGAAAAACTAATTTTTGTGGTTTGTAGTTATTTCCTAAACTGTTTGTATTGCTTTCTTCCCCCCTAAAATAGTTGATCATGGACTTGCCAGGTTGGTGACAGTATATTGTGAACATGGCCATAAAGCTGCCAAAATCAACCCCCTCTTTACTGGACAAGCCCTACAGGAGAATGTGCCTGAAATCCAAGCTCTTGTGCAGACCCTGCAGGGACCCTTTATTACCACAGGTAAAGCCTATTGACAATAGACCTTCCATGTGACAGTTACCTGCCAACAGAGGTGGCAGGGGCTCCTTTTTCTTTGTTCTTGAAGAACCCATATGCTTACTGGAGTTGAGGCTTTCAAGGGGTGTGAGGAGACAGTGAGGAGCACTTTCAAGCACTAGCAGGAAGGAGCAGTCTTGAAGTTTTAGAATAGTCTTTCAATAGGGCCCATTTCATCTGCATTCAAAATCAGATAGACAAATGACCAACAGGTATATGAAAAAGTACTCAGGGTAATGCAAATCAAACCATAATGAGATATCACCTCACACATGTTAGAATTGGCTATTGTCAAAAAAAACAAAAGATGCAAGTGTTGGTGAGGATGTGGAGGAAAGGAATTCTTGTGCACTGTTGGTGGGAATGTAATTTGGTGTAGCCATTGTAGAAAACAGCGTGGAGGTTCCTCAGCAGATTAAAAATAAAACCATCATATGATCCAGCAATTCCACTTCTAGGTATTTATCTAAAGGAATTGAAATCAGAATCTTGCAGTGATATCTGCACTCCCATGTTTTTGCAACATTGGTCAATCAATATCAAAGATCTAAAGTTTATTGTAAGAAACCTAAGAAATATAAAGTAAATATTTGGGTTTTTTTGCACGTGACATTCGTGATACTTTTTATTTATTTATGTGTTTTTAAATATATTTTTATTGCTTTCAGAGAGGAAGGGAGAGGAAAAGAGAGAGAAATATCAATGAGAGAGTATTATTGATTAGCTGTCTTATGCAGGCTCCACATTGGGGATCGGGCCTGCAACCCAAGCATTGCCCTTGACTGGAATCGAACAAGGGATTCTTTAGTCCACAGGCCAATGCTCTACCCACTGAACAAAACTGGCCAGGACAATGTTGGTTCGTTAACTCATGCTGTAGGTTTAGGCAAATGACTGATAACTGATTTGGTGCTGAGCTTAATGACATTACAGACTTTCCTTTTCTTTGATTGAGTATCAGGGAGATTTCCTTTTACTTTTAAATGTTGCTTTGGAATTAATATTAATTCACATTAAGACCTACTGTTAAATGATAAACATTGCTTTACAGCAATTTATTAAGACTTGAACATTTTGGTAGATAGATATTTGAGATAAAGGTAGGACATAAGCTATGTAGCTATGAAGCAGATGAAAATTTGACATAATACAGAATGGCTGGATGCTTGTGAAGAGAATTTATTTTTTCCTAGTTTTACTACCTTGTAGCTTTTGATCATATTTTTAGATTTTCTTCTAGAAAAATGTAGGTAAGTACTGATAATAACCCAAGTTATTTGGAATGAAATGCTCTGAATTGAAAAAAATTATTTTGGTATGTTCTATAATTAGTTACATGGTTGATTCTTCTTTAAGAGGATCTCTTTGATTCTATTTCATAGGATTATTGGACATGGGGAAGGACGAGGCCTCTCTTGAAGAAGTATTAGCCTACCTCAACCAAATCTACTGTGGGCAGATTTCCATTGAAACCTCCCAACTTCAGAGACAGGAGGAGAAAGACTGGTTTGCAAAGCGGTTTGAGGAGCTGAAAAAGGAGACATTTACTACAGAAGAGAGAAAACATCTGTCCAAACTAATGCTAGAATCTCAGGTATAAAAGTAGCAGCTAATAAATGGAATAGGTCAGCTCATTTCCTACAAAGATATATAAGTACTGGAGAGAGGAAATTAGGCATTAAATCTCTCAACATACCTCTACTTATCCTCTCTCCATTACCTCAATTCAACAGACAATATAACACACACCACTTTATTCTGAGGAGGAAAAAGTAAATGACCGAACAATAGAGCTATTGGTTCTTCCTAGAGTCAGAATACTTTTTATGTGTGTGTCTATTCACTCTATAAAAGATTACAAAATCCTTAAGATCTTTTCTTTTTATTTCCTGAAGTAATAAAAAACTATGCATGGAAGACAAATCAATATGAATTAATGGGATTGAATGTTTGTCAATATTCTCAGGTCTCAGATATATCAAGAGGATAAAAAATTTATTCCCAATAATTCAGAAAGTTGGCCAGTTTGCATCCTTGATAAAATAGTACTGTGAAGCCTGATACCAAAACTCAGGTACTGGTTGAGGCTGCAGAAATCTGATGCTCTGTCCTTACTATGGAAGAACACACATTTAATGGGGTTCCTCTTGGGTTAGGTTATTCTACCTCTCAGGCTATTTTTCTCTTCATCCCTTACTGTGGTCGGGTGTCCTTGTCAAGGCATTCCTGCTGGACTCGGGATGACATGATTTTCTCTGGGGTAGGTAGTAAAGGGCACAGCTGCAGCCACTTGAGGTAGAGTGGGGTCTTAATAACACATAAGTAAGTCTGACTTTGACCTAAGTAGTCAACTAATGTGTAAGTAATGTGTCTGATGTGATGTCTCATAGGAATTTGACCACTTTTTGGCCACCAAGTTTGCCACAGTGAAGCGATATGGAGGCGAAGGAGCTGAAAGCATGATGGGCTTTTTCCATGAGTTGCTGAAAATGTCAGCCTACAGTGGGATCACTGATGTCATCATTGGGATGCCCCATAGGGGGAGACTTAATTTACTGACAGGCCTTCTGCAGTTCCCTCCAGAGGTAAGATATTTTTTATGACATACAATAAAACCGATGGTAATAATTTCTTTTAGAAAACTAAGTATATGAATCATTGGTCTAGGATATAGCTTAGTTAATTGATGGAATCCATTACTGCTAGATAGAATGGATATTTAGGTTGATTTTCTGTACATCCTTATATCAGTTCTTTCTTCTTTCAGGGAATTTAAAATTTATTTCCTTAAGGATAATATAAATAGATAAATTCTGTTCTTTGAAGCATGCTTTTCTTAATTCATAAAAATTGTTCAAAAGGACACAAAGATTTGTACAATTTTATACAATTTTACCTTCCAAGAAGTCAATGTTATCTTTTAGTTATTTACAGAGTTTATAGTTAATAGATTGTACTAAAACTAATGATACATTGCTATCTTAAGAGACCACCTAAGTGACTGGTTTTATAGATAATTAGATCTTGGTATTTCTGTTCAGTCCAACTCAGCTGCTCTGCTTTATAAGTCACTCAAAAGACTTGGGAATCAGGACTGAAGATCTGATGTCAGAGAACATCAGAGAAATTTGATATTTAATAAAGTTATGGCAATTATGTGTGAATAAGCCTCATTACTGTCCTTTTCCAGGGGATTAAAAGTAACTACAAATGTTAAAGTGACTATCAAAATTAGATGGAGTGAATGGAGCCCATTGAAGATGTGTTGTCATTACGAATATTAGAAAATCTAGGTAGTATCATGTCTAGGGGCCAAGCTCTACCACTATTACTCAGACTTCAGTGTTTCTGATGCTAAGAGATTGATAAAAGACAAATACCATAGTAAAGGTAGCATATAATAGAATAAAGAAATTGGCAGATGGAGCATGTGCTTAGATATATGCAGAAATTCTTAAACCAAAAATTGCACTCCTAAAATATCTCAGACAAAGAATCACTCAAAGATGCAAAAGTGATTATAAATGGCCATATTTGTGATAAACACATCTGTATATCTACTATGTATGGTTCTATTTTTAGATAGGTAATTAAGCTTTTGCAAACTAGAGAAGCTTCAGGGTCATTCAAACAAGTTGGCAAACTGAGAATAACATGCTGTTTTTTGGTTAATACTTTGGTTTAAGACCCAGCTTTGCTATAGGACCTTTAGCAATTTAATTTCTCTTGTTTACTTTAAAAATGGGTAATATGGTTTGTCTCGTAGAAGACTGAAAATGAAGTGAGACAATATATGTAGAAAACTCGTTTGAATATTGGACTTATATAGGTTTTTTTTTTTACTGTTTAAAGTATTACATATGTCTCCATTTTCTCTGATTGACCATCCCCATCTGCTCCCACCCCCAAGGGCAAGCCCCCACTGCCCCAGTGTCTGTGTTCATTGGTTATGCTAATATGCATGCATACATGTCCTTTGTTTGACCTCTCATCCCCCACCACCACTCCCCTGCCTCTTGTCTATGGATCTATTTTGTTCATTAGTTTATGTTAATCATTATATCCCACATATGAATGAGATCATGTGGTATTTATCTTTCTCTGACTGGCTTATTTGGCTTAGCATAATGCTCTCCAGTTGCAAGTGCTAAAAGTTCCTTCTTTTTACAGCAGCATGATATTCCATTGTGTAAATGTACCCCAGTTTTTTTAATCCACTCATCTGCTGATGGGCACTTGGGCTGTTTCCAAATCTTAGCTATGTTGAATTGTGCTACTATGAACATAGGGCTGCATATATTCTTTTTGATTGGTGTTTCTGGTTTCTTGGGATATAGTTCTAGGAGTAGGATTACTGAGTCAAATGGGAGTTCCATTTTTAACTTTTTGAGGAAACTCCATAGTGTTTTACATAGTGGTTTATGCTCAAGTAATATTTGACAAAGGAGGCAAGAGCATAAAATGGAGTCACGACAGTCTCTTCAATAAATGGTGCTGGGAAATTTGGTCAGATACACACAAAAAAATGAAATTAGATCACCAAATTACACCATACACAAAAACAAATTCAAAATGGCTAAAGGACTTAAATGTAAGATGGGAAACCATTAAAATCTTAGAAGATTTCATAGGCAGCAAAATATCAGACAAATGTAACAATATCTTTACTGATACAACTCCTGGGGCTATGGCAACTAAGGAAAAAAACAAACAAATGGGATGACATCTATAGTTTTTTTTTAAGTGACTTGAGCTTAAAATATAGTTGTCTCCTCCGTAAACAGGATTAAGTTCTATTATTTTCCTCTCGACCTTTAATGAAATTAATTGAAAAAGTCCTTTTGAAAATATATTCTAACAAGTGTATTTAAGAAAATTATTGTGTCTACTGCAAGGCAGAGGTAACTTACAGTCTATGTCATGTTAGACTCCTCATAAAGTGTTACTTCATTTGATTTTGAAGGTATTCAAAAAGTTATGTGCATATCTTTAAATAATGGATGGTAATAATTATAAAAGCATGTGCATGAAGTTTCTTTGTATTGAATAATTTAAACTAGCCACTTTTCAGTTATGATAAAAAAAAAACCCACACCTTTTTTTTTCTTGTATGTGTATCTGCAATAGCTGATGTTTCGCAAAATGCGAGGCTTAAGTGAATTTCCGGAAAATGTACCAGCCACTGGAGATGTCCTGTCTCACCTGACCTCCTCAGTTGACCTGGACTTTGGTGCACACCATCCTCTGCATGTGACAATGCTACCTAATCCCTCACACCTGGAAGCTGTTAATCCTGTGGCTGTTGGGAAGACTCGGGGAAGGCAGCAGTCCAGACAGGATGGGGACTACTCTCCAGACGTTTCCGCTCAGCCTGGGGACAAAGTCATATGCTTGCAGGTACTTCTAGCTTCAGAAAGTGTGATCAGGGTATGGGAAGATGAGGGAGAAAGAATGTCCAAGTTGGTAGGTCTGAAAGGAGATGGCAGGCATTCAAAATGAAACTAAGATGAACTTTTAAGGAAAATAATATCCTGGGGTTTTTAAAAAAATCAGTAATAGATAGGAAGTCTAGTGTCAAGGCAATGGACTTTAGACTCGTTTTCACTGTGCTTTTCCTTTCTCAAGTTATGATTAATTAAGGGGTTATTGACTGGCATACATACTATTGCTGGGAGGATGGATGTCATTACTTCTCTGAAAGTATGGTCTTCTAGGAAACCACGTGGTACCCATATATCTAACAAGGCCACAAGAGTCTGGATTTATTTATTTATTTATTTATTTATTTATTTATTTATTTATTGCTTGTTTGTTCTAAATGACGGTTTTTGGTAGTAAGGTAAAGAATACAAATTATTGCCCTAGTTTGGCTCAGTGAATAGAGTGTCAAGCCAGAGAACTGAAGGGTCCTTGGTTCGATTCCAGTCAAGGGCAAGGGCACATACCTCTGTTGCATGCTCAATCCCTGACCCTGGTGGGCAGCATGTGGGAGGCAACAATGTGTCTCTCTCACATCCATGTTTCTCTTTCTCTGTCTTTCCCCTTCTCTTCCACTTTCTAAAAATTAATCAATGGGAAAATATCCTTGGGTGAGGATTAACAACAACAACAAAAGGATACAAATTATTAGTGTGGCTCTTGCTTCCCCTACACCTCCCCCAAATTTTTCATAATCCAAAAGGTATCTTTTAGAAGTTTGGATTATGGGTCTCTTTTTTAAAAAATTTAATAAATCTTTATTGCTAAGATTATTACATTTGTTCTTCTCTTTTCCCCCCAGAGCTCCCCTCCACCCGGCACCCACCCCACCCTTTACCCTTACCTCGGCCACACTGTCCTCATCCATAGGTGTACGATTTTTGTCCAGTTTCTCCTCTCACGCTCCTCACCGCTTTTACCCTGAGAATTGTCAGTCCACTCCCTTTCTATGCCCCTGATTATATTATATTCACCAGTTTATTCTGTTCATTAGATTTTTAATTCACTTGTTGATAGATATGTATTTGTTGTTCATCATTTTTATCTTGACCATTTTCTTCTTCTTTCTCTTCTTAAAGAGTACCTTTCAGCATTTCATATAATACTGGTTTGGTGTTGATGAACTCCTTTAGCTTTTACTTATCTGTGAAGCTCTTTATTTGACCTTCAATTTTGAATGATAGCTTTGCTGGGGAGAGTAATTTTGGTTGTAGGTTCTTGCTATTCATCACTTTGAATATTTCTTGCCACTCCCATCTGGCCTGCATAGTTTCTGTTGAGAAATCAGCTGACAATCATATGGGTGTTCCCTTGTAGGTAATTAACTGTTTTTCTCTGGCTGCTTTTAATATTTTCTCTTTGTCTTTTGCTCTGGGCATTTTAATTATGCTGTGTATTGGTGTGGTCCTCTTTGGATTCCTTTTGATTGGGGTTCTGTGTGCTTCCTGGACTTGTAAGTCTATTTCTTTCACCAGGTAGGAGAAGTTTACAGTCATTATTTCTTCAAATAGGTTTTCAGTATCTTGCTTTATCTGTTCTTTTGGCACCCCCATAATTCTGATGTTGGTATGCTTAAAGTTGTCCCAGAGGCTCCTTACACTATCTTCACATTTTTGGATTCTTTTTTCTTTTCCAGTTAAGTGTTTTTTGCTTCTTTGTATTTCAAATCTTTGATGTGATTCTTGCATTCCTTTAGTCTGCTGTTAGGACTCTTTATAATATTTTTTATTTTTTTATTTTTTATTTATTTTTTTGACCTTCTTTTTATTTATTTATTCATTTTTTTCATGTCTTAAAGTTTTTTTTTTAATTTTTTTAAATCTTTTTTTATTAATTTTTTATACATATCTCCCCATTGCCCCCCCTCCCTCCCCAGCATACCCCAACCCTCCAATGTCAATGTTCATTGGTTATGCTTATATGCATGCATACAAGTCCTTTGATTGATCGCTTATCTACCTCACCTAACTTTAATCTTCCTGCTGTAATTTCACAGTCTGATGCTTTACTACCTCTGTATCTATCCTTTTGTTCATCAGTTTATAATGTTCTTTATTACCCACAAATGAGTGAGAGCATGTGATGCCTCTCCTTCATTGACTGGCTTATTTCACTAAGCATAAGGTTCTCCAGTTCCAACCAGGTTGCTGCAAATGGTAAGAATTCCTTCTTTTTAATGGCAGCATAGAATTCCATTGTGTAGATGTACCACAGTTTTCTGATCCATTCATCTGCTGACGGGCACCTAGGCTGTTTCCAAATTGTGGCTATTGTAAATTGGGCTGCTATGAAATTAGGGGTACATAAATCCTTTCTGATTGGTGTTTGTGATTTCTTAGGATAAATTCCTAAGAGTGGGATTACAGGGTCAAATGGGAGATCCATTTTTAGTTTTTTAGAGAAAACTCCATACTGTTCTCCACAGTGGCTGCACCAGTCTGCATTCCCACCAACAGTGCACAAGGGTTCCTTTTTCTCTGCATCCTTGCCAACACTTGTCGTTTGTTGATTTGTTGATAATTGCCATTCTGACTGGTGTAAGATGGTATCGCATTGTCGTTTTGATTTACATCTCTCGGATGATTAGTGACTTTGAACATGTTTTCATGTGTCTATAGGCCTTCCTTCTGTCGTCTTTCAAAAAGGTTCTATTTAGGTCCGTTGCCCATTTTTTTATTGAATCGTTTATCTTCCTTTTATTAAGTTGTATAAGTTGGCTGTAGATTTTGGAGATTAAACCTTTATCAGTGATATCATTTGCAAATATGTTCTCCCATACCGTGATTTTTCTTGTTTTGTTGATGGTTTCTTTTGCTGTGCAAAAGCTTTTTATTTTGATGTAGTTCCATTTGTTTATTTTTTCTTTAGCTTCCATTGCCTTTGGAGCAGTATCAGTGAAGAAGTTCTTTCGGCATATATCTGAGATTGTGCTGCCTGTGGACTCCTCTAGTATTTTTATGGTTTCCCCTCTAATGTTTAAGTCCTGTATCCATTTTGAGTTTATTTTTGTATTTGGTGTAAGTTGGTGGTCCAGTTTCATTTTTTTGCATGTATCTCTCCAATTTTTCCAACACCATTTATTGAAGAGGCTATCTTGGCTCCATTGAATGTTTATGCCTTCTTTGTCAAATATTAGTTGAGCATAGTGGTTTGGGTGGATATCTGGGTTCTCTAATCTATTCCATTGGTCTATATGTCTGTTCTTGTGCCAGTACCAGGCTGTTTTGAGAACAGTTGCTTTGTAGTATAGCTTGAAATCTGGTATTGAGATCCCACCTACTTTATTCTTCTTTCTCAGAATTGCTATAGCTATTTGTGGTCTTTTTTTTGTTCCAGATGAATCTATGAAGAATTCTTTCTAGGTCTGTGAAATATGTCGTTGGTATTTTAATGGGGAGTGCATTGAATCTATAGATTGCTTTGGGTAGTATGGACATTTTAATGATGTTGATTCTCCCAATCCATGAGCATGGTATGCTCTTCCATCTGTTAACATCTTCCTCTATCTCTTTTTTCAGTGTCCTGTAGTTTTCTACATATAGGTCTTTTATCTCTTTAGTTAGGTTTATTCCTAGGTATCTTAATTTTTTTGGTGCAATGGGATTGCTTTTTGAGTCTCTCTTTCTATAATTTCACTATTAGTGTATAGAAATGCCACAGACTTCTTAGCATTAATTTTGTATCCTGCTACATTGCCAAATTCATTAATTAAGTCAATTAGTTTTGGAATGGAGTCCTTTGGGTTTTTTATGTACAATATCATGTCATCTGCAAATAAGGACAGCTTTACTTCTTCTTTTCGAATTTGGATTTTTATTTCTTCTTCTTGTCTAATTGCAATGACTAATACTTCCAGTACTATGTTGAACAGGAGAGGTGAGAGTGGGCATCCCTGTCTTGTTCCTGTTCTTAGGGGAAATGGTTTTAGTTTTTGTCCATTGAGTATGATGTTAGCTATGGATTTATCATATATTGCTTTTATGATGTTGAGGTATGCTCCTCTATTCCCACTTTGCTGAGAGTTTTTATCAAGAAAGAGTGTTGTATTTTGTCAAATGCTTTTTCTGCATCAATTGATATGACTATGTGATTTTTATCTCTCAATTTTTTTATGTGATGAACCACATTTATTGATTTTCAGATATTGTACTATGCTTGCATCCTCAGGATAAATCCTACTTGGTCATGGTGTATGATCTTTCTGATGTACTGCTGGATCTGATTTGCTAGAATTTTGTTGAGGATTTTGGCATCTATGTTCATGAGAGATATTGGCCTATAATTCTCTTTCATTGTGTTGTCTTTATCTGTTTTTGGTATTAGGGTAATGCTGGCTTCATAGAAAATGTTTAGAAGTGTTCCTTCTTCTTGAATGTTTTGAATAGTCTGAGGAGGATAGGTTTTAATTCTTCCTTGAATGTTTGGTAAAACTCTCCTGTGTAGCCATCTGGTCCCGGGCTTTTATTTGCTGGAAGCTTTTTGATGACTCCTTCAATTTTTTCCATAGTTATTGGACTATTGAGATGTTTGGATTCCTCCTCATTGAGTTTTGGAAGGTTATATTTTTCTAGGAAAATGTCCATTTCTTGCAGGTTGTCCAGTTTGTTGGAATAGAGTTGTTCATAGTATTTTTTAACAATCCTTTGTATTTCCACAGGGTCTGTTGTTATTTCTCCTCTTTCATTTCTGATTTTGTTTATTTGGGTCTTCTCTCTTTGCTTCTTGGTGAGCCTGGCTAGAGGTCCATCAATATTGTTTATCCTTTCAAAGAACCAGCTCTTGGTTTTGTTGATCTTTTGAATTGTTTCTTTGGTCTCCATGTTGTTTATCTCTGTTCTGATCTTCACTATTTCCTTCCTTCTGAGTACACTGGGCTTTTCTTGTTGCTCTTGTTCTAGCTCTTTGAGTTGTAGGGTTAGGTAATTTATTACCATTGTTTCCTGTTTTTTGCAGTAGGCTTGTAGGGCTATGAACTTTCCTCTCAAGACTGGTTTCACTGTGTCCCATAACACATTGTATTGTTGTGTTGTCATTGTCATTTGTTGCCATGATGTTTTTTATTTCTTCCTTGATCTCTCTGGTTACCCAATCATTGTTTAATAGCATGTTGTTTAGTCTCCATGTGTTTGATTTCTTTCTATTGTTTTTATTATAGTTGATTTCCAGTTTTATGCCACTGTGGTCTGAGAAAATGCTTGATATGACTTCTATCTTCTTGAATTTGAAGAGACTTTTCTTATGACCCAACATATGATCTATCTTTGAAAATGACCCATGTGCACTGGAGAAGAATGTATATTCTGTGGCTTTGGTGTGAAATGTTCTGAAGATGTCAATTAATTCCATCTGGTCTAGTGTGTCATTTAGGATTGATGTTTCTTTTCTGATTTTTTGTTTAGAGGATTTGTCCAATAGTGAAAGTGGGGTATTAAAGTCTCCTACTATGATTGTATTGCTGTCAATCTCTTCCTTAATATCCTCCAAGAGTTTTTTTTATGTATTTAGGTGCTCCTATTTTGGGTGCATATATGTTTACCAGAGTTATTTCTTCTTGTTGGATTGTTCCCTTTAGTATTATGAAGTGGCCTTCTTTATCTCTTGTTATGTCCTTCACTTTGAGATCGAATTTGTCAGATAGAAGTATTGCAACCCCAGCTTTTTTTTTTTATTTCCATTTGCCTGAAATACCATCTTCCATCCCTTCACTCTCAATCTGTGTGCATCTCTTTTCCTGAGGTGGGTTTCTTGCAGACAGCAGATATATGGATCATGTTTTCTTATCCAATTGGTTACCCTATGTCTTTTGATTGGAGCATTTAATCCGAAAGTTATTATTGGTAAGTACTTATCTGTTGCCATTTTTAGTCCTTACCCCCGAGTTCCTTCTTTGCTTCCTCTTTCTTTTTATTACAGCAGACCCTTTAACATTTCTTGCATTGCTGGTTTGGTGGAAATATATTCCCTTAGTCCTTTTTTGTCTGTGAAGCTTCTGATTTCACCTTCAATTTTGATTGAAAGCCTTGCAGGGTACAGTATTCTTGGATTCAGACCCTTCCTTTGCATGACTTGGTATACTTCATTCCATTCTCTTCTGGCCTGATGAGTTTCTGTTGAAAAATCAGTAGCTAGTCTTATGGGGTTTCCTTTGTAGGTAACTTTCTGTTTCTCTCTGGCCGCATTTAAGATTCTTGCTTTGTCGTTGTTGTTTGCCAATTTAAATATAATGTGCCTTGGTGTTGGTTTTGTGGGGTTCATTTTGCTTGGGACTCTGTGAGCTTCTTGGATTTGTGTGGGTTTTTCCTTTCCTATATTGGGGAAATTTTCTGTCATTATTTCTTCAAACAGGTTCTCTAATCCTTATTCAGTTTCCACTCTTTCTGGAACCCCAATTATGTGGATGTTGTTTTTTTTCGTGTTATCCCAAAGTTCCCTTAGGCTCTCCTCTTGCTTTTTAATTTTTTTTTCTAGAAGCTGCTGTACTTGGGTATTTTTTCCTAACGTGTCTTCTAGCTCACTGATGCAGTCCTCTGCTTCTTCTAGTCTGCTTTTGATGCTTTCTATTGAGTTCTTTAAAGCAGTGATGTCATTTTTTATTTCTTTGTGCATTTTTTCATGCTTCTTCATTTCCTCTTCGCTCTTACTCAGATTGTCAATTTTGTCTTCCATTCTTTTCATCCACCTTATGATCATTTCTCTGAATTCTTTCTCTGGCAGGCTTATTTCTGCTTCTATTTCGTTTACTTCCTTTTCTGGTGATACCTGCCTATCTGTCGTATGCGGGCTGTTTCTTCTTCTGCCCATGGTTTTTCTTCTCCGGGTGTTTGGTTATGTGGTTCTCTCTCTTACGTTGATTCAAAGGCACAAACTACAATACGACCTGGTACAGCACACAAGGCACTGAACAGAAATGTATTCACGATATTTATAATCACCAATAAGGTGACCACCAATGAAAGACAAATTAGGGGTAAGTAGAGAAAGAAGAAGAGGAAAATGAGGGAAAAAGAAAGGAAAGAAGTGCCCAAATCAGATTGAGATAAGGAGAGAAAAAAATAACTAAATGAACAAAAAACTAAAATAAAATAAAATAAAATAAAATGAAGGAGAAGAAGAAAAAGAAAAGAGAAAGGGAAACAAAGTCAGAGAGAAAAGAAAGTGGATAAGAGAGAAAAGGGGAACAAAATATAGATGTCAGGAGAAAACTCCAATAGAACAGTCACTAATCCCAATAAATGTCAGCAACCAGTACCTAGAGATTAATACAAACTGCAAATAACAGCTGGTATCAAGGGAGGCGAGGGAAAAGAGAGGTAGAATATAAAGCAAGCAAAAAGCAAAATAAAACAAGTAGAATAAGCTAAAACAATCTCACAAAAAAGTTTAAAAAATCGATATAATCACTGTTCAGGCAAATAGGAAAAAAAGAACATAGAGAAAAAACAAGTTTTTGGCTAGTGAAGACAAGAAGGGAGAGGTTTGTATGGACTTGTAGTAGGGGATTTGAAATTAGATATCTAAGTGGGGTGAAACTTTAACCAGGTAAAGAGAAAGAATAGGGAGAATCTAAAGTTGGAAAAGGGAAAGAGAAACAAGACAACAAAATGGGGAAAGTTAGGTGGAAAGTGTTGGCATAAAGGTAGAGTTGAGTTGGAGTAAAATTATGCTAAAGGAAAGATGAAAATAGAATATAAAACTCTAATCCTGAAGTAAAATAAAGAGAAAACAAAATGACACTTTTTTTTCCCAAAAAGGTAAAAAACTAGTAGTAATAATACTAGTTTAAAACAAAAATGTAATAATTAAAAAGGTAAAATCTATTGAGGTGGAAAGAAAATAGTCTTTTAATTAAAATATGTAAAAGTAAAAAAAATTAAAAAAGAAAAAGAAAAAGAAAAAAAAATAGAATGGTCCTTCACTTCCACTATTATTGTGCTTGACACTCCTGTTTCCCAGTAGGGAAGGTATTGCAGTTCCCTGTGTTGCACTGTTGACGTTCTAATCTCTTTATTCTTTTGTGGTTATGCGAGAGTCAATTTGTGCATCATCCACTGGGTGGCAGTGTTTCAGAATTGATCTCTGAGACAAAGCACAGGACCTCTCTAGGCTGTGCTCAGATCCTGCTACTCTGTGGTTCTCAAAGCCAGTTTGTGGGGGTTTTGCAGCCGGGACACTGTAATAACTCCCAGTCATGCCCTGACCACCTCTGCGGACCTCTCCAGAGGCAGCTTTCCCGAAGCCCGGTTCCCACAGTGTGCGCGTCTTTGTTGGGGGGGGGTAGGAGACCTCACCCTGACCCAGGCAAAATCTGACCCTTCCGCGTGCCGCGTGGATCTCCGACTCCGCCGCCTGTGCATCTGCGCCGCCTGGGAAGCCGTGCTCTGGGTCCCCAGCTGCTCTGTGGGTGCCTCCGTCAGCCGCAGCTTTCAGACCTCCACAGACATCCACCTCCCTCGGCAAGATGGCGTGGTCTCCGCATTCGTGCTAGTGGTTCCGGCCGACAAAAGCCCCGCGGCAGTGGGGCTGCCTGGCCAGGAGAGCCCCTTCCAGCAGTTCTCCGCCTTCTCCTGGAGGATAACTGACTCTTAACTTGCCAACAAACACTCCCCTTGCGACTCTCAGCTGCTCTCTCTCCCTGTGTCCAGCGACAAAGCTCCAGACGCGTCCGTCTATTCCGCCGCCATTTTTTTCTCCTCCGGATCAATATTTTTTATTTTAATCAATGTATGTTTAATTTCTAGTTGATCCTTTTTCATATCCTTGAGGATCTCAATTTTTCTAGGAAATTCTTGATAAACCTTATAACTGTGGTTTTGAACTCCGTATTCAGTCATTTGCTTTCCTCCATTTCTTTTGTTTGTGATCTGTTTCTTTGTCTCTGGATTTTCACTGCTTCCCTGAGTTGGTAGAGTAGCTTTGTGTGGTAGGTGTCCTGTAAGGCCCAGTGGTACAGCCTTTCCTTTTACCTGAGGTGGACACTCTTGGTGCACCCCTTTGTGGGCTGTGTACAGTCTTGTTATAGTTAAGTCTTGATTGTTGTTGGTATCACTGGGGAGAATTGACCTCCAGGTCCATTGATTGTGAGGATCAACTGTGTCTACCGGGAGAACTACTCTGCTGGAGACACTCTTATGAGATAAGAATTGCAAAAGCCTCTGTTTTTAGCTTGGATGGGGCAGAGTCTCAGGGTGGAGCAGACAGCCTTGGCTTTCTGTCACCCCTGCCCTCTGAGGCCCCCAGGTCTTGGTGTCCCTGGTAATCACTGTAAGCACCTCTTAGATAAGGCTGCCCTCGAGTTTCGCCTGTGCCAGACAGTCCAGTTTCCCCCCGAATGAATCTGAGTTCCCAGAAACTGGAGTTCAGTGCAGTTGGTAGCTTCCTTCTCCCTCCTACTTTAGAAAGCCAATCGGGTACTCAGCTGCCTGTGCTACCTGCAGGTACTATCTGCCTGTCCTCTCCACGTCTTCTCCATGCTCTCATGCATCTCTGTACTTCAGCCTTTTGCAGCTCCTTTGATTCTCAACATGCTTTCCTCTTTCCTTCTAGTTGTAGAATTTCCACTCAGCCAACTTTCCTGTGGATCTGGATGGTGTCTGTTTTGTCTTTTAGTTGTAGTTTTGATATTGTTGTGCGAGGCAGCAGTTTAGGTGTTTACCTATGCCACCATCTTGGTTTCTCTCTCATGAAAGGGTCTTAAGAGAAGATTCATTAGCTTTCCAGGAATGTCCTTCAATATATTGATTCATCTAATTGTGCATATAGAGGGGTCAGGGTTAGTTTTATGTTCAAAGAACATCATTGAAGAGGGACCGGGATTGAGACTGGTCTGCCTTGAGATAGTCTGATATGTGTAAACTTATTTGCTTCTAAGTGTCCTTGATTAGGGAAGATAAAATCTTGTGATTCATTACCTGCCTGTGAATTGCTGAAATTGTTTGGCCTTGTTTAATTATTTCACTTGTCAAGGAATTTCCCTAGCTTCTTACTATGCTGCCACAATATTTCTAAATAGAAAACTCCAAATTGTTAGCCAGATACTCTCTTTTTTCTTTAAAAATTTTTTATTTTTAATTACAGTTTACATTCAATATTATTTTGTATTAGTTTCAGGTATACAGCATATGGTTAAACAATCCTGTGCTTTTCAAAGTGTTCTCAATATTTCCAGTACCCAACTGGTACCATCTATGTTATTGACTATATTCCCTATGCTATACTTTACATGAGACTATTTTGTAACTATCAATTGGTACTTCTTGATCCTTTCATTTTACTTACTGATTTTGCATGTGTTTTATTTGTTCTATAAATTACAAAGACAGATATTCCCTTACCTTTCTCTTGACCTAATTCATGATACAAAATTTTTCCTATGTCATGAACCTCCACATTATGGGTAGTCATTTACATTTACCCATTACATTAAGCAGATCTTATGATTGATTTCTGAAGTAAGAGGTAAAAATTGTATTTTCTTTAAAGTTATGAGAAACTGACTCCCCATCTTTGCCTCTTTGTGCTTCCAAAATATTTTCCCTGCTTTGTTTTGCATGCCTTGCTCAAGTACAAAATTCTAATTTCTTGTGGGAACTCTAAATTTGGAGTCTATAAAATCATGGTAAGTGAGATGCTACTTTTTCTGCCTGTCCTCTGTTTTTCTTAGTCCTGGACCTGATAAAAGTGGATTCTCCTTTGTGATCTCCTATGTTTTGCCTGAGTGACTGCCACTTCACCTAGCATTTGTTTGTGCTTATGGGCCCTTAATCCCACAAATCTTTATGGATCATAGTGGAGTGGTTTCTTTCTTTATTTAAGAGGGAAAATAAAATTAGCAAATGACAGGTGTGCTTTAGTGCAAAGAACCCTAAGGCCAGGATAAAATGATGCAAGTTATGAACATATGTTCTTTTCAAAGCCTCTATTGTAACATTTATGTAAAGGAGCAAAAAAGGCACTTACCTTTCTTCCTTGCTTTGCTGACCTCCTTTTATATCCTTCCCCCACAATGAATTCTACCAGCAAGGGAGTCTAAGGGTGAGAAACCCCTTGACCCTGTGTGGTTGCTGGTTGGACTTTACAATGTAGAACAGTGTAGAAAAGATAAGGACTCTGGAACCAAGAAGACCTGAGTTCACATCCTGGCTTTGCTGCCTTGTAGTTTTGCATGTTTGGTTTTTATATTGTTTTCTGAATCTCATAGGTAACATGAGAGTATATTAATTCCTCATTGTATTGTGAGAATTACGTGAGAACAGGTACATAATAAATTCCTTAATCTAGGAAAAGGGCTTGGAGGAGTGGGGAAATAAGTAGAAAAAATGGTGGTATCTCAATCAGAGAAGTCTAGCGTCTAGTGCGAGCCATGTGAAATATATACTGTTTCTGAACCTAGGTTTTCTCATCTGTAAAAAGGATAGTAGTGACTTCCTTATCTGCCCCCTCCCTCCAGCCTGGCTGTTGAATGGATCAGTAGAGATGGTGTATAGTGCTATGGAGATAATGTATGTTATTGCTATGTATAAATATTCCAGAATGTCAGTTATCCCTCTGGATCCCAGCAATGGGGAAGTGTGGACTGGAAATTTCACTTAGGCAGAGGAGTACTTCCTTTCTTACTCAAAATACTCTACTTATATAAAAATAACTCTCTATTGCACATCAATTCATATTTATGTATTTTAGTTCTGTTATCATTAGAGCCATAAAGATTGCTTTAAGTTAGGGCACATTATATCATGTTATTCTTTAATTCAGCATCTTAGCTGTTTATGGTAATTGTCTTTTTAGCATAAAATCTGTAGGGCTTATATTTTCTTTTAAGATATTCTAAGATCTACAATTTCCTCATTGTTAGCTTTTAGCTTTTCTTAAAAAAAAAATCCTCCTTCTCTTTTGTGATATTGTGATCTAGCAGACTTCAAATGTTCTGGAGGAGTAGCATATTTTAGACATTCTCTTATAACATTTTGTTTTTTTCCTTAAAGCAGTTGATTGGGGGTTTGATTGGGCAAAAGGAGAGTTCAAAGCCGTGCACTATTCTTATATCTCACAGCCTGTTTCCATGAAAGTTTTACTAGGCCTGATTTTTTTTCCTGGACTTCCAATAGCCCTTTTTTCTGTGCTGCTGCTGTATGATCTAGACTGTTGATGAGTATACTAGAATACTGGGGATAGGTGATGATATGGGATGGAAAGAGTAGGTCAACTGGTAGTAGCTGCAAGAGGAAAATAACTGATTTAGCATTTTTGAAAGTTGCTTTAGATCAGCATAACTATTCTAGAAAATCCTACAACCAGCAGATTTTTAGGAGGGCAGGGGAGCAGTGAGAAGGTGGCTGTTTTTATTTCTGTTATTATTTGAAAACAATTTATTCCAGTCTGAAAACATAAAAATTTTCTATTATATTCCTTTTCTTTCATTCTTTCCCATAATTTAGGTTCATGGTGATGCTTCTTTCTGTGGTCAAGGGATTGTCCCTGAAACATTTACGCTCTCTAATCTCCCACATTTCAGAATTGGTGGAAGTGTCCACCTGATTGTCAATAACCAGCTGGGTTACACCACTCCGTCAGAAAGAGGAAGGTCTTCCTTATACTGTAGTGATATTGGTACGTAACACAGAATTGTTGGTGTTTCTGGGTCAGACAAGCAATTTCTAAAGGAACTTCTGGTTTAACTTGGAACAGTGAGCCTCATTGGTTATCCCATTTTAAATTTTGGATCAGATACTTTTAATGTTGTTAGTTAATATTTATTTTAAACTCTAAGCATAGTCATTGCATCCAAGGAAATAAGACTAGAATGGAACTTAGATGGTGCAATCTCAAATTGCTTAAATATCCAGTTAAATGATTTGGAAACCAGAGATCAACACAATTAGTCAACATTAAAGTAATTGTCTTTACGATGTTCAAACTTGGAGTACTCAAATCTTAATAAAAAAGGGTATGTTCAATTCAATAAGGGATTAATATCTAAAATATATAAAGAACTAATACAACTTAATAATAAAAACAATTCGATTATAAAGGGGGCAGAGGAATTGAATACACATTTTCCTGAATAAAATATACTGATGGCCAATAGGCACATAAAAAAGTGCTCAACATCACTAATCATCAGGGAAATGCAAATCAGAACCCAATGAAATATCACGCATATCTCTGAATAAAAAAGACAAGAGACAACAGGTGCTGTTGAGGATGTGGTAAAAAGGGACTTTTATGCACTGTTGGTGAGAATGTAGATTATTCCAACCACTATGGAAAACAATATGGAGATTCCTCAAAAAATTAAAAACAGATATACCGTAAGATTCAGAAAATCCACTTCTGGCTATGTATGCAAAGGAAATGAATATAGAATTTTGACAAGATAGCTGCACTCCATGTTTGTGACAGCATTATTCACATTAGCCAAGATATAGAAGCAACCCAAATGTCCATCACTGGATGAATGGATAAAGAAATATGGTAGGATACACATTGAGTATTATTCAGTCATGAGAAAGCAGTACATCCTGCCATCCATTTGTGCCAACATGGATGGATCTTTGAGCACAGTATGCTAAGCAAGATAGGTCAGACAGCAAAAGACAAGTATAGTATTATATCACTTACATGTAGAATCCTAAAAAAAGTCACAGATGTGAAAAAGCAGAGTTAAATGTGGTTACCAGGGAATCAGAGTGGGAGGGAGGGGAGGAGAATATAAAGGTACAAATGAGTGAATAGTAATGAATAGTAAATAAACCATAGAGATCTAATGTGTAGTATATAATGAATATTGTCAATAATACTGCACTATAGTGGTATAATGTGATAAATATTGCTTCAATGGCAATCATCACAATATATAAAGTATCAAAGTAATATTCTGTATATCTTGAATTTACAAATTTTAATATGTCAAATTTATTTTATTTCTTTTTATTATTATATGTATTTTAAACCTCACCTGAGGAGATTTTTCCACTGATTTTTAGAGAGTAGAAGAGAGAGGGAAAGACAGAAACATCGTTGTGAGAAAAACACATCTTTTGGTTGCCTCCTGCATGAGCCCTGACCAGGGCCCAGGCCGGGGAGGAGTTTGCTACCAAGATACGTGTCCTTGACTGGAATTGAACCTGGGATCCTGTGGTTCACTGACTGATGCTCTAGCCACTAAGTCAAACTGTCTAGGGCTCAAATTTATTTATTTATTTATTTTCAAAGTTTATGTTCAGCCACTAAATTTGGCCAAGTAATCTGGTTAGACATCAGATGTGAAGAATGACAGTTGCCTTGTTTTCATCTATGGAAATTGGAAATATTAAGAGAAATGCAGGATTCTAAATATCTATATACTTAAATGATATTTATTGATATTTAGAGAGAGAGAGGAAGAAACATCCATTTGTTGTTCTACTTATTTATGCATTCATTGGTTGTTTCTGGTATTTGTCCTGGCTGGGGATCGACCCTGAAACCGTGGTATATCGGGATGACACTCTTACCCAACTATGCTAGCTGGCCAGGGCATAAATACAGAGCTTTTAATACCCAGTCCCTATTTCACAGAGTTATAAGAAATGTTAGATGGTAGGATCTATTCTGTTTTAGACCTAGAGCCTGGCCCGGATGTGCTTTAGGATTATGTGAATTTTCTTTTGTGATTAGTTAGATATACTGAAAACTCATTCTTGAATTCCTCTTTGGAGAAAATCCATCTCCCCCCTCAAGTCCCTAGGATGCATTCTCTTATAATCCTTTTTCTTAGAAGGAAAGATAATAGTAATAATGTCAATAACAAAATAATTATTACACACCAGGCACTGATAAGTACTCTATATGCATTAACTCATTTAATCTTGACAATAATGCTAAGAGGTAGGAGCTATTATCCCAGTGTTATAGATAGGGAGATTGAGATTCATAACTTTATCAGGGTCACACAATAAGTCACAGAATTGTGACTTGAACTCATTCTTGTCAGCTAGACTCCAAAATTTGAATTAACAACCAATCCAAACTATCTTTAAAGATGTAGGTTGCCACTCCAGGCAATCAGCAGGACTTGATGCTGGGCTAATTTCATCTGGCTCACTTCATCTTGTCTTCTCTGCCTCAGGGAAGCTTGTGGGCTGTGCCATCATCCATGTCAATGGAGATAGCCCAGAGGAAGTGGTCCGTGCCACACGACTGGCTTTTGAATACCAGCGCCAATTCCGGAAGGATGTGATTGTTGATTTGTTGTGCTACAGGCAGTGGGGCCACAATGAGCTGGATGAGCCTTTCTTCACCAACCCAGTCATGTACAAAATCATCAGGTACAATTATACACCTTCATTGAATGTGCCCTCTCCCCCTTAGTGTCACATTATGATTTTTGTTAGACATTCTCAGAATGATCAACTTTCCTGGTCTGTGTGAGATACGAAGTTTTCAGTGCTAAAACTGGGACTCCAAAGTCCTGGGAAAACTGGGATGGCCACAGTATGGGTGCTAGGAAAGCTCCCCATATTCTTCAAAGTCTACATATTTCATCAATGAATAGGCAAAGTGGGCAACTCAACCACCTCACTTAGCAGATGGGAAGATGGAATAGGAGGACTCAGGCAGAGCTTTGCCTGAAGTTACTTAGTATGGCATTAGCAGGGTCAGAAACAGAACCCCTATGATCCACCTCTGCAAACTATAGATGAGGACCTACTCTGTACCTTGGCACGATGTTGGATTTTAATGCAAGTCCAGAACTGTGCTATTCAATAGAGCAGTCACCTAAGTGGCTACTGAATGCTTGAAATGTGGTGAGTCTTCATGGAGACATGCTGTGAGTGTAATCTACACACCAGATTTCAAAGATTTAATATGAAAAAAGATGTTAACTATCTCAACAATAATGTTTATATTAATTAGATATTAAATAACAATATTTTGGATATATCGATTTAAGTAAATATGATTAAAATTAATTCTACCTGTTTCTTTTTACCTTTTCTAATGTGACCACTAGGAAATTTTAAATTCCATATTGGCTTGTATTATACCGAGTGGCCAGATTATTATCATTTCTGAATGCATAATAATCTGGCCACTCAGTGTAGAATGACCACAGAGTTGGGATTTAAAAATAAGGTTTTTCCATGTATAAGAACTGCATTGTGGGTAGTTAGAAAGAAGAAAAGGACTTACTAGCCAGAGGCTGGGGGTCACTATCTCCTGGTCCCTTGACACATCATGATTTGCAAGCTTTCCCTTATACATAAGTACACTGAGTGGCCAGATCATTATGCGTTCAGAGATCATAATAATCTGGCCACTCAGTGTATTTCATTGCTAAGTCGGAGGGTTAATGTGACAGAGAAAAATGTACTTTTTAGATACTAGAAGTAAAAATATATCCCTCTTCTCTACTTTATTTCCTCATAGACATAAATTAAAGCAGAGGAAATAACTTGGTGACATTTTACAAGCCTTTCTAGTCATAGGGAGCAGCCTGCTTTTGGAAGAACAAATCTGGGTTCTTTATTTAGCTCTGAGGATAGCAGCTGAATTACTTGATGTGCCCCAGTGCCCCATTTAAAATAATCTATCCTGTTAACCTCTCACTGTGGTCAGAATTAAATATGATAATATATCTGAACAGACCTTATAAAGTGTTATGCAAATATTGAGTGGCATTATTATTACTGTTATAAAACCTAGGAGCTGAATAGTTTCAGGATTCTTAAAGACACCTGAAACAGATGTTGGCAATTTGGGGTTTAATATTTTTTAAAACAAAGGGGTGCTGAATGGGTAGATTATGTAGGTCAGTCCTGTAAATAACTGAATTTACCAATTGATTGAAAAATTACTGATTATTTCTACCTGAATGTAGATGAAAATTCATAAAGATAAATTTGTTTTTTCTTGCTTCCCTGGATGAAGTTGTTACTCACTATTGCCTTTTTGAAGAAAATAATTTATTGGAGTGAAAGTCACATGGCATTTAAAATTCAATAGCACTTAGTACATTCACAATGTCATACAACCACTCCCTCTATCTAGTTCCAAAGCATTTCCTACATGCCTTTTTACAGCGATGACACACCACATATCTCTGATAATAACTATATCTGTCTCTCTTTGATTTTTATAAATCAGATTGATTTATTCCTTCTCCTTCTTGAACAGAGCCCGAAAGAGCATTCCAGACACTTATGCAGAGCACCTTATTGCCAACGGACTCATGACTCAAGAGGAGGTGTCAGAAATCAAAGCCTCCTACTATGCAAAGTTAAATGACCATTTAAATAACTTGACCCACTATAGCCCCCCTGCCACTCACCTGCAGGCCCACTGGCAGGGCCTGGCTCAGCCAGAAGCTCGCATTACCACCTGGAACACAGGTGTGCCTGTAGACCTGCTTCGGTTTATTGGTGGCAAGTCTGTGGAGGTGCCAGAGGAACTCCAGATGCACAGTCACCTTCTGAAGATGTATGTTCAGGTGGGGAGCCCTGAAATCTCTGATTATTGTTTGTTTCTTGTGTAAATTGTATTTGATCATTTGGTTGGCTAATTTGTTTGAAAAATATTTATTGTATGTTGTTATGTTCTAGGAACAGATCCTAGTGGTGTTTTGGTACTAATAGTCAGTTAACTCAGATTTTGTCTACTTCTCTTTTTCCTCCCTCCCTCCCTCCCTCCCTCCCTCCCTCCCTCCCTCCCTCCCTCCTTTCCTTCCTTCCTTCCTTCCTTCCTTCCTTCCTTCCTTCCTTCCTTCCTTCCTTTGTTCATTCATTCACTTATACATGTTTAATACATTAAATGTACATGTACTACATGCACATTATTAAATACTAGAGGCTTGGTGCATGAAAATTCATGCACTTGGGGGGTTCCTCAGCCAGGCCTGTCCTGGGGAGCAGGCCTAAGCTGGCATGTGGACATCCCCCTGGCAGCCCAGGAGCCCTCTGGGTATGTCCGACTGATGGCTTAGGCCTGCTCCCATGGGCAGGCCTAAGCCATCAGTCGGACATCCTTAGTGCTACTGTGAAGGCAGGAGGCTCTGGCCTACCACTGCTGTGCTTGCCAGCCTTGAGCACGGCCTTCTGGCTGAGTGGCACTCCCCCTGTGGGAGTGCACTGATTATCAGGGGGCAGCTCCTGCGTTGAGTGTCTAGCCCCTGCTGGTCAGTGCATGTCATAGCAACCAGTTCTATGGTTTGGCTGATTTGAATATTAACCTTTTATTATATAACCTTTTATTATATTTTATTAAACCGGAATGCCTGTTTGGATTGTTCTGACCAGAAAACACTTTCATTCTTTTGAGTGCCTTAAATGTAATAAATAAAAATCAACACACACACCCCAGAGTCAATTGTTTAGAGCCTTAATCATGTTGAGGTTTTACATATTGTTTCACTTTAAATATGCATGTGACAAATAACTTCTGGTTTGCCTGACTCTCAGGGATTTCCTGAACACTGGACTTTCAGTGCTGAAAACAGGAGAACAAGGAGTTAAAGGCTTTCATCTTTTTTAAACTTGGATCAAGAAACTTTGCCTTTTGAATTATTATTTATTTATTTTTTAAAATAGATTTTCATTGATTTCACAGAGGAAGGGAGAGGGAAAGAGAGATAGAAACATCGATGAGAGAGAATCATTGATTGGCTGCCTCTCACACATCCCCCATGGGGGATAAAACATGTGCCCTTGGCTGGAATTGAACCTGAGACCCTTCAGTCCACAGGCTGATGCTCTATCTATTGATCCAAACCAACCAGGGCCTTTTGAATTATTTTTAAAACACTAATTTCATTTTGTTTTTTGTTAATACTCACCCGAGGATATTATTTCCCCATTTATTTTTAGAGAGTGGATAGATAGTGAGAGACAGAGAGAGAGAAACATCGATGTGAGAAAGACACATTGATTGGGCATGCACCCCAACTGGGGCTGCGGATTGAGCCTGCAACTGAAGTACGTTCTTGACTGGAATTGAACCCACAATCCCTCAGTCCGTGGGCCTACACACTAACCACTGAGCTAAAGAGGCTGGGCCATTTGGGGGTTTTAATTATAGGTATAGATATTATTAAAACAAACTATGCATTCACCATCCAGGTGAAGAAATAGAATATTATAAATAAGTTCCCTGTGAAACCCTCCATGCTGCCATCTCTCATTCATCCACAGGGTGAACAACTAATCTGAGCACCTGTGTATTTTGCCTGTTTTAAGATGATAAATGATTGCTATCAGACTTTCATGTATTCTTCTTCACTTTCTGTTTTGTTTAACATTATGTTTCTAATACTTCCTATTGTTGCATTACATTTTTTTTTTAACTCTGTGAAAAAGGATAACTTTTTCTCCCCATTCAATTTTACAGGCTAGGCTGGAGAAGGTGATGGATGGAACTAAGTTAGACTGGGCCACGGCAGAAGCTCTTGCCTTAGGCTCATTGCTTGCTCAAGGTAAGAAGTTTCTGTTTAGCTGCACAGCTGGTAGGAGATGCTTTAATATGATGTTTGTTACATGTGATCTCTGCAGATTTTTAAGTGATAGCTACCTCCTATTATTTTATTGACCAGAGATATTCTGGTCAATAAAATAATAGATATCTTTTCTTACCTGACAATATTATTTAATCTTAGTATATCATGTTGACAACCTTCATCAGAGAATAAAGCAATATACCTGGAAAAAAGGGGCTTAGGGCTGGATATTTTTCTCTACAAATTGTAGGGTAAATGATGACTCTCCATTTTTATACAATCTCACTTTGACTACAGTACTTTACATAAAGGATTGGTTTATTTGAATAAGGATATCTATTATGCTAAGAAAACTCTCAGGATAAGTTGATATATAATACTTCAGGGTCACCATGTCTTATTACTAGGTTATTCATAGGAATCTGGATTTTCCCCCCTCTTGCTTGATTAAGGTTATAATGTCCGTCTGAGTGGCCAAGATGTTGGCCGTGGAACATTTAGTCAGAGACATGCAATGGTTGTTTGCCAGAAGACTGATGACACCTACATCCCTCTGAACCATATGGACCCTCATCAGAAGGGGTTTCTAGAGGTAGTATGTTTCCTTACCTATTTTAAAATCCATATGCTGATGACTATAGTTATAGAATTCTTTTTTAGCCTATCTAATAAAGAGGTAATATGCAAATTGACCATCACTCCAACACACAAGATGGCCACCACAAGATGGCTGGCAGGGGAGGGCAGTTGTGGGGGACCAGGCCTGCAGGGGAGGACAGTTAGGGGAAACCAGGCTGGCAAGAAAGGGAACTTAGGGGTGATCAGGTCAGTAGGGGTGGGCAGTTAGGGGTGACCAGTCCAGAAGGGGAGGGCAGTTGGGGGTAACCAGGCCTGCAGGGGAGGGCAGTTAGATGCAATTGGGTCATCAGGGGAGCAGTTAGGCATCAATCAGGCTGGCAGGGGAGTGGTTAGGAGGTGATCAGGCTGGTAGGCAGAAGCTGTTGGGGCAATCAGGCAGGCAGGCAGGTGAGCAGGTAGGATCCGGCAGTCCTGGATTGTGAGAAGGATGTCTGACTGCTAGTTGGACATAGGGATCAGGCCTAAATCAACAGTTGGACATCCCCCAAGGGGTCTCAGATTGGAGAGGGTGCAGGCTGAGCTGAGGGACAGCCCCCACCCCCATGCATGAATTTCATGCACTGGACCTCTAATCTGTAATAATATAAGTGTCAAATGGATGTTCTTTTTGCCAATCAAAAATTGACCTTATAAACTGCATATTGCTGGATTCATTAAAGTCAAATTAAGATGTGAATAATTAGCAACATTTCTTTCTTATAAAAAATAATTTCATCAAGTTATTCACTAACATTATTCACTAACATTTAGTAGGCTTGATGCATTAATCTATTGCCACATATTTCCGTGTGTCAGTCAGTAAGCTATACTCGTTAAGAGTGCAGGACAGGGGCTGGGCCTTCTCATTTTTGTCTCTCTGACAACTAGCATATGCCTGGTATGTGAGGTTTATTAAAATAAATTATCCTTTAAGGTACAGTTAGTGACCTGTCCTCTTTTTTCCTACTCTGGCCATTTAAGACAATAACCTTGAGTTCATTGATATCAATAATTAAAAAAAAGTTTACTTGTCAAAAGGAAAATTCCAAGAAGATGACTTAAAGGACATACATAGTGCTTAGCTTTCTTTAAGTTAGTCTAAGCCACACCTATGTCAAGTCAGATTAGTGATCTAAATATTGAAATGTTTAATATCCCCCCTACCCATCAATGACTCTTATTGAGTTGTAATTTAATGTAGTGCATCAATTAGCTTTATATATTAGTATTTGAAAAGCCCTAATTAAATGCTTTGCCTTTTTTATGAGGGAGCTGTCAAAGATTTTTTATTATATGCAGATTTATTATAAAATTTATTACAAGATCTCATGTACTTTATGTGCAGACCCTGGAAGAAACACCTGATTGATGTTGATTTGTCTTTATTGTGTGTACACCATGAATTCTGCAATTAGAAATGGCTTCGATAAAACAGAAAATAAAGCAATGAATATATGCACTTTTCAAAAAAATATAATGGCTTCTATGAAAGGGTAGATACCACAGTAGCCTTGATAAAAGTAAGTAGGTTACAAGATCATGTCTTTTCCTCAACTCTGTTCAGCTTCTCAATCTTAATTTTTCTCTTTGCCTGCACTTACTTTTCACAGTCATGTTACATATTATGTATACTTATAAGCCATCTTAAATACTTTTTAGAATAAATAAGAGCATCAATAGATTCAAGAAAATAAGGTATACACTACTAGTATACAAAATACAGTAGCTGCATTGGAGAAGGAGTAGCTTATTCTACTTGGGGAAATTGGGAAAAGTTTGGCAATGAAGCCAGATTTCAGCTAGGACTTGAAGGACATTACCAGGTAACACCTTCAGAAAATTTGACATGAAGTTTTTAAGCTTGCTGTCAAAACAACAAAATAGCATACATATCAAATCGCATATATATCAACATATGTGTAACTCCATTTTTGAAAAAAATCCGCATTAACTGGTACACCTGGTAGAAGTTGCTGTTCTAATACATGTAGGGAGAACATTTGATGTGGATACAATAGTACATAAACAAACAAACAAAAAACTGAGAAGAGCCCGGCCAGTGTTGCTCAATGGTTGAACGCCAAGATCATGTTTTGATATATGATCAGGACATCTGGGTTGTGTGCTCGATCCCCAGTAGGGGTGTGCGGGAGGCAGTCTGATAGATGACTCTTTCTCATCATTGATGTTTCTATCTCTCTCTCCCTCTCCCTTTCGTTCTGAAATCAATTAAAAAATATTAAAAAAACAAAATTGAGAAGAAAGAGGAACTAATATACCCATGGAACTACAAACAGCTTAATATGATTGGAGGTTAAACTGCAAAGTGAATACAGGAGTAAAAAAGCAGATAAGCTAGATAGGACTACTCATTTGTGAAAAACTTTTAGTATTATGTAAAAGAGAAACAATGGCGGAATTCTGAACAGGTGATATTGATTTCCATATTTGAAAGATCATTCCTAATAACACTTTGGAAACGTTGGTTGAAAAAGAATGAGGCCCTCCTGGCCAGTGTTGGCTCAGTGGTTAGAGTGTTGGCCCACTCACTGAAAGGTCTCGGGTTCAATTCCTAATCAAGGGCAGGTACCTGGATTGTAGGTTTGATCCTCAGATTGGGTCAAGGCGTGTGCAGGAGGTAACCAATTGATGTATCTCACATCTATGTTTCTCTCTCTCTTTATTATTCTCTAGATTCTGCTTTCATAACTTCCCTCAAAAAGAGCTTTGTCTGAGGTCAACCATTGACCTTGTAATTGCCAAATTTAATGGCCATGTTATTCTTTCTTTTTTGGGGGGGACTTCTCCATCCTAGACTTCAATTACTCAGTGACTCTAGTTCTCCTCTTGCCTCCCTGGATGTTCAGTATAGGAAATACTTTTCCAGTGATAGCCACCTAAATGTTGTTTTTCTCAAGACCATCCTTTGGTCATTTTCTCACTCTGCTCTCTCTTAGGAATATTCTCCAACCCCTGTGGTTTCAAACATTCGTATACTCTGATTACTTCCAAATCTAGATCTCAAGACCAGATGCCTGCATTAGCTCCAGATATTATCCTATATAATAAAATGACTAATATGCAAATTTTCCCCTCAACCAAGAGTTCGACCAGGGAGTGGGGTTAGTCAGCCAACCACCTGCAGTCCCTCTCCCTGGCCGGCTCCGCCCTGGCTGGCAGTGGTGGCAGGCAGCCGGGGGAAGGGAGCCCAGCAGCCACTAGGGATCCTACCCGTGCATGAATTTTCTGCTAGGAAAATTCCTGCTAGGAAATCCACCAAATCTGCTCCCTTTTTTTCACTCTCTGTTTAGGTGAGAGAGTGAATATACCAGTTGTCTAAGTCACGAAGCCCGAAGATAACTTAGACTATTCTTTCTTCTTCATTTCCTACATCTACCACTAAATCTTTTAGCTGAATAGTTCTCCAATCTGCCCCATCTTCCATCGACACTGTTAGTGCCCTAATTCAGGTTCCCATGATTTTTTGCCTACATAATTGAGAAGCTGCCTAAGAAATTGTCCTTAAGCACTAGTTGGTTTAGCTCAGGGGATAGAGCGTTGGCCCTCGGACTGAAGGGTCCTGGGTTTGCTTCCAGTCAAGGCCCCATGCCAGGTTGTGAGCTCGATCCCCAGTAGGAGGAATGCAGGAGGCAGCCAATCAATGATTCGCTCTCATCATTGATGTTTCTATATCTCTCTTCCTCTCTGAAATCAATAAAATATATTTAAAAAAGAAATTATTTTTAGTTCACATTCTTCCTCCCATAAGGATTTAATTAATTAGCTAATTAATTAGTAAAGATATTGTTGAAAGTATTACATATGACCCTCTTTCCCCCCATTGACTTCTGGCTCGCCCCCTGCCCAGGCCTTCATCACCCTATTGTCTGTGTCCATGGGTTATTCATTTATGCATACAAGTTCTTTGGTTGATCTTTTCTCTGCTACCCACCCAACCCTCCTACCCTCTGAGATTTGAAAGTCTGATCCATGCTTCTATGTCTCTAGATCTATTTTGTTCATTAGATTCTGATATAAGTGAGATCATGTGATACTTGTCTTTTCCTGACTGGCTTATTTCACTTAGAATAATACTCTCCAGGTCCTTCCATACTGTCTTAAAGGCAAGAGATCCTTCTTTTTTACTGCTGCATAGTATTCCCAGGTGTAAATGTACCACAGCTTTTTTATCCACTCATCTACTGATGGGCATTTGGGCTGTTTCCAGATCTTAGTATTACAAATTGTGTTGCTATGAACATAAGGGTGCATACATTCTTTCTGATTGGTGTTTTGGGTTTCTTTAGGATATATTCCTAGAAGTGGGATCACTAGGTCAAATGGCAGTTTTTTATATTTAATTTTTAAAAAATAATTTTTATTAATTGCAGAGAGGAAGAGAGAGATAGAAACACCAATGATGAGAGAGAATCATTGATTGGATGCCTCCTGTGCAACATACACTGGGGATTGAGCCTGAAAACCAGGCATGTGCCCTGATCAGGAATCAAACTGTAATCTACTGATTTATAGGTTGATGCTCAACCGCTGAGCAATACTGGCCGGGCCATATTTAATTTTTTGAGAAAACTTCATTTGTTTATTTTCTCCCTACTTTCCTTTGCCATAGGACAGTGGTTGGCAAACTCATTAGTCAACAGAGCCAAATATCAACAGTACAACAAATGAAATTTCTTTTGAAAGCCAGATTTTTTTAACTTAAACTTCTAATGCCACTTCTTCAAAATAGACTCGCCCAGGCTGTGGTATTTTATGGAAGAGCCACACTCAAGGGGCCAAAGAGCCGCATATGGTTCATGAGCCAAGGTTTGCCAACCACTGCCCTAGGAGATGTATCCATAAACATATTACTACAAGAGATGTTGGAGATTTTTGTGCCTATGGCTTCTTCTAGAATTTTGATGGTGTCATGACTTATATTTGAGTCTTTTATCCATTTGGAGTTCATTATTGTGTATGGTGTAAATTGGTGTTCTAGTTTCATTTCCTTGCACGTATCTGTCCAATTTTCCCAATACCATTTATTGAAAAGACTGTCTTGACTATATTGTATGTCCTGCCTTCTTTGTCGAATATTAATTGAACATAATGTCTTCGGTTGATTTCTGGGGTTTCTGTTCTATATGCCTGTTCTTTGTTCCAGTACCAGCATACTTTGATTAAGTAGCTTTGTAGTATAAATTGACTAGTGTCATGGTGCACAGGTTTGTGCACATTGAAATTAATTAGAAGAAATATTTTAATATCACTATCCACCCTTTCTCTATAATAGAAATGTCAACCAAATTCACTTCCTCCTTTCCAATTTGGATGCCTTTTTTTGGTTTCTTCTTGTCTGATTGCTGTGGCTAGGATTTCTAGTACTATGTTGAATAAGAGTGGTAAAGTGAACATCCCTGTCTTGTTCTTGGGTTCTTAGGTGAAATGGTTTTAATTTTCCCCATTGAGTATAATGTTGGCTATAGGTTTGTCATATATGGCTGTTACGTTGAGACTAGAGGCTTGGTGCACAAATTTGTGCTCCAGTGGGGTCCCTCAGCTGGGCCTGAGATCAGGCTGAAACTGGCTCTCGGACATTCCCTGAGGGTTCCCAGGATGCGTGAGGGCACAGGACAGGTCGAGGGACCCCACTGGTGCACTATTGGGGCCGGGGACGCAGGAGGTTAGCTAGCTGGGGAGGGACCACAGAAGGGGTCTAGGGCATGTCTGGTCCCATCTCAGTCCTGATCGGCTGGACCCCAGCAGAAAGCTAATTTACCAGTTGGAGCATCTTTCCCCTAGTGGTCAGTGCATGTCAGAGCGAGTGGTTGAGCAGCCTTACCATATCATTAGCATATTACATTTTGATTGGTGGAACGGATGACCTGATGACCAGACACTTAACATTGTCGAGGGGACAGTTGGCATATTAGGCTCTTATTATATAGGATATAATCTCTCTATTCCCACATTGCTGAGAGTTTTTATTAAAAATGGGTGTTGGATTTTATCTAATGCTTTTTCTACATCTATTGATATGATCACGTGATTTTCCTTTTTAGATGGTTTGTGTGATGTATCACACTAATTGATTTACGAATATTGTACCAGCCTTGCATCCATGGGATAAATTCCACTTTCTCATAGTGTATCATTTTTTTAATATATTGCTGGACCTGATTTGTTAATATTTTGTTGAGGATTTTAGCATCTAAGTTCATCAGGGACATTGGTTTGTAATTCTCTTTGTAGTGTATTTATCTACTTTTGGAATTAGGATAATGCTGGTCTGATAAAACAAGATTGGAAGTATTCCTTCCTCTTGGAGTTTTTGGAACAGTTTGAGGAGAATAGGTATTAGTTGTTCTTTGAAGTTTTGGCAAAACTCCCTTGTAAAGCCATTTGGACCAGGATTTTTGTTTGCTGTGTTTTTGTTTTTTTAAAAAACTTTTTTTATTACTGCTTCAATTTCCTCAATTGTTATTGGCCTATTCAAGCATTCTGATTTTTCCTGATTCCCTTTTGAAAGATTATATTTGTCTAGGAATTTGTCCATTTCATCCACATTGTCCAACTTATTGGCATATAGTTGCTCCTAGTATTTTCTTTTAAAAAAAACTTTATTGTTGAAAGTATTACATAAGCTCCCCTTTTCCCCCCATTGATCTCTTCCCTCCCACCCCAGGCCCTCCTCACCCTATTGTCTGGGTCCATGGGTTATACATATAATATAAAAGCCTAATATGCCAATTGTCCCCTTGACCAGGAGTTTTATCAGGAGTTTGGCAAGAAGGTGAGGCCATCCCCCGAACGGCCCCTCCCTGACCAGTGGCAGCAGGCTGCTGGGGGAAGGGAGGCCCTGGCTGGCTGCCAACAGTCGCTAGGGACCCTACCCATCTAGGAATTTCATCCTCTAGTATGCATATAAGTTCATTGGTTGATCTCTTCCTACCCACCCTCTTCTGCTTTTCCTCTGAGGTTCCACAGTCTGTTTCATTCTTCTATGTCTCTAGCTCTATTTTTAAAATATATTTTTATTGATTTCAGAGAGGAAGGAAAAAGGAGAGAGATAGAGACACCCACGATGAGAGAGAATCATGGATTGGCTGCCTCCTGTAAGTCCCCCACTGGGAATTGAACCCACAACCCTGGCATATGCCCTTGACCGGAATCAAAGCCGTCGGGACCTTTCAGTTCATAGGCCAACACTCTATCACTGAGCCAAACCAGCCAGGGCTCTGGGTCTATTTTTGTTCATCAATTTATTTTGCTCATTAGATTCCACCGCTGAGTGAGATCATGTAATACTTATCTTTCTCGGATTGGCATAATACTTTTCAGGTCCATCCATGCTGTTGCAAATGGTAAGAGTTCTTTCTTTTTTATAGCTGCACAGTATTCCATTGTGTGAATGTACCACATTTTTAATCCACTCATCTGCTAATGGGCACTTAGTCTGTTTCCAAATCTTAGCTATTGTAAATTGCACTGCTATCAACGGAGGGGTGCATATATTTTTTCTGATGAGTGTTTTGGGTTTCTTGGATATACAGTGGTACCTCGAGATATGAGTGCCCTAACATACGAGCAAGCTATTTTTGCTTTGAAATACGAGCAACATTTGAGATAGGAGTAATCACGTGGATCGGCCAGCTGCACACGACCCACCAGTTTACCACGACTCGAGCGTCTCATAGTTTCCCATGCCCCAAGGTTACGGAACGAATTAAACTCATATCTCGAGGTACCACTGTATTCCCAGGAATAGGATCACTGGGTCAAATGGGAGTTCCATTTTTAATATTTTGAGGAAACACCATACTGGTGTTTATAATGGCTGTTCCAGTTTGCTTTCCCACCAGCAGTGTACTAGGGTTCTCTTTTGTCCACATTCTCACCAATACTTGTCATTTGTTGATTTGTTGATAGCCATTCTGAGAGGTGTGAGGTGATACCTCGTTGTTTTGATTTGCATCTCTCAGATGATTAGTGACTTTAGCTCATATTATTTTCTTAAAGTTCTTTGTAATTCTGTGGTGTCAGTGTTACTTCACCACTTTTGTTTCTGCTTCTATTTATTTTGGTCCTCTCTCTTTGTTTCTTGAAGAGTGTAGCTAACGGTTCATCAATCTTGTTTATCTTTTCAAAGAACCAGCTGTTGGTTTCATTCATCATTTTTATTGTCTATGTAATTTATTTCTGCTTTAATCTTTATTTCTGTCCTTTTACTTATTCTAGGCTTTTCTTGTTGTTCTCTAATTCTTTAAATTGTAGGGTTAAATAGTTTATAATTAATTTTTCTTTTTTTTTCTTGAGGTAAGCCTGTAGCGCTATGAGCATTCCTCTAATGACTGCTTTTGCTGTGTCCTAGAGATTTTCAGTTATGTGTTTGTTCATTTTCATTTGTTTCCAGGAAGTTTTTGATTTCTTTCTTGATCTCATTGGTAACCCATTCATTATATAATAACATGCTATTTAGCCTCAATGTGTTAAATATTTTTGAGTGTTTTCACTGTAGTTTATTTATAATTTTAATCAATTATGGTCTGAGAGGATGCTTGATATGATTTCAATCTTCTTGAACTTGTAGAGACTTGTTTTCTGTCCTAATGTGTGGCCTATCTTTCACAATGTGTAATTTGGGGTGATATGTTTTATAAATGTCAAATCTATCTAATTCAGTGTGTCATTTAAAGTCACTGTTTCCTTTGTTAACTTTTTGTCTGAAAGATCTATCCAGTGATGTCAGAGGGGTGTTTAATTCCCCTACTATGAATGTATTGTTGTCAATATCTCCCTTAAAGTCCTCTAGAATTTTTTTTTTATATACATTGGTGCTCCTATATTAGGTGCATATATATTTCCCAGCATTACATCCTCTTGTTGGATCAATCACTTTAGTATTATGTAGTGGACCTTTGTTATCTCTTGTGATGGCCTTCATTTTGAAGTTTACTTTGTCAGATATGAGTATTGCTAACTCAGCTTTTTTTTTCTCATTTCCATTTGTATGGAAAATTTTTTCCCATCCCTTCACTTTCTTTTTAAAATTTTTTTTCATTTTTATTTTTTTTAATTTCATTATTGATTAAGATGTTACATATGTGTCCTGTTCCCCCATTAGCCTCCATTCCTCCCACTCATGCCCTTACCCCGCTGTTGTCTGTGTCCATTGGTTAGGCTCATATGCATGCATACAAGTCCTTTGGTTGATCTCTCTCCCTTAACCCCACCCTCCTCTACCTTCCCTCTGAGGTTTGATGGTCTGATCAATGTTTCTCTGTCTCTGGAACTGTTTTTGTTCATCAGTTTATGTTGTTCATTATATTCCACAAATGAGTGAGATCATGTGATACTTATCTTTTTCTGACTGGCTTATTTAACTTAGCATTATGCTCTCCAGTTCCATCCATGTTGTTGCAAATGGTAGGAATTCCTTCTTCTTTTTTTAAAATATATTTTATTGATTTTTTATAGAGAGGAAGGGAGAGGGATAGACAGTTAGAAACATCGATGAGAGAGACATCAATCAGCTGCCTCCTGCACACCCCCTACTGGGGATGTGCCCGCAACCAAGGTATATGCCCTTGACCGGAATCGAACCTGGGACCTTTCAGTCCGCAGGCCTACGCTCTATCCACTGAGCCAAACCGGTTTTGGCAGGAATTCCTTCTTTTTTAGTGCAGCTTATATTCCATTGTGTAGATATACCACAGTTTTTTAATCGACTCATCTGCTGTTGGGTATTTCAGCTGTTTCCAAATCTTAGCTAAGATAAATTGTGCTGCTAAGAATGTAGGGGTGCATATATCCTTTCTGATTGATGTTTCTGGCTTCTTGGGATATATTCCTAGAAGTGGTATTACTGGGTCAAATGGGAGTTCCATTTTTAGTTTTTTGAGGAAAATGCATACTGTTCTCCACAGTGGCTGCACCAATCTGCATTCCCACCAGCAATGCACAAAGGTTCCTTTTTCTCATATTCTCACCAACATTTGTCATTTATTGATTTGTTGATGAATAGCCATTCTGACAGGTGTGAGATGGTACCACATTGTTGTTTTGATTTGCATCTCTCAGATAATTAGTGACTTTGCGCATGTTTTCATATGTCTCTTGGCCTTCTTTCTATCTTCTTTTGAAAAGTTTCTCTTTAGGTCCATTGTCCATTTCTTGATTGGGTTGTTTATCTTCCTTTTGTTGAGAGAGGAAGATATAAACAGCTGGAAGAACATACCATGTTCATGGTTGGTAGAATCAACATCATCAAAATGTCCATTCCACCCAAAGCAATCTATAGATTCAATGCAATCCTCATTTAAATACCAACGGCATATTTCACAGATCTAGAACGAACACTCCAAAAATTCATCTGGAATAAAAAAAAGGTCCTGAATAGTTACAGCAATCCTGAGAAAGAAGAACAAAGTAGGTGGGATCACAAAACCAGATATCAAGCTGTATTACAAAGCCACTATTCTCAAAACAGCCTGGTGCTGGAACAAGAACAGACATATAGAATAATGGAATAGAATAGAGAACCCAGAAATCAACCCAAAACACTATGCCCAATTAATATTCAACAAAGGAGGCATGAACATGAAATGGAGTCAAGACAGTCTCTTTAATGAATGGTGTTGGGAAAACTGGACAGATACATGCAAAAGAAATGAAACTAGACCACCAATTTACACCATACACAACAATAAACTCAAAATGGATAAAGGACTTAAACACAAGATGGGAAACCATAAAAATTCTAGAGGAATCCACAGGCAGCAAAATCTCAGAAATATGCTGAAGGAACTTCTTCACTGATACTGCTCCTAAGGCAATGGAAAATAAAGAGAAAATAAACAAATGGGACTACATCAAAATAAAAGGCTTTTGCACAACATAAGAAACTATCAACAAAACAACAATAATGCCCACTGTATGGGAGAACATATTTGCCGATGTTATCTGATAAGGGTTTAATCTCCAATATTTACAGGGAACTCATACAACTCAACATCTTTCACTTTCATCCTGTGTGAGCCTTTTCTTCTAAGGTGGATCTCTTGTGAATAGTATATAGGTTGGTCATGTTTTATTTCCATTCAGGTATCCTAAGTCTTTTGATTAGAGCATTTAATCCATTTATGTTTAAGGTTATTGATAGTTACTTATTTATTTCCATTTTAATTTTTTATGCCTATGTTTTTTTCTTTTTCTTCTTCCCATTACAGCAATCACTTTAACATTTATTGCAGTGCTTGTTAAGTGGCAACAAACTCCTTAGCCTTCTTTTTGTATGGGAAGCTCTTCATTTCACCATTTTGAATGATAGCCTAGCTGGATATAATAATCTTGGTTGCAGACACTTGCTTTTGATTACCTTGAATACTTCATGCCATTCCCTTCTGGCCTGTACAGTTGCTGATGATAAATCAGCTGACAGCCTTATGGGAGCTCTTTTGTAGGTAACAAACTGCTTTTCTCTTGCTGCCTTTAAGATTCTCTCTTTGTCTTTAATTTTTGGCATTTTAATTATAATATGTCTCATAGTGGGCCTGTTTGGGTTCTTCTTGCTTGGGACTTTCTGTGCCTCCTGAACCTGTATTACTCTTTTCTTTACTTTATTATGTTAGTTTTCTGCTATTATTTCTTTAACCACATTCTCTATCCATTGCTCACTTTCTTCTCCTTCTGATACTCTTATTTTGCGAATATTGTTATATTTCATGTTGTCCCCCAGCTGTCTTATGCTGTCCTCCTGTTGTTTCTTTTTTCTTTTTGGTTCTATGATTGAATGATTTTTTTTCAACCCTGTATTTTTTTAAAAATATATTTTATTTATTTTTTACAGAGAGGAAGGGAAAGGGATAAAGAGTTAGAAACATTAATGAGAGAAAAACATCTATCAGCTGCCTCCTGCACACCTCCTACTGGGGATGTGCCCACAACCAAAGTACTTACCCTTGACTGGAATCAAACCTGGGACCCTCAGTCCACAGGCTGATGCTATATCCACTGAATCAAACTGGTTTTGGCTCAATCTTGTCTTTTAATTCACTGATCTGATCTTTGGCCTCCCCTAATCTTCTGTGTGTTCCTTCCAGTGTGATCTTTACTAGTGCTGTGCCATTCTTCATAGTTACTATATCTTTTCTTAGGCTGTTGATCATTCTTGTCTTTATTATTTTGTGTTCTATGTCTGATAAATTTCTTATCCCTATTTCATTTAGCTCTTCTGGAGAATTCTTTTGGTTTTCATTTGGGGCTTGTTTTTTTGTCTCCACATTTTGGCTGCCTAAGTTAGCTTCTGTCTGTGTATTAGGTAGATCTGCTGCAACTTGCAATCTCTAGTGCAGGATAATGTCAAATGTTGTTTTTGACTGGCCCTGAGTACCCTTTTTGTAGACATCACCAATCTACTGCTTGTGGCTCCCTCTGCTGGGAATGAATGCCTTTGGAAAGGATCAAGGTTTGTGCACCAAGGTCTGATTTTTCTACCCCTGGGCCCTGGATTGGATCAGGAAAGACTCAGAGCCTCCAGAGACCTGCCTCTGTCTATAGTCTGATTATTATTCAGTCTTGGTTAGTCTCTGGCTGTTGACCACAGGGTGGGGCAAGAGGTTTTCCAACAGAGTGGGGCAATTGCTTCTGGCTACAGGCTGATTGTTATTCTCAGTCTCTTAATGGACCTCAGAAACTCCACAGGGTGCAGTAAGGGGTTTTGAAGAGGGTGGGCAATTGCTTCTCCCCAGGCAAAAGCTGCCTGCATGGTGAAGGTCTGTAGGAGAAAGGCGTTCTCTACAGTATGAGGGAATGACTCAGCATAGGAAACTGGGGTGGCTGCCTTTTGAGCTCTAACCCCACAGCCCTTAACCCTGGCTTCTGCTCACACAGTTCCAGTCTACTCTGTCCTCCCTCTGTCAGATTCCAAGAGGAGTGGCTGCACACAAAATTTTGTGTGTTGGCCCTTTAAGAGGGTGCCTGCATTTCCAGCCATTTCTCCCTGGCAGACAGTGATCCTGTTGCTTTGCACAGCCAGATGTTTTGTGAGCACATTTTTCAGTTCAATGACCTGGGTTGGGGAACCTGGCTTGGAGTTTAGACCCCAGAGTTCTCAATGGGAACTCCCCACAGCTGAGATATCCCTCCAGAACTTTAACTGCTATCTGTGGGAGCCCAGCAAGTCCTTTTGAAGTCTCTATGCAGGCTTCAGTTCCTGTCCTTTGTTTTCAGGGTTCTCTCCAGCTAGTCTTTAGCCGATGATTCAAGATGGTTTTCTGTATTTTAGTTGTAATTCCAATTTGTTCCTGGGAACATACTCATCCCCCCTCCCCCTTTAAAGAATAGTTTATTGATTTTTAGAGAGAGGTAAGAGATGGGGAGAGAAAAACTGACGTGAGAGAGAAACATCAATCAGTTGCCTCCTGCACACACCCTGACTGGGGCCAGAGATTGAACTTGCAACTCTGACCAGGAATCAAACCCAAGACCTTCTGGTGCATGAGATGACCCTCTAATCCACTGACACACTGGCTATGCTGTGACATTTAAAAATAAAAAGTTTATATGACACAGTTTTACTCCCAGCTCCAAAGGTGAGTCATCTGATAAATTAATTCTGCTAATCCTTAAAGAAAATCTTCAATTCCCATATTCTAACATCTTTCATATCTTCCTCTTTTTGTTCCAACTTTCCCATATGCATCACTCATAGAGGGCTTTTTCCCAAAGGCATATAGATATTACTAAAAACAAAGCTTCTGTCTGCCTTTCCTCCCCCTTAAGAGGTTTGCATAAATGTGAATCTCTTACAGTATCTTTACTGACTCTTGTTGCCATTTCTCTGCCATGACAGTGTCTCTGTTCTCTTCCTTTGCATCAGGTCAGCAACAGCCCATTGTCAGAAGAGGCTGTCCTGGGATTTGAGTATGGGATGAGCATTGAGAGCCCTAAGTTACTGCCCCTCTGGGAGGCTCAGTTTGGTGATTTTTTCAATGGTGCTCAGATCATCTTTGACACGTTCATCTCTGGAGGTTGGTTTGGCATATGGGTGTATAGTGGATGCATGATGCTAGCCTTATGGGGACAAATGAATGAAAAGGACCTGTAGCTGCTTTTGAGACTCCTTGTATCACAGATCCTGAGGAAAGTTGGGGGTCACCCTGTCATCCACTGGAGCATGGCAGCTATCAGAGTTAAATAAACTGAGTACCACTCTGCTGCTATGTAGGGAGCACCTTCACATCTGTGGGGAAATGTGTTTGGCTATAGGAAGCAGGACATGTACCTACTAGGTCCTAAGTCGTTTGATTTTCAGATCTACTCTTGAGGTTTGTTGATTAGCTATGACATTAATCACAAGCAGGGAATGGTCACACAGTTGAGGATTTTTGAGCAGAGTGAACGTCAGTCTTGAAAATCTGCTTCCCTCAATCCAGAGATACTCAAGTATCTGAACATTGGAAGTTGTGCATCTTGATCATTTTTAATAATCATTTATAAAAGTAGGACCTGCTTACTGTAAAAATTCAAAGTATATAAGGTATAAGTATGAGTCTCCCCTACAGGCTCACCCCATTTTGGGGGGTAAGCACTCTTAGATTATGAGTGTGCACTATAGATCCTTCCCTTGGTTGTGTTACTCTGTGTCTGTGTAGTTGTAAGAAACATGCCAAGCAATGTCATCCCAGTAAATGTAATTTAAAATAAAACAATAAAAATGAAACGTGCCTTAAGGAAACTGGACTTTGACATGTCCAGAGACTGTCCTAAAGCTTCAAGTGCTTGTGTTTTGAACTTGAGGACAGTGGCCTGTGTTGTCAGGGGTTCTGTGAGGGAAAAGTAGGAGCTGTCCAGTCTTGGTAAGAGTTGTGCCTGAGTGGATTCAGCATGGCCATGCTGTTCTGGGAGCCAGATGGTTACTGTTGAGTTTGTGTTCCACTTGCTAAATAAATCTCAATATGAACCATTCCAGGGTTTCAACTGGTAGGATGGATATTTTTTCTCCCAACTATAGTGTAACAATGCTGGATAGTACATGTAATGGAAATGGTTCTAGTGGGTCAGGCAGCTAATTAACATTTGTTCCTCTACCGAGATCAGATCAGACCTTTCATTTCTGCTTCACAGAGGTCTCACTCCCTACTACTATTTTCCAGGAGAGGCCAAGTGGCTCCTCCAGAGCGGCATTGTGATTCTCCTGCCCCATGGGTATGACGGGGCTGGACCTGACCACTCCTCTTGTCGCATAGAGCGTTTCTTGCAGGTATGTACAATGCCTTTTTGATTTCCAGGAATGTTTTTATGATTCTGAGGGGTTTTGAACTAGAAATTGCCTCCTGCAGGTACTTAATGTGTGCCTTAAACTGTCAGATATTATGGTATTTGAATAAAACAGATTTAATGGCCTGGCAGTGGCAAGCCTGCCGGCCTCGTTACCTCCACTGAGCTCTGTAGTGGCTTCTGCTCTAAATTTTGCCTTTATTTTCCCACCAGGGTTGCTTATGCACACCCTCTCTCCAAATCGGAGGGGACTAGTAATAATTGTCAGGATTTTGCCGCTTTCTTTCCTCTCTATTATTTCTAGAGTTAGGAGCCAGGTCTTAGCTTTTTGTTACACCAGGATCTTTTGAGATTTAATTCATTGTCCTCAACTTTTCAACCTTGTTAGCTGCTTTTGATTTTGTTTTGTCTTTAAAACAAACTACAGCCCTAGCTGGTTTTGTTCAGTGGATAGAGTGTCAGTCTGCGGACTGAAGGGTCCCAGGTTTGATTTGTGTCAGGGGCACATGCCCAGGTTGTGGGCTCTATCCCCAGTAGGGGGAGTGCAGGAGGCAGCCAATCAATGATTCTCTCTCATTATTGATATTTCTCTCTCTCTCCCTCTTCCTTTCTCTCTGAAATTAATAAAAATATTAAAATAAATAAATTTAAAAATGTTTAAATAAATCGTTCTAAAAAACAAATCAAACTCTTATGTTTATTTCATTAAAAGAGTGGGATTATGACACCATCATAACTCCACAGTAATCAGAATCTGTATTTTTTAAAAGGTCCCCTCCAGATGCTCCTTGAAATCAATTGTGTTTGGAAACAACTGTGTTAAAATATGCAGACTCAGGCAAATGGGGGAAGCCTCGGACCTCTCCTTTGGTTAATTTTTCATAGGATGTAAATTTACTTTCTGGCATTATCTGTAATGGAGGGAAATATTATTTTCTCACCCCTGAGAGCCCTGTGGTCCGTTTGGAGAGCAAATGTTATGATTGTAAGCAATGATCTGAACGTTCTCCTTTCTTTCATTTCTGTCCCAGATGTGTGACAGCGCAGAGGAGGGGGTGGATGGGGACACCGTGAACATGTTTGTGGTACACCCGACGACTCCTGCTCAGTATTTCCATTTGCTGAGAAGACAAATGGTCCGGAACTTCAGAAAACCCCTCATTGTTGCTTCTCCGAAGATGTTACTCAGGTTTCCTGTAAGTGGGAAACGCTGGTTGGAAGCCTTTCTTCTCTCGTCATTTTATTGTTCTTTTCTTTTTCTTTTGTTGTATCTAATTATAGTTCTAAATTACAGAAACATCTATTTAGTTTTAGTTGGCTTTGCTTTTCTAAAACTAAATCAACTGTCACTCCCCCCCCCCCGCCCCTCTCTCTCTCTGTCTCTTTTCCCCCTTTCAAGAATAACTGGGAAAATAAGTAGCTCCCAGTTTCATTGATAGCAGGTATTACCACACTGGTATCCTGGTCTGAGAGAAAACAATTTTATAGAAAAAGTTTAAAAGTCCAAATGGTCTACTAGTAAACACCACTGTGTTGATAGTAGCAGCTTAGGAATTTAGAGCATTTTCATGAAAGGGAGTGGTGTTATTCATTGACTTTTGTTTACATTTTTCCTGTTAAATGATTTATCACAGGTAAAGGCCTGTTTCAATAAGCACATCATAACAATATAGCTTATTGTATACTGCTTTAAAAATATACATTTAAGAAAGTATACATTTTCTCTTGTTTTACCTGAATTAAGTGTTAAGTGCACAATATATTTTTAAATAACAAATATGCTAGTTTTCAAATGGCAGAGTTCAAGGTAATAAATACTAATAAGCATTTATCCTGTCTGCTATACTTTTTTTCAATTTTACATGAGAATCTTAATTAGAATGAACATAAAAAAACTTGCATTTATTTGGATGCTGGAACTGAGGTGAAATACAGGTAAGTGATTTATAATATGGCTGTTCAGGACTATCTTGTGCTTTGCACAAAGTTTTGAGAGTGTAGACTTGGAATTGAGGGGTACTGAGGAAAGTTGCAAATGACTTGCTTTCACAGGTTTCATTTTTAAGCAGTGCCTAGCCTTTGGAGAGGAGTAAGGAGATACTCTCATGGTCAGCACTTTTGTGATCCTAGAGTGAACAGAACACCTCCTTAAATTTTGCACTCCAGGATCCTCATCTGTCTTACCCTAGTTCTGACTCTGAGGGTCAATATCAAATGTAATGATATTAAATATAATGTATGTATAGTATCAAGTATTAAATGAACTACTAGAAATTTTATTGAGACTCTCTTGCTATTTGAAACTGAGAACAATAGTTCATACTCCTTGCCTCAAGTATAATATGTAACTTATCCTATAATAGAGGCCTTATTTGGGAGCCTTAAAAAATACCAATAGCTATACTATAGATTTTAAAGTGAAAAACTACTCATTAAGTAGTCAAATATCTCCTTAAACATATAAACTCTTTTATTAATTGAAAATGAGTACGACCGTTATTGAATTCTGATTTCCTCCTGAAAATTTGATTATTGATACACATGATCTATTAGAATATAAGTCAACCCTTTCTTTCCATGGTCTATTCAGAGATGACTTGCCATGTGATAAATATGACTCAGGGATATAGGGAGTTTTTTGTCAATTGGTACCACTCCAATTTCCTACCCAGTTCTGAATTCCAGCTTCTTTTGTTTCCAGTCCTTCCTAGTAGGACTGATGAAGGGATATGGTTCAGAATGAGAAAGATCATATTGATTAAAAATAAGACTAGCTGAATAGTTAATATTAATTTTTAAAGTTATATCACAATATCCCAGCATCAATGTGGCTCCCCACAATGGCCTAGCAAAATGCCATTTGGGACTAGACTGTAGGGAAACTAAATGATAGCAAAAGAGATCAAATCTCTAATCTTGGCTTCATCAGTTTTATACTCTTAAGTTCTTTGTAACAAGCATTTATTTAAATTGAGCTTATTAATAAATTTTTTTATCAAAGAAATATTCACTTTTTATTCCTACTTGTTCTGACTTATGGATTTCATTGAAAACTTATAATAAGAAACTTAAAGATAGAAATAGTTGCCTTAGCTTTGTTGTTTTGGTTCACAATATAAATCTATAAAATGTTGCTTCTAATTCCAAATAATAAAGCATACTTTTTATTAACAATAAAGTAGTATGATCAAACTGAAACTTGGATTCTTAAAATTTTATTGTGGCACCAGACAAAAGGTAATCTTACCTAACCTCAGGAAAAGAATTTATTCTGAGGTATTCAGAATTAAATATTTCTGTAAAGCTATTGTATTTATTAGTACATATGTTTACTTATGTTCTTAGGTGAGAATTTTGATACTATTTCTTGGCAAAGATCCCTTATATTAGTAAGTAAAAGCATCTTCAGCTTCTTTCAACTGTTTGATAGATTTATGGCTTTTCCTCTACTCCTTAGGCAGCTGTGTCAACTCTTCAAGAAATGGCACCAGGAACAACATTCAAACCGGTCATTGGTGATTCATCTGTGGAACCAAAAAAGTAATTTGATGTGCATTTCCGTTTTCAGAACTTTAATTGATGGGAGAACTAGCTCATGTTAAGGACTCCAAAGAGACCCAAATCTCTTCCTCCTTAATATTAGTCCTTTAAGTGAGCGAGGTAGGAGTTAAAATATGCATGGAAGAGTGAACTTTGGAGGCATATGTTGCTAAAGAAGTCTTGGCAGGGCATTGTATATGTCTGAGCCCAACTACAGAGCCCCACTGCTTTATTAGTGAAGCTTTTAAATCTATAATCTATGTGGTCTCTCCTTTCTTCTGATAAAATTCTTATTTTGTATTTCTCTCTCATCCTACTGTCTTTTCTACCAAACAGTGTTAAGAGTCTAGTGTTCTGCTCTGGCAAACACTTCTATGCTCTTCTGAAGCAAAGAGAATCTTTGGGGGCCGAGAAACACTCATTTGCCATTATCCGAATAGAGGAACTCTGCCCCTTCCCGTTGGACTCATTACAACTGGAGATGAGCAAATACAAACATGTTAAAGGTAAAGGGTTCTTTGGTTTGAAATATCTGCCTGTGAATGTTTTCTTTGAACTATTGCAAATGAAAAGAGGGTGCATCTGACCTGCTGGGATTGGGCTGAAATTGGCTCTCCGACATACCCCGAGGAGTCCCAGATTGTGAGAGGACAGTTGGGTGACACACCCCAGAATCAGGTTCCCTTCTCTTTGGTTCTAGGTACATCACTGAGAACTGCAGCTGCTGTCACCACAGCTAGGCAGCTCCTGCGTGGAGCATCTGCCCCCAGTAGTCAGTGTGCATCATAGCTACCAGTCAGAGCATCTGCCCCCAGGTGGTCATTGCGTGTTATAGCTACCGGTCAGATGGTTGGATGGTCATTTAGGCTTTTATGTATATAGATAGATTGGATCTCATGGAATTTAGAAACATGAAAATAATCCTTCTAGAGCCAGTGTCTTCATGTCTTTGTGGTGTTTCTTACAGTTTCCCCTTCTCTCATCTAAGGCATCTTATTTCTTGAGAGTTTGGAGGGAATCACTATCACTTATGACAAATCAACTGTAATTGTAAAAAATAAGCCTTTCAACAAATGGAGTTAGAATAATTGGATATCTTATGCTTCTTATACAGAAATTAAATGAAAATTGATTATAGACTAAATGTAAAATGTGAAGTTGCAAAACTTCTACAAGAAAATGGAAGAAAATCTTTGTGACCTTAAGTTGGGCAAAAAGTTCTTAGCTATAACACCAAAAACATGTTCCATAAAAGAAAAATTGAACTTTATCAAAATGAAAAACTTCTGCAAAAAAATAAAAAATAAAAGGACAAGCCACAAGCTGGGAGAAAATACTTGCAGATAGATATCTGGCAAAGGACTATCCAGGGTGTTTAAAGAACTCTTAAAACTCAACAGTAAGAAAATATATAATTCAATTTTTAAAGAATTGAACAGGCACTTTACCAAAGAATTTGATGGCAAATAACTATATGAAAATATGCTCAACATAATTAGTGATAATGGAAATGCAAATTAAGTTAAAATAAGGTATGGCTACATACCTATTTGAATGGCTAAAATGAAAATAAAACAAACTGATAATATCAAGTGATGATGAGGATGAGGAGCAACTGTAGCCCTCATTCACTGCTGGTGGAAATGCAAATTGGTTCTGCCATTGTAGTACACAGTTGTCAGTTTCTTATGCAGTCACACATAGAGTTACCATACCACCTGACAGTCCCACTCCTAGGAGTTTACTTACCAAAGAGAATGGAAAGCATGCCCCTGGCATTATCTGCATGTGAATGTTTGTAACAGCTTTATTCATAATTGCCTTAAACTGGAAACAAACAAAATGTCCTCCACCATGAGTGACTAAACAATCTGTGGTATATCCAAACTCGAGGTCATACTATTCAACAATAAAAGAGAGTAAACTACTGCTATCAGCAAAATCACAAACGGATTTTGCTAATTCAAGGAAGCCAGACCTATACTGTATGATTTTATTTATCTGACATTCTGGAAAAGGCAAAACTGTTGGGATAGAGGAAAGATCAGTGGTTGCCAGAGGTTGGGGGTAAGAGAAGGACTTAAGTAGAAAGGGACAAGATGAGGCAATTTTTTGAGTTGATAGAATTGTTCAGTATCATGGTTGTGCTGGTGGATACATTACTATGTATTTGTCAAAAAAAAAAAAAGACACTATGCCATGTTGGAAAAATGTGTGTGTGTGTGTGTGTGTGTGTGTGTGTGTATACATATGTGTGTGTTTATGTTGTATATGTTTACTTAAGGTACTGAGATGGATCTTCTTCTTTTATAGATTTTATTTGGAGTCAGGAGGAGCCTCAGAACATGGGTCCATGGTGTTTTGTTTCTCCAAGATTTGAAAAGCAGCTGGCCTGCAAGGTACTATCTCTGCCTCTCATAGTGTTCTTGTATCTTTTCCTGGAGTGCCAACAAATGGTTTTATCCCCTACTATCAATATAAACTAAAATATAGAGTCTAGTTTTAGGCTATTCTTTCAAAATAAATGCTGAGTGTTTATCAATCTATGTGCACATACTAGTATCATGTAAAAACAAAAAGTGACTATATTTAGAAAATAAAAGCCTTTACCTATTGATTGCTTTCCCACTAGCCTCCTCAGCATTCTTGTCCTAAAGGTCAACATACAAGCCACGGGGGAACTGAGTGATGAGCAGGCTTGTTTTACAATATGGGAATAGAGATAACCCACTGATGCTTGTTCCAGACCCATCCACACAGCAGAGATCTCTTACAGGCCAAATTCTTCTTAATTATGCTGTAGAAAGGGGAAAACAATGAGAAGAGCAATTGTGCTTCTGTTTTATCTTTCTATCCTGCTTAAATTAGAACTCTGTTCACTCATTTGATACTAGTTGGCTAGGCCCAAATAATTTTCACATGTAAATAACTCTAAGTTAAGAAACTACAGCTAAAACCAACTAATAGTTACTGAAGAACAGAACAAATTTCAGAATTGATATTCCCTTACTTATGTTTGGAATTTTGTTGCTTTTTAGTTGTGACAATCCATTCTATGTAAGTCATTATTTTTCCAAAAAGGTGATTTATGTTAAACAAGCTAAGAGAAATATAGGCACCTGCTTGGGTTAACTAAGCAGAGCTCTGATTGGGTCACAGTGTCATTTTATTTCTTTTCTGCTCCAATGACAGCTCCGCCTTGTGAGCCGACCACCTTTGCCAGCACCTGCTGTAGGAATTGGTACCGTTCACCTGCAGCAGCATGAAGATATCCTCACCAAGACCTTTGCTTAATGATGTACTTTGAAGAAATACAACTTCCTGTTAAGGAAATTGTCATAAAAAGAAAGGCCTGCTTCCTCTATGCTCCTTTTTCCATTAGGTAATATGAAATGTCTGCGTTCCTCTAAGATGTTGGGATTGATTAGGACAGTTTAATCTGGAATACGTGGAATAGCAATGGAATCAATATATAAATCAGACAAGTAACTTTTATCCTTACAAATTTGATCATGTTACAATTTGGTTAGATCTGAGAGTTATAGAGTTAGATCATAATCAAGATTTTTCAGATTCTACACTTTCTCATTAACTGTATAAGCTCAGGAAAGTTCTACATACAGATTACCTCAATATTACCTCTAGATTTATTTTATGCATGTCATTTTCATTAATTTTCCCCTTCTTTATTCAAAATCACATATTTTCACTTATGTCGGTTTTGGTGTAGTCTTCTAGCCACTGTGAAAAATGTTTCACTAGACACTGTAGCAATACTATACTATTTTTGATTTCTGATTTCAAGGTAGTTGTTTTACCCATTGTCCTTAAGTATATTAAATACAAATCTGTGGGTGTGATCTTTTAGCATAGTGGTACTAAGTGAAGGAGTTTTGTTTTGTTTTATTTTAAATACATTTTTATTGATTATTTTTTAGAGAGACAGGAAGGCAAGAGGGAGAGAGAAACATCAATGAGAAAGAAACATTGATCAGCTGCCTCCTGTACTACCAGGCATGTGCCCTGACTGGGAATTGAACTGGCAACCTCTTGGTGCATGGGATGATGCTCAACCAATGGAGCCATACTAGTGGGGCAAGTGAAGGAGTTTTAGGTACAATGAAATTGGTTTGTGGCCTGCCTTGTCAAAGTATCTTTCTTCCCTAAATTGTTCTTGAGGTGGTATTTCAGATGACTTTGGATGTCTGATAAGAGGATTTCAGCCCCTGGTTAATCAGTCTTGCCTTTTAAAAGTCCCTGCAGCAGTATGATGTTTATTTGTGGTGTTTAAGGTGCACTTTAATTTTGACAGCAGGAACTTCCCAATGCCAGGTATTTGGGAATTTCTAGGGATCACCAACCCACGCTCTTATTCTGAAATTAAATGGTACTGGAAACATAACTAAACAGCGGCAATCTGTGCAGCTTTACATGGCTTGGTGCTGCAAAAGCTCTACCATTGACCATTCTTGTGATACTTTTTCTCAGAAATGATGGCTGAAGTTTTGGGGTACTAGAATGCCCTCTTCACTTTTACTGGCAACTGGTAATATTTTTCAGAATCAATGTATAAGTTTTTCTGATCACAGCAGATTTGTGGTTCATAGCTTACAAGTATGCATTAGTGCATTGATAACATTTCTGTAGTATTCAGATCCCTTTTATTCCTATACATCATAATGCTTCCTTTCTGTGTTGAGCCTTATAAATCATGTAACTTGGTGTCACTCATGTAAGTCACTAAAATTACAGACGTCTATTTAATGAGAATGGTTAACAGTATTGTATATCAAACTAGTAAAAAATAAAGGCACAGTGTCATTTTCAGATCTCTTGGTTTCTTAACTTAAAAAATTTTTATAGTGTAAGACAAAAATGAGAGGGAAAACTAGTTTTTTCTTCTTAGTTTCATGTAGATCTCTTCAAATTTCTAACTTTATACCTCAAAAGTCTGTTTATGGTATCTTCAACTTGAACCATGAGCTGTGTACCCCATCCTCACTCTCAATCACTACAGCAATATGGGCCAGCATTTTGAATTTCCTTGCAGGAAGAGACCATTTGAAAAATTTCAAATCAAACGCTCCCATGATAAAATATTAGATTAAAAACATAGTAAGGTAAAATAAAACATTTTACTTTATTCCTTTTTCAAATTTTAATATGACTTTTGTATCCCATTTATATCTATCGATGCTAAATTTCATAATCAATGAAGATTACAGCTCAAATTGGGTATTCAGTGAATAGAATGACACATTATTCTTTATAAAATAAAATTTTAATCCTTATAAGACCATTTGGTTCGGTTTTTCTGTTTTCTATACATATACTATAAGGCAGCATGCTATATTCTAAAACAGACATTTTTAGTCCTACTGTATTACTTTTAAAGTTTTATTATTTTTAAAAACTTCTTTTATTTTTTTTACGTTTTTGTAAGAGACATTTATATTTATAAAAGAAATCTCCATTTGTAAGGATGTCTTCCTATCCATTGTTTTGGTGCATCTAGGTTAACACACCTTTGTTTTTGTTTTATTTTATTAAATCTTTATTGCTGAAAGTATTACAGAGTCCCCTTTTTCCCTCATTGAACCATTCTAGCCTGTCCCCACCCCCTGCCCCAGGTCTTCACCATCCTATTCTCTGGGTCCATGGATTAACACACCTTTGAAATGCCTCTTTTTAGACCCCTCATAAGGATTACCACCCTCAAGTGAGCACATAATTTTAGCTATCCTGTAAAGCCATTCTAGAGACCTAACTTCCTCCTACTTTCACATAATCTTCTTTACATTCCCCCATTAGTTCCAACTGTATTTGAAGGGATGCAGAATTCCCTACGAGGACTCCAGTAGGAAGACAGTTTCCTCCTGGGTCCTCACTGGTAGGTAGGTGCTGTGGGACATGGCTCCAACAGGCCCGGAGGAGGCAGGAGGCACAAGAGGACCAAGTTCAGCAAAAACCAACTTCAGGTTCTTATCGAGGCTTTTGAAAAGGACCCATACCTTGATATCACTGTCTGAGAAGAACCAGCCAAGCAAATCCAGATTCCTCAGTCCAGAATCCAGTATGGTTTTAGAACTGGAAAGGTAGACAATCAAAGGACTCCTAGAGGAGGCCCTGTCAGGAGGCAGATGCTGTGGCTCCCGGATCCCACCAGGGTACATTCCCGCCCTCTCCCAACCCCACTCTGCCACCAAGGCCTCCAGGGCCTTTCTCCCCCACGTGGCTCTGGCATCAGAACTCTCCAGAGCTATGGCGACCGATTCTCCTGGGGGGCAGAGCGTGCTTCTGGGCCAACAGTGCTCTAGGGGCACGCTCGTATGCTGGGTGCCAATGTGGCCTCTCCTGACCTGGAGACTCCACCTAAGGCCCCGGGGTGGGTGGTGTGGGGTGGGGTGGGGAGGAAAGGGGCGGGGGAAACTTTCCGGGAGTTTCCATCACTCTGTCTTCAGGATTCAGCCCTTCAGCTATGGGTTCATTTCCTGCTCCCCAACAGCCCTTCCAGGTAGAAGCTGGTGGCACAGACACTCATCTGGGGGACCCCAGGCCGTTCATATATGGGGCCTTGGCCCTACAAGGGCAGGGGCAGCATTTTCCTTCTGATGGGCAGCAGCCATGCAGGGGGTGGGGGTGGGGGGTGGCTGGCAGCCTCTACTTGCTCCCCAGCAGTCACTGTCCTGGAAACCTGGAGCCTGGAAGCAGCCACCCCCCACCCACCCGCCCCCTTCAGCCCAGGAACACTGGCTGGATCCTGCTGACACCTGATACCTCAAGGAGGAGGAGCCCTAGCTGTTTGGCTCAGTGGACAGACTGCGGACTGAAGGATCACAGGTTTGATTTCAGTCAAGGACTTTACTTAGGTTGCAGACTCAAACTTGTGGGAGGCAACTAATTGATGTGTCTCTCTGACACTGAAGTTTCTCTCTCTTTAAAAACTTCTCGAGTGACAATAGAAACAATATCCCTTTCACAAAATTGAGGAAATTAGGGATTACATAGGAAGTCACAGATTTAAGAGTGAAGACATTCAGGTTTTGAGGTTCCAAAAGCTTTACGTATATATTTTTTTGCTGTATCAGAATATTTGGTTTTCATCTTCAGCTGCTCATAGGGTTCAGGCTAAAACTATTATACTTTTGATAAATTTGGATAAAATGTTTAATTCCTCAATATTTTCAATATTTATAACACATTATTACACAAACAACTCCTAAATTACTCTATGGACGTAGCAATTCATTGTCATGTTTGTATTTAAATTTGAAAAAACACAATCTAAAGCAGACTGTTATTCCCCCACTGCCAATTATAAAATCAGTTAATTAAAAAAATTAAAAATATATTTTATTGATTTTCCACAGAGAGGAAGGGAGAAGGATAGAGAGCTAGAAACATCCATGAGAGAGAAACATCAATCAGCTGCCTCCTGCATGCCCCCTACTGGGGATGTGCCCGCAACCAAGGTACATGCCCTTGACCGGAATTGAAGCTGGGACCTTTCAGTCTGCAGGCCGACGCTCTATCCACTGAGCCAAACTGTTTTTGGCAATTTTTAAAAATTTTTAATAAAAGTATGTTGCTTTAGTGTTGTTTCCCTGTATCTTTTCTGGCTTATATGGAAAATCATCCATAATTGAATAAAATTATTAAATTACATACTTTTCTCATACATAGTAAGAGTAAATAGTATTTCCTCAATGAATAATTTATTGGACAGCTATTGCATATATGGCATAATTCTTAATGCATGGACATTAAGAATACATGGGAGTGAAAAATAACATGGGTTCCCCTCTGTCCTCAATGGACTAACAATCTATTTGAGAAGACAGTATTTTACTTGTAGAGAGAGAAATGTTTTTGTTGGATATACTAAACAATGGGGGGCGGGTCAAGGAAAAGTGATATTCCTAATAGATGTAAATTAGGTGGCATATGTGTTATACAGAAAAAGTCATGAATAGCATGTAGTAGTAGAAAGACTGAAGAATGTTGGAAGAGAAACTAATAAAAGTTATCTAGAGTGTCAAAGCTTATTCCCAGGCTCTTACTTGAAACATGGAGTTGTCCCAGAAATAGGCAGTAAAGAGGTACGGGCCACTCTTTTCCTTCTGTCAATTAGACTTTCAATTCAGTGCAGCCTACTGAAAGGAAGTTATATTCATGAAGTTAGTGCTAAAACTACATTTAAGTCAACCATTCGCAGGTTACTGTAGATGACACCAAAAATTGGGAGTTTATGGTGTAGTGGAGATTAGACATGTATGAAAACGACTAAAACAAAGTAGAATGAGGTAAGAATTAAGTCACTGGACATGAGATGACTATGGCAGATTTCATTTTCCAAAAGCGGTCAGGGCAGTATTTTGTGTCCCATATGCTTTCAGGACCTTGCCACACTCCCACTAGAGTTGGAGCCTATTTCCCTTCCCTCTTGTGCCTACCTATATAAATACACTGAAAGTGATGCTGTGTCAATTTCAAAGACATGACTTGGCAGCCACCTGCCATGCTGTGAGAAAGCTCAGGCCACGTGGAGAAGGCCAATGGAGATGTTGGAGCTGATAGCTTCACTCAAACTTGCAAGTGAGAGAGCCTTCTGATAATTCAAGTATTCAGCCTCCAAGCTGTCCCGGATGACCTCAAGTGGAGCAAAGACCCATGCAAACTGTGTGTGTGTGACACTGATTATTAAAGTGGTTAGGAGAGATTTTAATCAGTAATATTCTTCTGCAATAGGAAAAACAGTCCTGCTTAAACTCAACTCACTTTGATTTGTAGAGGCAACTGGGCAGTTTAGGAGAATGAGGAAACAGGGAGGAGGTGAGTGGGTGGCTCATAGTTAGTAAAGTTGAAAATTTCAAAAAGCAGGAAGTAGGATTTGGTTCATATGAAATACATCTGGGTTTGTTAACTAAAACTGATGGAAGTTAGGCTCCAACGTTCCGACTAAGGTTGGGAGACAGAGAACCTACTTTCGGGTGTTGCCTGGAACAAAAGGTAAATTCTGAGCTTTACCAGGCAGATATTTTAAGCCTGGGCACGGTGATCCTAGGGATGGAGCTGTTAGAAAATGTTAGTGTTTGTTCAAGTCTTTTTAGGCCAATGTAAGGCCTAGTGAGAAAGGGCTCAGACGAGTATGGCTAGAGCCTGCTCAAGGAGTAAATCCCCCCCCCACACAAGTATTTTGTTTCTTTCTAATACATAGACCTAGGCATTAGAACAGATCATTGGATTATGAGGCAGGATAATAAGAAGCTAGGGAAATTTCTTGTCAAGTGGAATAAGGGAAACTGAGATAAAACAATTAAACAATTTGAGCAGCTTAGAATCAGCTAATAAATCACAAGAACACTTAGTATCAAATGGTTTACACATTCCAAACTATCTCGGGGCAGATGGGCCTGTCCCAGTCCCTCTTTTATAATGTTCTTTAAAAATAAAACTCTTCAGAAAACAACCCTGGCCCTTTTACATTCTGATAAATGAACATATTGAAAACCATATCTGAAACACTAATGAGTGTTCTGTTAAAACCTACCACAGACACCTCCCTAGGATTTCACCTGCCAAAGGAAGATAAAAAAATACAGGGCAAGCTCTTTCTTCTGGGAGCACATCCATTCCCCCCCAATATGAGAAATGCTCACCTGAATTCAAATAATGGATTTGGAGACAGAAGTATGGCGAAAATGAGCCTTTTAATACATTCTCGAGAGGGTTGTACAGGCACACATGGAGTAGTGATCACAGCCTATTTATCCTCAAGGTACAAGTGTCCCTCCTCTGGTTCCTCATTGGCTGAGTACTATGGATTAATAGTTGCCTCAAAAGTCCGTTAGGTCCATTTAAAAAAATGGGCTGAGGCCTTTTCTAGTTGTCTCCACCAGCCCCGTTTAGTTGGGAAGGGCACCTGCAGAGGGGTGAGAGGGTCCACATGATGCTGGCTCATGTCTACAGTTCTTTGTTCTCACTTCCTTTTCCCTCCCTACATTCTGTTCACCTTGGGGAAATTCAGTAATTGATTCCATTAAAAGTTGCCTATGCTGGAGATTGATCACAGAGGCCTATTTCCTACAACAGGCATGCATCTCCTAAATTCTGAAGGACCCCAGGAGCCTTGCAACCAGGGTAGTAGCGCAGGTAGCGGCAGCTGGACCTGGGCTCACTCCTTGAACCCACTTCCAAGGTCCCGCTCCTCTGACTTTCTCCTGTTGCCTCTCCTACCTTCAGCCCTTTCTTTGTTTCACTGTCCTCAGCTTTAATACTAGTAAACAGGCTCTCAAGATCACTCAGACTCCTGTTGTGAGATCCCACATGAAGTCAAGGACCCACACTACCCTTAGGCCCAGGCAGACCCGCCCGGGGCCCCGACCACCACGGTAACAATGACAGGTCATCAGGGAAGTTTGAAATCACTTGTTTCAGCAGATGTTAGAGAAGCTACACTGCAGGGGTTTAAAATTTGAGTTTGGAAAATGCACGAAGAGCCTTCTGTGTGTCCATCTTGGCTTAATTCCACACCTGTAGAGGTGGTTATTATCCTTATTTTACCCATTTAGCTCAGAAAGGCTGATTGCCCAAAGCCATTACACGGAGAAGGGACTAACATGGGAGTGGGTTGGCTCATTTCCAAACCTCGTGCGCTTCCTTTTTCACCATGCTGTCCAAGAAGGGGTGAAAGACCAGTCCGGGGGCAAAATCCTGATCCCTCATTTTTAAGAAGCTGAAGGAGCCTACGCAGTACATAGTGAGATTTCACAAGATACTAATTTTATAAATTGTCACAAATTTTTGAGACCTTCCAAGAGAGGATGCAAGCCAATTCAAAAGGCTGTTTGGGTCACGCTGGCTCTCGAGGCGGCTCCGGTCGAGGCGGCTCCGCAAGGAACCAGCCTGTGCTCCTGCCCCGGAGTCCTGACCTGCCCCAACGGGGCTGCCACGGAAACGACACCCGCTCGACGCCCAGCGCGGACACGGGCTCGCAGACGAAAGGCCAGGGCAGCCGCGGGCTCGCCGAGGCTCCGGGTCGCAGCAGCACGCGCCCGGCAGCGCTGCCCGCGGCCCGGCCACGCGGAAGGCTTCGCCGCTGGCGCCCAGGGCCCGGTCCCCGGGGGCGGGGCTACGCGAGCCGCACACGGGCCACGTGATCCGAGGCGGAGTCTGCGCGCAGCCACCGGACCGCGTCGGCCGCGGCGCAGAGGCCCAGCCGGGAGGGTCGAGAGGAGACGGGGCCGCGCCGCTCTGCCCGGTGGGCCGGCCAGCCGCCGCCATGGGCAGTGAGTACAGGCGGCGCGGTCGGGCTCGCCGGGCGGTCCGGAACGGGGCTCTCGTCCAGGGCGCTGGCTGCGGGCGGTGCGGCTGGGCACACTCGGGAGCCCAGCCCGCCGGCCGGGAGGGGGGCCGCGGGCCGCTGCGGAGCGCGTGGGCGGGCGGCCTCCGCTGAGGCTCCCGCCGCCTTGGCGAGGCCTTGCCGGAGCTGCGGGGGCCGGGGCCGCGGGGCCGGCGTGCGCGCTGCGGGTGGCGAGGCGCGGAGGCCGGCGCGGGGAGGCTGCTGGTTTGGGGGCGGGCCGAGAACCCGGAGAAACCCGGACCACTTTGAATTTTTCAGGAGCTAAAAAAGCTCATTTTTATCGCCAAATCACTCCTCTTTGACACATCAGTTTGATGAGTAAAGCTCCCTGACTTGTTTAATTTAGAAGTGATGCATGTCAGGCATTGTAGGGGAAGCAATGAGTACGTTGGGAGCATAGCGTTTTCCTTTTTTTTTTTTTGTCATTCTGAGGCGTTTACTGAAAGTCACTCTGTGTATAAGGTTTAAGCCTTAAGGACAAGGCCTGGTTTTATGGGGGTCTTTTAAGGCCTTTCCTAAACGCTCACCATCCCATGCATTACACAGCTGTTCAGATGTTTTTAGGATGAATGGGGAACTGCACATCCAAGCTGTGGACCCATTACCCAACCAGCGGCGTGTTAGGGGAAGCTAGGAAGGAAGTAGAGGAGACCCTGTCATTTAATTTGCAGTGTAATGGATAAAATGCTGCAGCTCAGGTGTGGACATTGTGGCGTACGAAAGCGTTGCTTGAATATGAATGCAGAAGTGCTCATGAAATGTCAAAAATCTGGGAGGGTGGCTTGGATTGAGGTGGGATGGGAAAGGGATAAAGGGGTTCTAGGAAGTGTTCTAATGTAGTTGCTATTTCGCCTCAGAGAGGAACACTTTCACTGTTCAGAATTACTTTCCAAAAGTCCCAAATGGTATGGGTGACAAACATCTGCCCGTGAGACTTTCAGAATGCTGTCAAATAAGTCTGAGAATGCCATACTTTTGAGAGGCTGTATAAAACAAGATAAACTTTGGCCAACTGCTGAAGTGTAATTGTCAGTCTTAAAACAATTGCATGATACTGGTACAGAATGCAATGTGTGTAGGGGAAGATGGTCTAACTAATTGAGGCCTCTTGTGTTTCTGCACATTACAGACGCTGGCCAAGACTGAACTTTGAGAGATTATCTTGACCCTCCAGTTTTTTGGCAGGGCTTGACTTCAATCATGCCAGAAGATGGCATCTCTCCTTAAAGAACCTTAGTTTATCTTATATATATTACTAAAGGCCTGGTGCACAGATTCGTGCACTGGGGGGTCCCTTGGCCTGGCCTGCAGAGATCTGGCTGAAACCCGCTCTCCATCCCCTGAGTAGTCCCGGATTGTGAGAGGGTGGTTCTTGCTTGGGTGACGCAACCCGGAATCGGGCTCTCTCCTCTCTGGTTCTAGGGGCATCACCTGAGGACTGCAGCTGCCAAGTCACAGCAGCTTCGCAGCTCCTGCATTGAATGTCTGCCTCATGGTGGTCAGTGCGCATCATAGCCACCAGTTAGACGGTTGAACAGTCAAGATGGCCACATAGGCTTTTATACACACACACACACACACACACACACACACACACATATGAGGCCCAGTGCATGGAATTTGTGCATAGGTAGGGTCCCTAGAAGCTGCTGACTGCTGGCCGGGGCCTCCCTTCCTCTGGCTGCCTGCCACTGCAACTGGCCAGGGCAGGGCTGGCCGGGGGGAGGAGCTAGGGGCAGTTGGGTGGCTGGCCCCGCCCCCTGGTGGAACTCCTGGGAGAGGGGACAATTTGCATATTAGGTTTTTATTATAAAGGATAGATAAGTCTGGGAAAACAGTACTGTCTGCTGAAATGTAATTGCCATTCTCTGAGCTGTTTACTGTACATAAGCATATATTCAGATCATTATGTGGGAAAGCAACCAAGCAATAAATAATGACTTAATGAAGTAAAAGTTACCTATAAAGATGATTCCTTGGTCTTGCTCACTCTCTGCATCATCTTTTAGATTAAATAAGTCATATCTATAGTTTCAGTTTATTTCCTGTTCTTTCTTCTCCCTCCTCTGATGTCTCTTATTTTCTTCTTAAAAGCATTGTGTTATGAGTACCACAGTAAGCTGCATTAGCTTTTTTTTTTTTTTAATGTAGTGGTACTCATTGAATTATTCCTTTATACATAAAAGGGTTGGATACAATCATGAGGAAGCAAAATCAGGATTTTACTGACTGAGCCCTTAAACCTTTTGGATTTTTTTTTCCTTTGGAATTATTTCTCTTCCTTTGTATATTTGAAATGGAGAGCTTATGATTAAATTTAGGAATGAGGAATGGGAGGGATTGCCATTACAAATTAACATTTGCATTTGATTTTGTAAAAATACATTTTTTAAAACTATGTAATAGGAACATTCTTCTTCTATTTTTTCCACAGTCAAATTTTTAGAAGTTATCAAACCTTTCTGTGCGGTTCTACCAGAAATTCAGAAACCTGAAAGAAAAGTAAGTATAATATTTTAGTAATATAGAAGGTACCTAAAGGACTTACTCTACTAAACTAGCAAGATTGATTTATTTTCCCCAACTGTAGTGTAGTTGTACTTGGAAAAATATAGCCTGTTTCTTCTCCTTGCAACAGGCATGAAGTGAATAAAACAAGTACAGACCTGTTTAGTTTATCTAGTGGTTTCAAAAATAATTTTTTTTTAAAGTCTAACATTTCCAAACCAAGTGTTTTTTGGCCTGTATATTAGGTAAAATATAACGTTTTCTTGTCTGTAACGATCTTTATAATTTCTGTAGTATGGGGTGTGTGCTGTGCTTGCTAGTGGTATGATCCACTGCCATTGTATTAATGGCCTTATCCGTTTTGATAAGTACAGCTGTTTTACATAAATGAATTACAACTTTGCAAGTATATACCTTCCATTTTTTAAAATTCATTTAATGCAAAGAAAAATCATAGGAATGCATTCAGAAGATAATTGTGACTTCAGCAAATTGTTCTTCCATCATTGCCTGCTTTTGGAGATAGGGTATTGAAATTCCAGAAATATTGTTAATCCCAAACTGGCATTCTTCTTCTACTGTAATTTTGATTTCTCATGAAACTAACAGGCATAGGGACATAAAAAGAGATAAGTAAAACTTTGGTTAAACTTATTCTTTCACATTTAGAACTATATTCCTTTTTCATTGCTTTGAGGTTATAAAAATAGATGTTCATATAATATTACATGAGGCCCTAGCTTTGCCCAATACTAGATTAACTGAAATGCATACATATTGGATTGTGTCTTGCTTTGCATCATTTTCAGTTTTAGTTAACATGGTATAATGTGATGAGGACTACCTGTATTTAAATTATTTCTTGAAAAAAAAATAAAGTTAATGTTTAAAAAATAAACATTGTTTGAGAAGTTCAGTTGTTTCCTTTAGCCACTGCTAACTAGGGTGAGAATATTTAAGAGTTAAAAATAGCATGTCATGATGGGGAATGTTGGCTATGTTTTAATAGGGATTTTTACTATGTATTTGCTTTTTCTTGTTTTTTTATTGACTATTCTTTATCTTTTGTTGTAAGATCCAGTTTAGAGAGAAGGTACTATGGACTGCTATAACTCTCTTCATTTTCTTAGTATGTTGTCAGGTATGTAAGCATACTACTAAATAAATGTCTATACGTCCCCCCACCCCCAACTTTTTTATTATGTTTTTTAATTTAATAAATCTTCATTGTTCAGAATATTACAGTTGTTTTTCTATTTTCCCCCCATAGCTTCCCTCCACCCGGTTCCCACCCCACCTTCTGCCTTTACCCCCGCTACCCCCACACTGTCCTCATCCATAGGTGTACGATTTTTGTCCAGTCTCTTCCCGCACCCCTCACACCCTTTCCCCCCGAGAATTGTCAGTCCACTCCCTTTCTATGCCCCTGATTCTGTTATATTCATCAGTTTATTCTGTTCAGATTTTTTTATTTAGTTGATTTTTAGATTCACTTGTTAGATATGTATTTGCTGTTTATAATTTTTATCTTTACCTTTTTCTTCTACTTAAAGAATACTTTTCAGCATTTCATACAATACTGGTTTGGTGTTGATGAACTCCTTTAGTTTTTTCTTAATCTGTGAAGCTCTTTATCTGCCCTTCAATTCTGAATGATAGCTTTGCTGGGTAGAGTAATCTCAGTTGTAAGTTCTTGCTATTCATCACTTTGAATATTTCTTGCCACTCCCATCTGGCCTGCATAGTTTCTGTTGAAAAATTAGCTGACAGTCGTATGGGTGCTCCCTTGTAGTTAACTAACTGTTTTTCTCTTGCTGCTTTTAATATTCCCTCTTTGTCTTTTGCTCTTGGCATTTTTTAAAAAAATATTTTAATTGATTTTTTTACAGAGAGGAAGGGAGAAGGATAGAAGGATAGAAACATCGATGAAAGAGAGACATCGATCAGCCGCCTCCTGCATGCCCCCCACTGGGGATGTGCCCGCAACCAAGATACATGCTCTTGACTGGAATCGAACCTGGGACCCCTCAGTCCCCAGGTTGACGCTCTATCCACTGAGCCAGACCGGTCTTAGCATGCTTTTGGCATTTTAATTACGCTGTGTCTTGGTGTGGTCCTCTTTGGATTCCTCTTGTTTGGGGTTCTGTGTGCTTCCTGGACTTGTAAGTCTATTTCTTTCACCATGTGAGGTAAGTTTTCAGTCATTATTTCTTCAAATAGGTTTTCAGTATCTTGCTTTCTCTCTTTTGGCACCTCAAATTTCTAATACTGGTATGCTTGAAGTTGTCTCAGAGGCTCCTTACACTGTCTTCAAATTTTTGGTTTCTTTTTTCTTTTCCAGTTGAGTGTTTTCTGCTTCTTTGTATTTCACATCTTTGACTTGATTCTTGCAATCATCCACTCTGCTGTTAGATCTCTGTATAATATTTTTTATTTCCGTCAGTGTATGTTAATTTCTAGTTGGTCCTTTTTCATCTCTAGTTGGTCTTTTTTTTTTTATCTCCTCTTGGATCTCACTAAATTTATCCATCTTTTCTAGGAAATTATTGAAAAACCTTATAACCGTGGTTTTGAACTCTATATCCAGTCATTTGCTTTCCTCCATTTCTTTTGTTTGTGATCTGTTTCTTTGTCTCTGCATTTTTGCTGCTTTCCTGAGTTGGCAGAGTAGCTTTGTGTGCTAGGTGTCCTATGTGGCCCAGTAGCTCCGCTTACCCAGTTACCTGAGGTGGATTCTCTTAGTGCACCCCTTTGTGAACTGGGTGTACAGCCTTGTTGTAGTTAAGTCTTGATTGTTGTTGGTATCACTGGGGGGAATTGACCTCCAAGCCAGGTTGTGAGGAATAGCTATGTCTAAGCTGGGAGAACTTCTGTGCTGGAGTCAGCCTTATGATATAAGACTTGCAAGATTGCAAAAGCCTCTGTGTTCATCTTGGATGGGGAGGAGTCTTAGTGCTAAGCAGACAGCCTTGGCTTCCCGTCAATCCTGCCCTATGTGGCCCCTGAGTCTCAGTGTCCCTCGGTAATTGCTGCAGCCCTTTCTGTGTGCACTTGCGCTCTTGTACGTCCAGACCTCTGCCTTTCGCCACTCCCCTGAGTTTCCATGCACTTCGGGGACTCGTATGAGTCTGGGTCCCTAGGGTCTTGCTCAAAACTGGGATTCAGTGCAATTGGAACTGGATTTCAGTGCAGTTGGGAGGTTCTATCTTCCTCCAGCTAGAGAAAGCCAGTGGCACAATCAGCAGTCAGTCCTCTCGGCGTGCACTTGCTTGTGTGCCTCCAGACCTCTGCCTTTTGTGGCTCCTCTTAGTTTTCCTGCACTCCTTCCTTTTCCCTACAGTCCAGGCTCCCCCCCCATATGAGTCTCACCTGGAACTGGAGTTCAGTGCAGTTGGAACTGGGGTTCAGTGCAGTCGGGAGTTTTTTGTCTCCCTTCTAAAGGAAGCCAGCCAGGCACTCACTCCACCGCCCATCCTCTCCATGCGCATGTCTCCGTACCTAAGTTTTTTGCAGCTCCTCTGAGTCTCCATGAGCTCCTCTCTTTCCTTTTAGTTGTAAGATTTCCACTCAGCTACCTTGCCTGGGGTTCTGAATGATCTCTGTTCTGTCTTTTAGTTGTAGTTATGCAATTGTGCGAGGCAGCAGTTTAGATATTAACCTATGTCGCCATCTTGGTTTCTCCATAGGTTGATTTTCAACCTACCACTGAGCTATATCCACTGGGCCAAGCTGTATGTTTTTGACTTTTTCCTGTTTAGATAGTTCTCAATGAACCACTGAACCATGCTGGCTTGGGCCAAGCTTTGATTTTCTCCTGTTTAGATGGTTCTGCTCATTGTCATGATTTCTTGATTCTTTTTCTTCCAAACCTCAAAGAGCTTTATTTCCCTTTCAGCCACAATTTAAAGGTTTGGTGTCTCCTATTCTACCCTGTTTTCTTTATTCCAGGGAATGGTGGAAGGTGTGATAAGCTGAGGTAACTGCAGTAAAGGCTGCCTGGCTCTGACCTCTCTTTTTAAATTTTTGTTCAAGGTTTTGTGAGGATTCTCCCATGTGATTGAGCAGGGCTCTCTGTGTTCTATTCCCAACTTCAGATCATTGTCAAGGACCCTAGTAGGTGTGGGCCTACCATCGTCAGTCCTGTGAGAGAGAGAGAGAGCCCCAAGGCCACTTCTCTCATCCTTTTTAGCTGTTTCTACTACTCTCCTAGTGAAAGGAGGCAAAAATTTATCTATGCAGCATGCTCTTCTCCAGGCTGTATTTGAATATATTGGGAATTCTGAAGCTTCTGTTACCTTCCCTTTATGATGGTTAGAGCAGCTTTGTTCTGAGTCTCTCTGCTTTTCCACTGTCTGCTGTTTTCTCCCCCCCAATTACCACCATTGTTTCAAGGTTATTATCCCTTTTCTTGTTTGGCTGCTTTATGGATTTTGTTTTTGTTTTCTTTAGCTTTTTATATTCTTACTAGAGGCCCAGTGCACAATTAAATCATGCACTTGTAGGGTCCCCTAGACTTGGTCTGCCTCCTCCAATCCCCACTGCGGCTCTCAGTCTTTTGAACCACTTTTGAGCCTGAACCTTGCAACCGGGTGAAGGTGGGGAGAGCCACCTGACACTCACCAGGAAACTGAAGTCCGAGGCTGAGTGTGACCTGCCCGTGGTTTCTCAGAATAAGTTTTCCTTGAGTTCAGCCTGCACTCCATGACCCTCAAGTCTGAAAAAGGTAGGGACTCAGAAGCCTTTTTATATTTTTTTCAGAATCCCCTTTAAAAACTGGAATTACTTGAGTCTCCCTCTCCTCCAAACCTGGAGGATGTAGCACTGGCATTTCCTTATCGATGTGACCAGCTCTGCTTGCAGCTCTGCTCTGTGTTCCCTTCCACAGAGCCTGTCCTGTTCCCTCTGCACCAAGTGCTTGGGTCCCGCCCCTCCCTGACATCAAGGGCCTATTCTGCCTTGTCATTGGCTGCCTCCTGGTTATGGATTGTGACAGCATAAGGGCATCACGATGTTAGGGCTTGATGATCACCAAGGCTTTTATTTATAGGATTAGCTTTTTACTGTTGTACATGTTATTAAATATGTGTTTTCTTGTGTCAGGGAGGGAAGTTCTGTATTTTAATTGCAGCTTGCCATTTTAACTCAGAAATACCTTTATTTTGTTTATAGTTCCCTCCTCCTTTGGAAATTCCTAGTGCTAATTTTCTGTTTGTCCATCTGGTTGGTTCAGGGTTTTCATTAAATCGTTAAATTCTTCTTTCTCTGAAATATTATACTGTGTTTTATCAAATTGAAACCAATTATACTATCTAATAAAAGAGTAATATGCAAATTGATCATCACTCCAATACACAAGATGGCTGCCCCCAGGTGGTCAAAGATGGCTGCCCCAATGTGGACACAAGATGGTTGCCACACGATAGCCGGCAGGGGAGGGCAGTTGTGGGTGATCAAGCCAGCAGAGGAGGGCAGTTGGGGGGATTCAGGCTAGCAGGGAAGGGCAGTTGAGGGGGAACCAGGTCTACAAGGGAGGGCAGTTGGGGGCAACCAGACCTGCAGGGGAGGGAAGCTAGGGGGGACCGTGCCTTCAAGACAGGGCAGTTGGTGGAGACCAAACCTGCAAGGGAGGGCAGTTGTGTGTGTGTCGGGGGGTACCAGGCCTGCAGGAGAGGGAAGTTGGGAAGACCAGGCCTGCAGGGGAGGGCAGTTGGGGGCATTCAGACTGGCAGGGGAGCAGTTAGGGAGTTATCAGGCTGGCAGGCAGGCAGGCAGATGAGTGTTTGGGAGCCAGCAGTCCTGGATTGTGAGAGGGATGTCCGCCCACAGTTGGACATCCTTCAAGGGGTCCCAGATTGGAGAGGGTGCAGGCTGGGCTAAAAGACAAATACACACACACACACACACACACACACACGCACACACACCTGTGCATGAATTTCATGTTCCGGGCTTCTAGTTATATGTAATAGTGAAAAGTCTGGAACTCTGCAAGTGTGACAGTCATAGGAAATAGCTCCTGTTGCCATCCAACTAATATATAAGATTTTGTACATGTATAATACTGAGTAACTTGTATAATTACTGAATTTAATAATCCTGTTGACTATAGGAAAGGAAGGAAGGATAGATCCTATAGCATCTAACCATGGAGGTGTAGTTCCTGTCTCATCAGATGCAATTAAGGAAAATAATTTGAATTACATATGTTCCACTTAGGGAATATTGTGATGTGGACTGTTTCGTACTGTAAGTTTGCTGTTTTTAAAAAAATACATTTTTATTGATTTCAGAGAGGAAGGGAGAGGGAGAGAGATAGACACATCAATGTTGAGATGGAATCACTGTTCTGCTGTCTTCTACATGCCCCCTACTGGGGATGAAGCCTGCAACCTGGGCACATGTTCTGATTGGGAATAGAACTATGACCTCTGGCTCATGGGTTGACACTCAACCATTGAGTCACACAAGCAGGGCTGTTAGTTTGGTTATATACAATAACTTCCTTCCTCTACATCCCTCACATTAGCTGAAGAGTGTCTGCATACTCAAGATTCTTGTTTTGTTAGTTTTCCTCCCCAGCTGATAAAGTCAGATGTTCCAAGAGTTTTGGGTTAACCAGATTGGTTGTTTAAAATTGCTGGCAGCATCTTTTGCAATTTTTAAAATATAATTTTTTATTTTTCAATTATGGTTGGCATACAATATTATATTAGTTTCAGGTGTATAACCCAGTGATTAGACATTTATCATCCCCATAAATTTACTAAGTTATCATCCCCATAAATGTAGTACCCATTTGATACCATACATAGTCATTAGAATATTATTGACTGTATTCTCTATGCTGTGCTTTACAGCCCATGATTATTCTGTTACTACCAATTTGTATTTCTTAATCCCTTCACCTTTTTCATCCATCCTCCTAACCTTCCATCCATCTGGCAAACATAAAAATGTTCTCTGTATCTATGAGTCTGTTTCTGTTTTGTTTGTTTATTTTAGATTCAGTTGTTGATAGACATGTATTTATCTTCTTAAAGAAGACCCTTCAACATTTCATGTAATATGGTGGTGATGAACTCCTTTATCTTTTCCTTGTCTGGGAAGCTCTTTATATGTCTTTTAATTCTAAATGATAACTTTACAGGTTAGAGTGGTCTTGGTTGTAGGTCCTTGCTTTTCATCATTTTGAATATTACTTGCCAATCCTTTTGGCCTGCAAAGTTTCTTTTGAGAAATCAATTGATAGTCTTATGGGAGCTCCCTCGTACATAGGTAACTAACTGCTTTTTGCTTGCTGCTTTTAAGATTCTCTCTTTGTCATTAACTTTTTGCATTGTAATTATGATGTGTCTTGATGTGAGCCTCTTTGGGTTCATTTTGTTTGGGACTCTGCTCTTCCTGGACTTGTATATCTATTTCCTTTATCAGGTCAGGGGATATTTCTGTTACTATTTTTTTAAATAGGTTTTCAATTTCTTGTTCTGTCTTTTCTCTTGGTACCCCCATAATGTGAATGTTGGTATACTTGAGGTTGCCCACAGTTCCTTATGTTATCTTCATTTTTTGGATTCTTTTTTCCTTTTGCTGTTTTAATTGGGTGTTTTATGTCATTATATTCCAAATCACTGTTTTGATTCTTAGCTTCATCTACTTTTCTGTTCATTTCCTATAAATTATTCTTCATTTCATTTAGTGTATCCTTCATTTCTAGCTGGTTCTTTTATGTTTTCCATGTTCTTTTTTATGTTGTTGAAGGTCTAAGTTCATCTACTGTTTCCCTAAGTTAATTGAGCATCCTTATAACCAGTGTATTGAACTCTGCATCTTGTAGATTTTTTGGCTTCATTTTAATTCTTTTTCTGGAGTTTTGTTCTGATCTTCCATTGGGTGCATGTTTATTTGCTTTTTGTCTCCTCATTTTGGCAGCCTCCTGAGTTTGTTTCTATATACTAGGTACAGCTTTTATGTCTTCTGAGCTTGGTAGAGTGGCTTAGTGTTCTAGGTGTCCTGTAGTGTCAAGTGGCATAGCCTTCCCAGTCATCCAAGCTGTCCAAGTGTGCCAACCCCTCCCATGTGGGCTTTGTACATCCTCCTATAGTTGAGCCTTGATTGTTGTTGGTATGTCAATGGGAGTGATTTACCTGTGCAGGATCAGCTGTGCGAGGGCTTTGGAGGGGCTCTAGTGCCTGTTGAATTCGCCCATTGAGTGTGTTGGACCAAACCACCTCCACAGCAACACACTAATTTAGTTTCAGTGTGATATGAAACTGTCAACAGCGTGTGCTGGCTCTGGGGTCTCCTGGGAGGTGAAGGCCAAAGTCATCTGCCACCTGTGTTGTGACCAGGGCCACCTAGCATGAGCTATAAAGTGATTTGCAGATGGCTGTTACTTGTGCTGGGCTTAGAGGTGTCCGATAAAGCCAACTAAGGCCAGCTTCTGATATTTCTGGATCTGGGGCCAGTTAGAAAGAGATGTGGGGCATGCTGAGACCAGACGATGCTTGAGAGATTTTTAGAAAAGTCTTAATTGTGAGCCACGACAGGCCATTTATATGGAAAAGCTGCTGGAAACAGTTTGGGTGGCCCTGCAAGTTTGGTGGGGAGGAGTGTCAAGGGATCACCAGGGCAGGGGGAATAGTGTGAGCCAGGTTGATGGAAACTCAGATATGGTGCCTGCTTACCATCTTGTGAGGGGAGGGCTCATCAAAAGAACAATAGCCTCTGCCAGTATTTTGTCTGGAATAAAGCTGCGCGCGCTCCCTTCCCCCCGCCTCCCCAGCTTTTGCCCCAATATCAGTCACTTCAGTTCCTCCCTGTGTGTCCTTGGTACCTTTTGAGTTGCTATCCCAATGCTAAATCTCAAAGGGAATGAGTTAGAGTAAGTCTGTGTGCAGGCACTTTACGAGGAACTTCCTGGGATTCTAGCAACCCTTCTCTCAGCCTCAGTTCTTACTGGTTTTTACAGCCAGAGGTTATGGAGGTTTCTCTTCCCAGGACTCGAACCCTGGATGTGAAGGCCTGGTGTGGGGCTGGGACCCTTGGCTCCTCAGGGGCAACTCTGGGACTTTTGCAACCAAGATATACCCTCCTGATGTTTATCTTCCACACGTGGATGTGGAGCCAGGCAGTTCCTCATCAGGCCACTCCTTCCAGTCTCATGTGGCTGCTGCTTTAAATCCCTAATTGCAGGACTTTTATTCAGCTAGGTTTTAAAATACAGAGTGATGGTTGCTCTGTATTTTAATTGCAATTTTGATATGATTGTGGGAGGATGTACTGTGTTTACTTACATTGCCATCTTGAATTGCCAGAAGCTGATTGTATATTAAAAAAAAATCAGCTTCATATAGAGAAAAGGTTTTCGAAAACTGGGAATATATTTTTCTTTGTGTCTGATCCTCACTTGGTTGGGGGAGAGGGTATGACCCAGTGCTGTGTACTAAACATGGGTCATATGATAGGAAGCATTATGTGCTTGCTTTAGAAAATTTGATAAAAACTGAAAAGAATACAGAAGAAAAGGTCCACCATAATTTCCCCACCTACAAATAATCATTGTTTATGATGTAAATATATTTATATCTTGTTACCTTCTATTTGTATTTTTCATGTTTTGAACTTTTACCCTGTACAATTTTGTGCTTTTCCCTTTATATGACAGAATTTCTCAACAATGTGAGTAAATTTTAGGTTTGGTAAGCATTTGTTGTTGGAGTGCAGTCCTGTGCCTTGGCAGCATCCCTGACCTCTAGGTACTAGATACCAGTAGCATCTTTCCTAAAGTTGTGATGGCCAGCAATGTCTTCAGATTTTGCCAGACATTCCCTGGGAAACAGGGACAGGGAGCAAAGTTGCCCCAGGTTGAGAACCACTGTTTTATACTTAGTATTGAAACATAAGCACTTTCTCATTCTGTTACAAACTTCATAGGTACAATCTTTTATAAGCACTTTCTCATTCTGTTACAAACTTCATAGGTACAATCTTTAGTGTTTGCATAATTTTTCTACTGTATACATCATCTTCAGTCTTAATGAAGATATAGTGTAGCCTTGGCTGACATTAATATCCATAGTTTTGCCAAATTATTATGTGACTAGTTAAGTATATCCTATAATTTACTGATAGTATTTTTTAAGAAAATACATATTTTTTATTGATTTAACAGAGGAAGAGATAGGGAAAGAGAGACTGAAATATCAATGATAAGAGAGAATCACTTATTAGCTGCATCCTACATGCACTGCATTGGAGATTGAGCCTGCAACCCAGGCATATGCCCTGACCTGGAATCGACCTCCTGGTTCATAGTTCATCACTCAACTACTGAGCCACACTGGGTGGGCACTGATAGTAAATTTTGTGCTTAATTTAATTTTTGAAAATACTATCTTAACCATTTTTAAGTATGGAGTTCAGTAGTGTTAAGTATATTTTATTTGCATTGTTGTGCAACAGATCTTCATTGGAGAATTTTCTAGTGTATTGCTATAAATAATGATTTTCGTTGTTTTCATTTTCATTAAAAATTATCTTTAAGATATGTTTGTTTTGTTAAAGAACATGAGCAATCATAAATCACGAGTTTTTAATTTTTAATTTTTTAAATGTATTTTTATTGATTTTAGAGAGGAAGGGACAGTGAGAGATAGAAACACCGATCGGCTGCCTCCTGCACACCCCCCACTGGGGATTGAGCCCGCAATCCCGGACATTTGTCCTTGATCAGAATTGAATCAGGGACCCTTCAGTCTGCAAGCCGACACTCTACCCATTGAGCAAAACCAGCGAGGGCATAAATCACTAGTTTTTAAAAAGTATTGCCGCCCAACTGGTATTGCTTGGTGGTTGAGCATTGAGCTATAAGCCAGGAGAGGAGATCATGGTTTGATTCCCCAGTAGGGTACATACCCAGGTTGTGGGCCTCAATCCCCAGTAGAGGGTGTACAGGAGACAGCCAATCAGTGATTTTCTCTCATCTTTGATGTTTCTATCTCTTATTTTACTCTCCCTCTTTCTCTGAAATCAATAAAAATATATTTTAAAAAGGTATTGCAGCCGAGACCGGTTTGGCTCAGTGGATAGAGCGTCGGCTTGCGGACTGAAAGGTCCCAGGTTCGATTCCGGTCGGGGGCATGTATCTTGCTTGCGGGCACATCTCCATTGTGGGGTGTGCAGGAGGCAGCTGATCAATGTCTCTCTCTCATTGATGTTTCTGACTTTCTATTTCTCTCCCTTCCTCTCTGTAAAAAAAATCAATAAAATATATTAAAAAAAAAGGTATTGCAAACATTAAGGGATGAGTTACAAAATAAGGTCATACTTAATTTATATAATTTTTAAAAATGTTTTGTTATATTATAGATACCACTATTTGGAATCATGTCATCAGATTCTGCAGATCCTTTCTACTGGATGAGAGTTATTCTTGCATCCAACAGAGGTATGTACTTCTTTTGCCTCCATATTACTACTGACATCAAGTAGATCTGAAATTGTAGAAAATATTTTTTGAGTTCATAAGGAGTGGGAGGATATGATAAAAGAAACATAGCTTTGGAGAAGAAACTAATCCTATATTATAAAAGGCTAATATGCAAATTGACTAAACAGTGAAATGACCAGTCACTATGTCCGTGCACTGACCACCAGGAGCTGCCCACTGGTGGTCAGTGCGCTCCCACAGGGGGAGTGCTGCTTAACCAGGAGCCAGGCTCATGGCTGGCAGGCGCAGCAGTGTTGGTGGGAGCCTCTCTTGCCTTCATGGCTGTGCTAAGGATGTCTGACTACTGGCTTAGGCCTAAACCATCAGTTGGACATCACCCGAGGGCTCCCAGACTGCAAGAGGGTGCAGGCCGGGCTGAGGAATTCCCTCTTACCCCCTGAGTGCATGAATTTTGTGCCCTGGGCTTCTCTCTATATAAAAGCCTAGTCACATAATAAAAGCCTGGTGGTCAGTGCGTTCCCACAGCCAACTTTCTGTGGCTGGCCAACCTCACACGGTCCCTCTCCCCAGCTGGCCAGTCTAATTGGCCCTGATTGCCGGTCAGGCCAAGGGACCCCACCCTTGCACGAATTCGTGCATTGGGCCTCTAGTATGTTAAATAATTTTAGAACCATGTGTTTATTCTGATTATAGAACTATGTTACAGAGTATTGAGGTACACAGAGAATGAGGTGATCACTGATTAGAGCATTTTCTGTTTTGTTTTACATTTTTCCCTATATGTTTGTTTTCTTTTTTACCCCAATGCACTATGTCAAGACCATTTTTAATGCCACTAAATATTCTACAGTGTAGTTTTAGGTAATGTTATATATAATTTTAAATATTGCATAAGAGTCATATATCTTTTGTTTAATATTTTTATTGATTTTAGAGAAACAATGATGAGAAAGAATCATTGATCAGCTGCCTCCTGCCTGGCCTTCTACTGGGGATCGAACCCACAACGGGGGCATGTGCCCGGACCTGGAATCAAATCATAACCTCCTGGTTTATAGGTTGATGCAGCCAGGCACAGTCACAAATCTTTTTAAGTATCTTTTTTTTTTTTTTTAGCTTGGTGTCTAATTTTGGGGCTTGATATGTAATTTTTTTTTTTTAGATCCTCACCTGAGGATATTTTTTCCTTTGATTTCTAGAGAGAGTGGAAAGGAGGAGGAGAGGGAGAAAGAGATAGAAGGGAGGATGGAGGTAGAGAGAGAGAGAAGGAGAGAGGGAGAGAGAAAGAAACACATTGGTTGGTTGCCTCCTGAACACACCCTGCTGGGGCTCGGGAACCTACAACCAAAGGTATGTGCCCTTGACTGGGAATGGAACCCCCAACCCTATGGTCCAGGGGCCAAAGCTCTAACCATTGAGCCAAATCGACCAGAGCTGTAATTTTTAATTTTGTATTAAAATAAAATGTTTAACCCTCACTAGTTTGGCTCAGGGGATAGAGTGTTGGCCTGTGGACAGAAGGGTCCTGGGTTTGATTCTGGTCAAGGCATGTGCCTGGGTTGCAGGCTTGATCCCCTGTAGGGGATATGCAGGAGACAGCTGATCAGTGCTCTCTTCTCTCCCTCTTCCTCTCTGAAATCAATAAAAATGTATTAAAAAAAATTAAATGTTTAGCATACATTCTAAAAATAATGATTTGGACAGAAATCTTGGAAGATTTCTTTCAACAGATTTCTTTAACATTTTAAGTTTAGAATTTACAGAAATTTATATTTATAGTATTTATACTAATTTCTATTTAATGCATTGTTGAAAGGTTGTGTTAATAGAGGTTTTTGAGTAATGTTTAAGAAATGAAAATTTGCTTGTTAACATTTAAGCATATATTTCCATAGACGTAATTAAGGATTGGGACACTTCTAAAGTAATCTGCATTTTATATAGTATTTACTTCTTTTCCCTTCCTTTACAGGAACTTTAATGGAATTGGGTATCTCCCCAATTGTAACATCTGGTTTGATTATGCAGTTGTTAGCTGGAGCAAAAATCATTGAAGTTGGAGATACACCAAAAGACAGAGCTTTATTTAATGGAGCCCAAAAATGTGAGCATTAATACAATTATATTTCAAATTTGGAAATTTTGTGGTAAAGATGATTTTTTCTGTGGTCTTTTATGTCTGTGCTTGTAACATGTATTCCTTTTTCCTCAATTTTTTGTCAGTATTTGGTATGATCATTACCATTGGGCAAGCCATTGTATATGTCATGACAGGCATGTATGGGGATCCTGCTGAAATGGGTGCTGGAATCTGCCTCCTTATCATTATTCAGGTGAGAAATCCTATTTTATATATGCAGATACCAAAACAGTTTCATCCCTTTTTAAAAATAATTCTTTAGGTAATTGATATATTCATTTTCTCACTTTTGAATTATAAAATATTTTGATAATTGAAGTGATCTGTATCATGTTGATGTGAAAATATAAAATTCGAATAGCCTTATAGCTGCATAATATGTTGAATTATGGATTAACTCTATTTAATTGATTTTAAGATACACATTTTTCACCTTGTGATGTCTCTGAAATCAGGATGTTTTCTTCCAGTTGTGATAGTGTCTTACAATTGCTGTCATCCAGGTGGCAGTGCTAATAGTTTATCTTTTCCTACCTGTGTGTCAACTTGATCATAGCTGTTCATGTCATCACATCAATTTTTGATATTTTTTTTTTACTTTAATTGATTTTTAAAATGTATTCCAAAACTGCTGTGATTTGTTATTGAAATTAAAAGTTAATGTGTGTAAATAAAATCAAAATATTAGTTTACAAATATATGTATTAAGAAACTAGAGGCCCAGTGTATGAAACTCATGCACAGCGGGGGTGGGGGCGTCCTTCAGCCCAGCCTTCACCCTTTCCAGTCCTGGACCCCTTGGAGGATGTCCGACTGGCTCTTGCAATCTGGGACCTAACTGCTTGCCTGCCCACCTGCCTGATGGCCCCTAACTGCTCCCCTACTGGCCTGATTACCCCTAACTGCTCCCCTCCTGGCCGGATTACCTCTAACTGCTCCCCTGCTTGACTGATTGCCCTAACCGCCTCTGCCTTGCCCCGTAGCTGAGACCCAGGATTCCCTCCTCTGGCTGGTTACAGGCACCTGGGACCTGTGCTTCCTGGGCCGGCTTTGCCTGGGTTGCCCACAGCTATAGGGACCATGGGCAGGTAGCTTTGTATGGTTTGCAGCCACAGGCCCCCTGGATCGTGGGGGCATGTCGCTTTTCCCTCTCCTGGGCTGCAGGTGCAGGTGCTGGCGCCTGGAACCTTAGGGCAGGTGGCTTGTCCCTTTCCTGGGCTGTAGCCAAGGCACTGGTACCTGATACTGTGGGGCTGGTGGCTTGTCCCTCTCCCGGGCCGCAGCCTGGCTGGTCCCCATTCCTGTCCCCATTGTTGAATGTTTGAGCCATTACGGTGTGAGGGTCTGACAACCATTTGCATATTAACTCTGTATTATATGACCATCTCAGACTGGGAGAGTTGACTGTTCTTTTTTTTAAATAATTTTTTAAATTTAGGGAGATCATAATAAAATACAGTGGTACCTTGAGATACGAGTGCCCTAACATACAAGATTTTTGAGATACGAGCCGTCAAGCAAGCGATGTTTGCTTTGAAATACGAGCAACATTTGCGATAGGAGTAATCACACGAATCGGCCGGCTTCACACGACCCACCAGTTTACCGCGACTCGAGTGTCTCATAGTTTCCCTCGCCTCAAGGTTACGGAACGAATTAAACTCGTATCTTGAGGTACCACTAATTGTTTAGTTAGCATGACTCAGAACAAGGAGAGAGATTGTTCAGGTATTTATTGGCATCAGTAGCAGAAGAGGAAGGCAGATTTAGAGCTTGAGAAAGACTTGACTTGCCCCTCTGCCATGAAGATGGAAGAGGATACATGAGAAAGAATGCAGGTGGCTTCTAACAATAGAACAGTCCTTGGATGACAGCCTGGGAGAAAATGGGTATACTTCAGATCTAAAATCCATAAGAAACTGGGTTTTGGCCTCATTTTGAATGAGTTTAAGGTGTATTTTTCCCTAGAGCATCTAGATAAATTCCTAAGCTAACTAATGCTTTCATGTCAATGTTGGGAGACAAAGTAAAGAACCCAGTTGAGCTTGCCCAAGCTTCTGACCTACAGAACTATGAGCTAATAAATTTAGGTTGTTCTTAGTTGCTTAAGACAAACAACAACAAATTGGGAGTGCTTTTTTTTGTCTTTTGATTTTGACAAGGGGAGGAATTTTTAAAAATATGTTTTTATTGATTTCTAGAAATAGATAGAAACATCAGTGACATGCTCTAGCTCAGCGGTTCTCAACCTGTGGGTCACGACCCCTTTGGGGGTCGAATGACCCTTTCACAGGGGTTGCCTAAGACCATTGGAAAATGCAGATATTTACATCACAATGCATAACAGTAGCAAAATTTCATGGTTGAGGGTCACCACCACATGAGGAACTGTATGCAAGGATCGCAGCCTTAGGAAGGTTGAGAACCAGTGCTCTAGCTGGTTTGGCTCAGTTGATAGAGTGTCAGCCTGTGGACTGAAGGGTTCTGGATTCAATTCCAGTCAAGGGCACATGCCCAGGTTGTGGCCTCGATTCCCATAGGTGTGTGCAGGACGAAGCCCATCAATGATTCTCATCATTGATGTTTCTATCTCTCCCTCTCCCGTTCTCTCTGAAGTAAATAAAAATATATTTAAAAAAGAAAGAAAGAAAGAAACATCAATGACATAGAGACATGAGATATGGGCTGCCTCCTGCATGCCCCTCATGGGAGATCAAGCCTGCAACCTGGGCATGTCCACCTGACTGGGAATTGAACCAGTGTTTGGTTCCACAACCTGGGCATGTCCCCTGACTGGGAATTGAACCAGTGACCTCTTGGTTCCTGGGTTGAAGCTCAACTACCAAGTCACACTGTCCAGGCACAAGGGGAGGAATTTTTAATCATAGTCTTTGGTAGTTTTCTGAGCCCCTGTGTGTGTCTATTTGGTATAAAGTACATTTCTTTAAAGAATAACTTTGTCATTATTTCTCCATTTAAAAAACACTTGATTGGCAAATTTATAGCCTTTGGGAATTGGAAGAAGAAAAGTTGGAATGGATAGGAAGATATGGTTGTCTGAAAACTGAATTTAATATTTCAGTGATTAAAATTTCTTCATATGCTTTTGGCATTGTTGAGGATACTTATAATACTAATTGTTGATTTATGTTTTATATTTTAGCAATTGCTTTATGCAATCCATAGTTTAGAATAATCCCGATTTTTAGAAGATACTCAGAATTGGCATTTAGCTCTTAACATATGCATCAGTAAAATTCTTCTAGTGTTTTACTAAGGTTAGATTTAGACTTTTATGGAACCTCAGTTGAGCAGTTCTGAGTTAAAGTATAGATTGTTTAGTGTTAGTTACTGATTTAAAGAGATATTAAATAGAATTAAGCTATTTTTTTTCAGTATTATAAATCCAGGAATAATCATGTTCTAGGAATGAAACAAATTCAGTGCATATATATTTGTTTACATAAATTCTGTTGCACAGATATTTGTGTTATGGTAAATTCTTTTAGTGTTAAGTACAGAGAATATGTCATGTTTATTTAATCATCAGTGGGTAATGACCCATTTGCTGCTTTTTAAGGCACTGGTCGGCAAACTGCGGCTCGAGAGCCACATGCAGCTCTTTGGCTCCTTGAATGTGGCTCTTCCACAAAATACCACGGCCTGGGCGAGTCTCTTTTGAAGAAGTGGCATTAGAAGAAATTTAAGTTTAAAAAATTTGGCTCTCAAAAGAAATTTCAATTGTACTGCTGACATTTGGCTCCGTTGACTAATGAGTTTGCCAACCACTGTTTTAAGGCATTGCTAACATTGAAAATGTGTGGGTACACTGAAGAAATATGATTGGATCAATGTATTTCTACCTAGAAACTTAGGTTTTAAAAACTGTTTGCATGTTCTTATATAAGGTATTTCTCAATTATTCTTGTTTCATTCATGTGGTCAGTGTCTTTCAACTAGTGAGTTTTGAAATCTAAATAGTGTGTCTTGATTAAAATAAAAAAAGAATTGAAACTATCAGTTTGGCACATTGTAAAAGTATTATTTTGTCAAACTAAGTTGTGTGCACGTGAATGCATCTGTAGGGTTGAAACGTACAGTGTTAGTTTTATGTCTGCTTTAGAGATTCATATTGATTGTATATCCTACAAAAGCATGCAGTTAGTATTCAGTTCTTATCATCGTTTTAGTTAGTGAGATGCTCTAATTTCCTAGTGTCTAATTTCTCTCATGGGCATGCATGCTTTTTACTGTCTTTTATATTATTTCTTTAATTATAGAAACAATTTCTCACTTAGGTTTTCCTATAATGCCTTTCTCCAGTTAGAAAAATGAGTTTGATTTTCATAGGATATTCACAAATCACTCTATAAACTGATGAACATTGGCCTGAACAGGTGGTTTGAATTACAGTTGAATCATAGTTGACCCATGTGATTCGGGACAGGTCATTCAATCAGTCATTTAGTCAGAAGCCCGTGGTAATGCTTTTGATTGGCTGTTAGTTTGTGGACAGTTTATTCTTTGCACAGGGTTGGTTTTCTGTATAATAGAGAGTATTTATTACATAATTGTGTAAAAATAAAATCTCAGTAATAAATCCTAACTTCTCTTTTATCTTGTCAAAATGTCAAAAGTACAGGATTCCTGAGCTCACTTAGAAATTTTAAGAATTGTACTCTTTTCCCAGTCCATTGCAAGTTAAACTAAAAGATTGTCAATAGATAAGTTAGGCTCTGTACAACCATTGAAATGGCAGTGTAAGGTAAACATGCTTAATATGGTGTACTATAGTTTGTTTGCTCTGCTAATGGGGATATTAGGGAACTGTGTAAGTAATGAGGAGGGAGGCTTCAGAGATGCTTCACAGAAGTGACATTTCCTTAACTTCTATAAGAGGGTGTCTTTATAGTGAGGACAGACTTGAGATGGGGGTGGGAGGTATAGAAGTGTATTTTCTTCTTTGACTGATTAGGTTACTGAAGTGCAGGTTAAGGTCACTTTTAAGTGTAGGGTTTATTATTATTATTTCTAAAATATATTTTTATTGATTTCAGGGAGAGGGAAAGAGAAACATCTATGAGAGAGAAACATTCATTGGCTGCCTCCTGCACGCCCTCTACTGGGAATCGAGCCCCAACTCAGGCATGTACCCTGACCTGGAATTGAACTCTTGACCTCCTGGAGCTTATGATGACACTCAACCAAGTGAGCCATACTGGCCAGGCTCTAGGGCTTATTTTTAATTGATATACGCTTTTACAGAAATGTCTTATCCAAGAGGAAAATTAAAAATTTCCAGTTTCACATAAAGTTAGCATGTTTTCATTTTTTTAAAAAAGTTACGAATTTAGGAACTTGTGAACTCTTAATTGTCTTGAAATTTACATTCAATCTTTGTCACTATATGTATAGAATGCATTTTTACATTGTTATAATCTGTGTATGTATTAATTTGTGCTTCACCTTTTTACTTATTCCATAGATACATAAGTCCACAATAAATATAATAAATATTATATATAATATTTTAAAAATGTATCAACATTGTTCTGATACTTTTTCTTTTATAGCACTGTGCAATTGTATCTTGTTATAATTCATTTGACCTTTCACTTGCTTGGAGATATCTGGGTTATACTCAGTTACTTGTTGTCATAAATTCTACAACTGTGAACATTTTTGTTTTATAGTGTGCTTTTCATTAAGCCTTATTTAAGGGAATAAGCCTTATTTCCATTTTTGTAAGGGAAACTGTTATAATGGTAACATCTATTTTAAAAGTTGAAATGGCTGCTATACAATATAGCATTGTTTCTAAACATCTGATTTTCAGGATTAGCTTTTGATTAAACCAGAGAGATTAAAAGATGCAGAGTCATAAGAGTGATATTGTAACCATTAGGTTTGAATGTTAAACATGCCCATACTTTGAAAGTAGTCACTGGTGCTTATCTTCCCCTTTTTTGATTTTTTTCTTGCTTCCGCTTACTTGCATTTCTTTCCCCACAGTTGTTTGTTGCTGGTTTGATTGTGCTGCTGTTAGATGAGCTGCTACAGAAGGGTTACGGCCTGGGGTCTGGTATTTCCCTCTTTATTGCCACCAACATCTGTGAAACCATTGTCTGGAAGGCCTTTAGTCCCACTACTATTAACACTGGCAGAGGTACATCACACAGTGACTGTGACTGCACGAGTGTTGCTGGATGTGTGTTGAAAAGTAACACGTAATGGAGCAGTACATGCCTGTAGATATTTGGGTTTACTGTTCCAGCGGACAATTGATGCTAATTATTCAAAATTATTAGCAGAAATTTGTGGAGTCTGAAATACTACTTCAAAAAGAATATCTACATTTTAGCCTCTGCTTATTCAAAATTTCAGTGGTCCCAAGCATTTGAAAATTTTTATTTGCTTAAGCCATTGCTACAGAACTCATGAATTTGACCAATTTCAGCATTGCAAGGAGGATCAAAAGGTAGTGGATTAAGATTTTTCACATGAAAAAATCGATTGTTCTTTGTATCATCAGGGAGCACTAATACTTTTGCTGCTATTCTACTTGGCTTGGTATTCGCACTTAAATTTTGAAATATTTCTACTCTCTTTCCTTTTACCCATTTCCACTTCTCTCAAAATGTCATGCTAGATTTGTAAGAGGTATCATCTAAACTTATCCCAGACTTAAGAAAATAGCAACCATGGTTTATTAATGTTCATGGTAAAATGAACTTACAGGCAAGCTTGGTAGAGTAACATATATCTTTTGAATCTGACCTCTATTCTGCTTTGCTGCTGCCACCCCTCACTTTACCTGCAGAACTCTCTTCCCTTTTTGAAACTAAAGGAGAAGCAAAGCATTATGAATGAAATATTTTTTTGGATTACTCTACTTTAGTTGTTTCCATCAAGAAACTTCTCTTGAGAAACTTCAAATTTATGCTAAAAAGCATACATTTTGCCTCAATGATCAAAATATTTTAGAAGCTCCACATATATCATAAATACTGATGAATTATTTTTACTCATATTTTTTGTTATGTACTGGAGTTTCAAGGTTATTTGTTTTGACCTTTGGGATAATTTTGAGTGATGCATCTACAGTTAGTTAATTTTTCTCTTGGTTTATCAGGTACCGAGTTTGAGGGTGCAGTCATAGCTCTCTTTCATTTACTGGCCACCAGGACTGACAAAGTCCGAGCTTTAAGGGAGGCTTTCTACCGTCAGAACTTACCCAATCTCATGAACCTCATTGCTACTGTTTTTGTGTTTGCTGTTGTTATATATTTTCAGGTAAGTATACTTTTTTTCTGAAGTAAGTGGGATGTAAATTTTTATTTTGCTTTTAAAGATAATGCTATTTGAAATGTTAGTTTCTATTAAGTCAGTGTTTCAAAATCTAGTCAAGCAAATAATTCCTTTAGAGACAGACGTGAAAATAACAAAAAGTTAAATGAAAATGAAATGGAAAGGGATTTCTGTTTGCATGCCTCTGTGTGGAAGGGTTAAGTTTTATTAGCATTATCTTTTCATATTCCCTACTGTTTCTATTTTGGCTTTCTGTATTCTTTATATGATACTAGAGGGCCAGTATATGAAATTCGTGCATGGGTGTGATCCCTAGGCCGGGCTGGCAATCATAGTGCTGCTTGCTGTCTGCAGGGCAATTGACAGGGCAATTGGGCCCCTGCCTGACTCCCTCAGTGCCTGGGAGCCAGGTGGCAGTCCCACCCCCGTCGCTGCTGGTCACCATCTGTAGGGTGATTGGCAGGGCAATTGGTGTGGCGATTGGGCCCCGTTTGCACTCACCTTGGCCTGGTGCCACCTCTTCATTTGCTCCACCATCCCGCTGCGGTCCTTCTGTCGTTGGGACCCATTGGGGCTGCCAGTGCTGCATCGCCAACCCTGCCGTGTTCCATGCTGCTCCCTAGTGGTCAGCACATGTCATAGTGAGTGGTTGAACTCCAGATTGAGCTCCCAGTTGAGGGGACAATTTGCATATTGTGCTTTTATTATATAGGATTATATAGAATGTACAGTTCCTCTTACTCTGAATTTTCACTTTGTAGGGATTTCGTGTTGACCTGCCCATCAAGTCGGCTCGGTATCGAGGACAGTACAGCAGCTACCCCATCAAGCTCTTCTATACCTCGAACATCCCCATTATTCTTCAGTCAGCCTTGGTGTCAAACCTCTATGTTATTTCCCAGATGCTGTCTGTTCGATTCAGTGGCAACTTTTTAGTTAATTTACTAGGACAGTGGGCAGTGAGTATTTTATTGTTTATTCAAGTATTTTCATTTATTGTAATTTGCATTTCATGGTTATATTTTTAACTGAAAGAGATGAGCCATAATTGAAGTAGTCACTATGCCATTTTCAGAGTCACTTAAATAGGAAGCATTTTTGCATCTCCTTTAAATGATCTTTTAGGCTAAAATCACATGATTCTCATGATTCTCTGTTTGTAATCTCATTCCACTATTGTCTGGAATAATGTTTTTAAAAAGAAGCTATTTGTTGATAATATATGGAATATAGAAATCAACCTTTACTCTTTCTCCCAGTTTTTCATAGCCTGAATGGCACTAAACTAGTTTGTGATTAACTGGGCTGGAGACAGATGTGTAATTACTAAACTGAAGAGAGAACAGGTGCTAGAAATAGAATCGAGTAAATTCTGACTTCCTTTTATAGGTGCTCGGTATCAGAGCTTCTTCTAATGCAGTCCAACTACATTGTTATTGACGTGTTATTGTGGGGTTGGATTGAATTCTGATTGGTTGACATTCTATCACTTGACCAAGGAGTACTTTTCTCCTTTAAAACTATAGAATTAAAAAACTACTAAGGTCCTTTATTCTTTTGCAGAATATATAATTCTAAAATTTGAATTGCACTAAAGAGTATTATTTTTAGTCATTATACTGAAGTATGGTGCTTAATGTATTGTGCATTTATCTTAATATGCTATGTTTTATATTATGAGTTATAGTGACTGATACATCTTTGCTTTTACTGAAGGTAATTTTTAAAATAAATTTAAAGTTTAACAGGGTAAGACAATGGTTTTTGAATGTTATTTGGAAGAAATAGTATTTGCTCTATCTATTCCTTTTCCATTCATTTAGCAGAAATCTGATTACCTGTGATGAGGGGAGGAATCTTTTTCTCCCCTCATGAACTAATAGTCCAGCTATACTTAATTACTATAAAAATTTCAAAGTAATAGATGCATTGAATGATTTGTATAGAGTATGTTGTGACTTTGACTAAGAATTTTTTTTTAAATGAGATAATTATTGGGGAATTGAATTTGTCTATAAACAGTGATTTAGATTTGTTAATGTTAATTCTATGGCCACAGTAAAATAATCATTTGAAAGTATAAGTTCAAGAATCAAGATAAGTTAATCTTTGCAACCAGAAATTTCTTTCTTTCTTTTTTTTAAAATATATTTTATTGCTTTTTTACAGAGAGCAAGGGAGAGAGAGATAGAGAGCCAGAAACATCGATGAGAGAGAGACATCAATCAGCTGCCTCCTGCACGTCCCCCACTGAGGATGTGCCTACAACCAAGATACATGCATGCCCCTGACCGGAATTGAACCCAGGACCCCTCAGTCCGCAGGCTGACACACTATCCACTGAGCCAAACCGGTTTTGGCTGCGACCAGAAATTTCTTTGTCACACCCTATATCCAAAAATTTTTATTTAATAAGAGCAAATACATGCTGGTCCCATTTCTGGTATTACAAAAGTTCTTAAATATTTGTGTTGATAAAAATCCCATTGTATATATTTATCAAGACTCTTATACAAATAATGTTTAAGCAGTGAGTTATTAGACTTCTGTCAATATTTCAATTGATTACATTCTTCTTTTTAAAATTTAATGAATCTTTATTCAGATTATTTTTCCCTCCATAGTTTCCCTCCACCTGGTTCCCACCTTACCCTATACCTTTACCACCCCCACATTGTCCTCATCCATAGTTGTACAATTTTTGTCCAATCTCTTCCTGCACCCCCCTCACCTGTTTCCCCTGAGAATTGTCAGTCCACTCCCTTTTTATACCCCTGATTCTTTATATTTACCAGTTTATTCTGTTCATCAGATTTTTTTTATTCACTTGATATTTAGATTTACTTGTTGATAGATATGTATTTGTTGTTCATAATTTTTATCTTGAACTTTTTCTTCTTCTTTCTCTTCTTAAAGAGTACCTTTTAGTATTTCATTTAATACTGGTTTGGTGTTGATGAACTCCTTTAGCTTTTTCTTATCTGTGAAGCTCTTTATCTGACCTTCAATTCTGAATGATAGCTTTGCTGGGTAGAGTATTCTTGGTTGTAGGTTCTTGCTATTCATCATTTTGAATATTTCTTGCCACTCTCATCTGGCCTGCATAGTTTCTGTTGAGAAATCAGTTGACAATCGTATGGGTGCGCCCTTGTAGGTAATTAACTGTTTTTCTCTTGCTGCTTTTAATATTCTCTCTTTGTCTTTTACTCTTGGTATTTTAATTATGATGTGTCTTGGTGTGGTCCTCTATGGGTTCCTTTTGTTTGGGGTTCTGTGCGCTTCCTGGACTTGTAAGTTTATTTCTTTCACCAGGTGAGGGAAGTTTCCGTAATTATTTCTTTAAGTAGGTTTTCAGTATCTTGCTCTCTCTCTTCTTCTGCCCCCCCCAACCCCCCATAATTCTGATGTTGGTATGCTTGAAGTTTTCCCAGAGGTTCCTTACACTATCTTCATATTTTTGGATTCTTTTTGCTTTTTGCTTTTTCAGTTGAGTGTTTTCTGCTTCTTTGTATTTCCAATCTTTGACTTGATTTTTGCGTTCCTCTGGTCTGCTGTTAGGTCTCTGTATAATATTTTTTATTTGAGTCAGTGTATGCTTAATTTCTAGTTGGTTCTTTTTTATATCCTTTAGGGTCTCACTAAATTTATTGAGCTTTTCTATGAAATTCTTGAAAAACCTTATAAACGTGGTTTTGAACTCTATATCCAGTCTTTTGCTTTCCTCCATTTCTTTTGTTTGTGATCTGTTCCTTTGTCTCCGCATTTTTGCTGCTTCCCTAATAGGTAGAGTAGCTTTGTGTGCTAGGTGTCCTATGTGGCTCCATAGCTCCGCCTCCACAGTTACCTGAGGTGGATACTCTTGGTGCATCCCTTTGTGGACTGTGTGTACAGCCTCATTATAGTTAAGTCTTGATTATTGTTGCTATCACTGGGGGGAATTGACCTCCAGGCCAATTGCCTGTTCGGATCAGCTGTGCCTACGCCCGGAGAACTTCTGTGCTGGAGTCAGCCTTATGAGATAAGACTTGCAAACTTGCAAAAGCCTCTGTGCATGGCTTGTTTCTCTGTCTCTCCCCATTCCTTCCACTCACTCAAAAAAAAAAAGAACGAAATCAATGGAAAAATATCCTCAGGTGGGGATTAACAAAAACAAAAAAGAGATTGACTATAAATGTAGTCTTATTTCTATCTTTTCAGATTTTTTTTTAAACCACTCTTCTGTTATTAATGTTTATCTACATCTTTAAGCAAGAGATACTATATAATTTTGAAGGAATCAAGATATTAGATATAAAAGCAAATTGTTAAGTTATTTATAGCCATTAGCTGTAGGTGTTTTGAACTTAAACCATTGTCATAATTTTTGAGGAATTTGAAAAGTTATAAAAATGTATACTTGACAAGGTAGGTTGGCCATTTGTTCTGTTTCTTCTTGTTCTGTAGGATGTCAGTGGGGGAGGACCTGCTCGCTCTTACCCAGTGGGAGGCCTCTGTTATTATCTTTCTCCTCCTGAGTCTATGGGTGCCATATTTGAGGATCCTGTCCATGTTGTTGTTTATATCATCTTTATGCTTGGATCATGTGCATTCTTTTCCAAGACGTGGATAGAGGTGTCTGGTTCCTCAGCCAAAGATGTAAGTATTTGGTTTATTTCAAAATAAAAATAATTTATAAATTTTAGATGCCAGATCTTATTTTTGTAAATTAAACTTTAATTCATACATTAATAATGAGGTAATATGACTTCCCCATAGGGTTAAAAATTGGTTCCTGGTAGGTGAAACATTGATTTTATAATGGTTTGTTATTCTTCAAAGTTCAACCCTACTTGACAAAATATTTTTTCTTAGTATTAATTTTTCTTAAGGGAGGTGATAGTGAAAAATGATTGAGAACACTGGTTTAGTTTATGGGTAATGTGATTGTGCAGTATTGTGGCCTCTGTATCCTCCGGTTTAATAGGAATGTTATACCAGTGCCTACTTCGAGGTTCTTGTTACCTTACTTTTTAGTGTGCGGAAAGCACTTCATACAGAACCAGGTAGATAGTGAACAGTGAAATGTTAGTTTGATTTTAAAAGTTATATTTCTTTCAACAGGTAGCTAAACAGCTTAAAGAACAGCAAATGGTAATGAGGGGCCACAGAGATACCTCTATGGTCCATGAGCTTAATAGGTAAGTAAGGTCATTTGATTTCATCCTTTGCAGGTGGGGGCAGGCAACATATAGTCAGTTTTTCAATCTTTCATTTCTTGTCAGATATTATTGTTTATTTGTTTAAATTTGTATTTTCAGCATTTCTACTTCATACAAAAGGATCAACATTTAACATAAAAGTTAATTGTTCTCCACATCAAAATGACAACTAAATTAGATTAATTGGAATTGTCTTCTCCTTCACAGCTCAGCTAAGTGTTAAGATGTAGATGGCAGGTTCTCATTGTTGTCTAGCTGTACAGAAAATCACCTGAGAGCTTTTAAAAACTATTAACCTCCCATCTTTAGGAATGGTGTTTTTTTTGATCTAGAGTGGGTGGGTCCCAGTTTTTTGATAACAGCTTTAGTGGTATAATTCACTCATTTGAAGTATATAGTTTAGTGTTAATTAAAAATAAATTTAGTATATTCAGAGTGTGTAATCATTATATTCTAATTTTAAAAACATTTTAACCACTCAGAAAGAAACGTTGTACCCATTAGTTATTTCCCATTCCAACCCTATTCTCCCTTCCCTCCACCCCCAGGAAACTTTACCCTCTATCTCTATAGATTTGCCTTTTCTGCACATTTCATACATAAGGAACATGTATGTGATCTTTTATGAATAGCTTTTTTTACTTAGCATAGTGTTTTCAAAGTTCATTCATTATCTGAATATTTCATTGTGTGGATAATAACGTTTTGTTTATCCATTCATTAGTTGATAGATATCTGGGTTGTTTTCACTTTTTGGCTATTATGAATAATGCTATTATGAACATACTTGTAGAAAGTTTGTGTGGAAGTATGTTTTCATTTCTCGAGGAATGGCATTGTTGAGTCATACAGTTATTGTTTCACATGTTGAGGAACTGCCTTACAGAGGGGCTGTATGTGTGAAGGTTCCAATTGCCACACATCTGCTCCAGCACTAGTTTTTGCTTTTTGATTAGTATATAGCCACCTACTGGGTATGAAGCGCTATCTCATTGTGGTTTTTACTTGCTTTTCCTTGATGAGAAATGATGTTGAGTATATTTTCTTGTTTTATCAGCCATTTGTATATTGTCTTTGGAGAAATGTCCGTTCAAATATTTTGCTCATTTTAATTAGTTTTTTGTTAATCCTCACCCAAGATTTTTTTCCCTTTGATTTTTGAGAATGGAAGAGGGAGATGAGGGTGAGAGAGAGAGTTCCAAGAGATTGATGTGAGAGAAACACATGGATTGGTTGCTTCCTGAAGGCGCCCCATCTGGGTTGAGGATCAAACCGAAGTATGAGATATATGCCCTTGACTGGGAATCAAATCTGTAACCCTTTGGTTCCTGGGCCTATGCTCTAACCTCTGAGCAAAACGGCGTGGGATATTTTGCTTTTTTAATTTTTTTTTTTTTTGTTTGTTTGTTACTGAGTTGTAAGATTATTTAAAGAATATTTTGGATGTCTCTTGTTAGGTATATTATTTACAAATATTTTGTGATTCTTTGGGTTACCCTTTCACTTTCTTGATGGTATCCTTTGACGGACAAGTTTTTAATTCTGATAAAGTTCAATATATCTGTTTTGTTTTTGGATGCTTTGTGCTGCTGTTGTAGCTAAGAAACCATTGCCTAACCCAAGGTCACAAAGATTTTTCTCTTAGGAATCTCAGTTCTTAGATTTCAGTCTGTGATCCACTTTAAGTTTTGTTTGGTGTGAGATAGGCATTCAGATTCTTTTGCATGTGAATATCCATTTGTTCCGTAATTATTTGTTGTAAAGGCACTAGTATTTATATTTGAATTTTATTTATTGAGAACATAGACTGCAGAGAATAGTATAATGAATCTGCATGTACCCATGTATATCTAAAATACACATTATTATTCTGTCATTCTTCTTTCATTAAATCCTAATTTTTTTCTTTTTCTTTGTGGAGTATTTTGAATACAATTCCATTATTTTTTAACAGTTCTCCAAGTGGTTATAACATGCAGCCAAGGTCCAGTTACTGTTGGAAGGTTATCTAAATCTTGTCACATAAATACGATATTTAGAAATCATTTTGAAATGCACTGTTCATTTAGAAAAGGGAGCTAAAGGTTACCCATTTTAAAATATTAAACATATTAATACTTAAATCTAGTTGAGGATTCTGATCTGATCAAAATCATATTATTACTTTCTTGGCTGTTAACTGGCTTTTCAAAATCAGCGAGTAAGTCATTCTCTTAGTTTTCATCAACATGTAACTACTATGGACAACCCATCAGTACTGCAGACTTCTCTGTTAGATTTATCACACTTCAACATAATACATTACTTCTGTTGCCCCTTTTCAGTTCCCTCTGCTGCCTGATTTGGTTTTGTCTTCTAGGTATATCCCCACCGCAGCTGCATTCGGCGGTTTGTGTATTGGCGCCCTGTCAGTGTTGGCCGACTTCTTAGGGGCCATTGGCTCTGGCACTGGAATTCTGCTTGCAGTCACTATTATTTATCAGTATTTTGAAATATTTGTTAAGGAACAGGCTGAAGTAGGTGGGATGGGTGCTTTGTTTTTCTAAATGTTCCAATATTTTTGTGTGAAGGGAAAACATTTTGACACATTGTTTTTGTCAAATAATGCTGACTCTCCATTTCTCCCCTCATTTTTTTTTTTAAGTGCTAACTGTCCCATTTTTGAAATGGGCACTGAGCTTAAGTCTGTGTGCAGCATTAGTACCAGCTGCCTTAAAACTGAAGTTTACATTACTCGTTAGAAAATATACATGTAGTGTTGCCTGTGATGCTGGAAACCAATGTACCTGCCTTGCCGTGTTCAGTTTTAACGGTGAGGTAATGTGGATCAGTTTTGCACACATTCAAAACACTCAGTATTTCCCCCACTTGTTTAAAAATATAGTTCAAATTGCCACTTTCCAGTATTTTGGGCTTATCTATATTTTAGATATAATTTTTATACTTTTTGTGTAGAATCCATGTTCCACCCCTCTTCATCCCTTCCCTTTTGTCCCTTCTCAAAGCAGCCACTTAGCCCAGATGGGCAAAGTCAAGCTTCTTCAAGCTTTTATCATTAGAAAAACTGCTTATAATTACTATTCATGTTTTCCATTCTTCTTTCTTCCTAGTGACAGCACGGTTGGTGCTGTTTTTACTGTATTGGCTATGCCTTTGAATTCCAAGTCACTTGAGAAAGCTCTTTCAAGATACTGTGTCCCAGTTGTGTTTTTCTTTTTTTAAATCCCTAAAGTAGAGACATAATTCTCAAGCAATGTCTGTAGTTCAGTGGGGGTGAACAATGAGTAATTCATGCTAGGAATCTGTGTACGTTGTTGTACTTTGTAGCAGCAACATGAGTGTAAACAGTAGATAATAAACTTTTATTTAATACAACTGTTTCAGTTATGTTGGAAAAATAAAAAAATCTGAAATTAAATGCTTTGTGTAGGTTCATTGTATTCATACAAAATATATCCTGAGATGCCTATTGCTAGAGGTAAAATGTAATTAGTTTACTTTAGTGCATAACCCTAAAATATTGAGGGACAGTGACCAACTTAAGGTTCCTCAGTTATGTCACTAACATTTGGAAACAGGAAAACAGTGGTCTTAAGTGATATCCCAGCCCCCATTTGAAACAGTAGCAATTCTTAATAATTCATTTTTAAAGTGTGTGTTTCATTGTTCAAAAAGAGTTCAGACTTAATTTTTGAAAAGCTTCCTTTTCAGAAGTATGGTTTTCCATCATTGTTAACCTTCTTAGTAAATGCAGGAAGTATATCTTACTTAGCTTCTGATCACAAAGCAAAATAACTTACAAGGGCAAAGCAGATAAAGTCAAAACAGGCAGGACAGCAAAGATGGTCAAGCATCCGTAGGCTGAAGACCAGTCATAGAAATAGGGACCTGGTGTTATCATATTTGATTTTTTTTTTCCTAAGAGAAAGTAAAAAATAGGGCTTTTGTGGGAAACCAAATTTTAAATTCTGACAAATTAACAGTGCCAGCCAATGAAAATGTTCCAAAGCATAATCTTTGATGTTTATAGATAATGTAAATGGCATTAGGGTTATGTTCTAGCATTTAGCTGTCACTTCTACATTGCATGCATTCTTAGGAAGAGTAAAAAAGCATAAAGGACAACCGGATTACACATATCTCTTCATTAATAGTTAAGAGTATGTTTCTCAGTTTCCATGGGAGTGGCTCAGTAAGAGCTGCTCTATATTTGGAGAGACAGGTCTATGCTAGAGTCTGTATTTTATATATGCCTTATTACTTGACTTTGAAGTAGGGTTAAAATAAGGGAGATTAGAGGATTTGGTCCCTGAGAGGGAAAAGGATTAAGATCTCTAGAGAATTACGATGCCCTGTTTAAAACATGATTTCACTCGTGGAATCTAATGAACAAAATAAACTGTAGAAGAAAATAGATCCAGAAGACACAGAAGCATGGAACAGATTGAAAAATCTCAGAGGGAAGGTAGGAGTGGGTGGTTGGGTGGGAGGAGATCAACTAAAGAACTTGTATGCATGTATATAGATATAACCCATGGACACAAGACAATAGGGTGGTGAAGGCCTGGGGCAGGGGGTGTGGGCAGGCTAGAAGAGGTCAATGGGGGAAAAAGAGGGGCACATTTAATATTGTATTTTTAGTAATATTTAAAAAATAAACCTGTACCTGTAAGAAAAAAAAGGGGGGGGGGGGTAGGAGGTATAGCACAAGGGAAGGCTACTATTAGAGCAGGTAGTTGGGGCTTAATTTTCACAGTATATATTGGGAGAGTAGACTTGATCTATGCAGTTCTCTGATTCTATAATTCTATCAAGTATAATATAATGATCTTATATTTAGGTTCATAACAGTATCTGGAAAAGAGAGTGAACCTGCAGATAAATGAACTATATTGCAGCATTTTTGGCATTAGTACCCAGATTTTATCTGGTTCTGAGGGGCCTGGCAAACCCCCTGGGACCAAGGCTCAAATCATGACTTAGGGCTAGCCAATGAGAATCATCCTGAGACTTTTCTGGGAGCTAAGCGGAAAAGGCTGTGATCCTAGAATTGCTGGAAGCCATAACAGTCAACCCAAAAGTGTGTGCTCAGGAGGTAAGAAGATGGCTCAGTAACCCTGATAGACCTTTTGGATTACGGGCATTAGGCATGGCATGAGCCAGAAACCCATTTTTTTTTCCTTTAAAGTAGTTCATAATGGGTTTCTGGTACTTGTTAATTTTGCTGGCTGCACTCATGGTTGAATACCAAAACAATAATGCCCCAAACTATGTAAATCTTATTTCCATGGATTGGGTGTTTTAGAACTTCAAGTTAATTTTTTTGAGGTAAGGATAGTAAATGAGATTCTCAAATATGTCCACATGCTTTAGAGCAGTGGTTGCCAACCAGTGGTTTGCGGACCACTGGTGGTCTGTGAGGTCCGAGAGGTTGGCAACTGCTCCTTTAGAGGAAGGGCCCTGTATTTTCATTATCTTCTTAATATTGTTATAGTGAATGAAATTAACCATTTTTCATTACATAAGAGGTTTACTTAAGTAGTAGGTAGATATAATGACAATAGCTAAATGTAAATATTTGCTTATGAATGTTACTCTCTCTGGATAGTTTTACATCCTTTGCTATACAAATTAATTCCATATAGCAGATACTTCAAATAGGAGTCCCTATATTGGTTTCTTTTAAACAATGTAATGGTTTTTTTTTAAACAATATCATTTATCTATCCTCAGCTATAGAATATTTTGTTAATCCTCACTGGAGGATATTTTTTCCACTGATTTATAGAGTGTGTGGAAGGGAGGGGGAAAGACAGAGTGAGAGGAACATCTCTGTGACAAAAAAACATGGATTGGTCACCTCCTGCAGGCAGGGCCTAGGGATTGGATTAAGCCTGCAGCTGAGGTATATGCCTTGACAGGAATTAAACCCTTAACTCTTCAGTCCTAGGACCAATGCTCTAACCACTGAGCAAAATTAGCTATAGAATTTTATGTTGGGAGTTTGAGGTAGGAATAGGTGATTTAACATAGAATTCAGGTCTCTTTTAAACCCTATTTCTTGAATTAGGTTAGATAACAGCTGAAGTTAAAAAAAAAAGATTATATTTGCATTTAGCATTTAAATGAAGGCTATAGCATACCAATAATTATAATTCCATACTACCACATGCATTTTTTATTGTTTTTATTTTATGAAAAAGGTAATTTCAAATTTCCATTAAACTTAGCTAAATACAAAGTCTTAGTGAAGACGACCTTATGGCCTCATTTATAAAACAAAAACATGGCTACTCTCCTCTGGCCTCAAAATTTCAGGAAGGGCACTTCAAATGGCTTTGTATTTGCATGTTTCAGCGCCAGAGCATAGGAATAGACCCTAGCATCCACTGTCAGATGTTCTTCAGTTACCAGTGCTACAGGAAGCAAAAGATACAAGTTAGACAATGATGTTAATAAAAGATAATACCTCTTGTCATTCAATCAATATTTATCGGGCAATTACTATATACAAGTCCCTATGCTAGATGCATGTAATACAGTGGTGAACAAAACATTTTCTGCCTTCAAAGATTTTACTCTAGTGGAAGAATCTATATAAATAAAAGCCTAAGTGACCATGATGACCGAACAATGGGAACAACTGGTTGACCAGTTGCTATGATGCACAGAAGGCAAACACTCAATGCAGGAGCTGCCCCTTGGTGGTCAGTGTGCTCCCACAGCCAACCTCGTGAGGGGTCCTAGGCCCCAGGCGGCAGCTGGCAGGCCCTGATCAGGACTGGGTGAGAGAGCCCCCACAGGCCCTGATCGCCAGCCAGGCCTAGGGACCCAACCTGTGCACACATTTCGTGCACTGGGCCTTCAGTAAAAGTTATAAAAGCAGGGTTACATTCCAGCGTGGGACAAGAACAACAAAAAATTAAGAATAAAGATAGAAGAGCATACATATCAGAGATGATGATTTTGTGTGTTAAAATGGCAAAGCTTTATAGATTCGTGTTTCATTTATAGCTCACTATTGGACTCTGCTACTATGAAGCTATATAGCGATGAATACTCATTTATTGAAGACCCATTTGTGTGTCTTTACTGCTGCTAGGGGATAATTTTGCACACACACATTAACTGTGTGGATGATAGGATTAGAATTCTATAAAAAATGAGATCTCAGAGCCTTAACTGGTTTGGCTCAGTGGATAGAGCAGCGGCCTGTGGGGATCCCAGGCTCGATTCCGGTCAAGGGTATGTACCTTGGTTGAGGGCACATCCTAGAAGGGGGTGTGCAGGAGACAGCTGATCAATGATTCTCTCTATCCCTTTCCCTCTCTGTAAAAAATCAATAAAATATATTAAAAAAACAATGAAATTTCAGAATCTTATTACAAAAAACTTTAATGGAGGTTATCAGACTTCAAATTTGTCTTGTTTTCCCAGCCACTTGTTTAGGGACACGCCAAGACATTTTAATCCTTGGAGGCAGGGATATGTCCTACTATTCTGCATGCAGGTGCTTGGTAAGTGTTGAAAGCTTATTCTTTGTAGCAAACTGAACTCAAGAACCTTGCTTCATACTTCTCAAATGTGATGAATAAATTATTTCATTACTATCTTTCCATTCTAGTAAAGTTAGGAAAACTGGTTCTTTTACCTCTCCCCCTTCTATATAACTCTTTCTACCTTCCTTCCTCCCTATCTTGCTCTATATTTTCTCCTTTTCTAAGGCCAGAAGGGAAGTTAACTTAGGTGGAAGGAAGAAGGAATTTAAAAAGCAATTTTCCGATTTTACATATATGTATATATGTGTGTGTGTGTGTGTGTGTGTGTATGTATATATATATATACACACATATGTATATATATATACACACACACACACATATACATACACATATATACATATATACACACACACATAATATATATATATATATATAAAGAGTATGTAACTAAATGTCAACATTATCCCATTTATTCATGTCTCCTCAGACATAGGGGCTATCTATTGTTCCATATATGAGAAAAGCTCAGAGAGGCTATGAAACTTGTTCAAAGTCATAACTCATAAATGTTTGAGCCTCTAATCTAGTCAGATCTGTCAGATCCTAAGTTAAATCCTGCCTGTAATTGATGGCCATGGGTTTATCTGAGGGAATACCTAATAAATTTTTGAGTCTTTTCAGTACAAGTATTTCTAATTTTTAATTTGAATTTAGAGGTGGCTTTTACCTTAGTCTAGTTTTTAAAACAGCAAAGTAGGAATTGGAAACGTTTTGGGAATCTGAAATAACAGCACTTTTTGAAAGACCCACTTTTCAAATAAGCAACAGACATTAGAAATAAAATTGTAAGCCATTGGGACTTAATGGAGGAAGAAAGAGACTGTTCTCAAAGCTTTAGGTGAAACAGGTTCAAATTAGTGTTTGAAATAGAAATTAAATGCATAGAAAAGCTTCTTAAAAGGCTTCTGTCATATCTTCAGTACAGTATATCCTGATGTACTTATATCAAAGAACATCTGTCCATATAATCTTATTTTTTATTTTATTTTAACAAAATCCCTAACAGATGAGCTGGCCAGGAATTTCACAATGTAACTATATAACCAATAATTTACTAAGGGACACACTGCTAGTTAGTATGGTCCATTATATCAGTACATTGCACTTTATAAAAGGAATATTGTTCAATTTTCCTTTAACTTATACCTGCACAAAGAACCATCTATCATACTAGCATATTTGAGAATTAGCTAAGTGATATCTAATTATGCCTCTGCATTGTCATGGGTTAAAGATTTAAGGTGTAGAATAGTTTGGGCTAATTAGTGGGAATATAATATTGACTCTTTTATAGTAGAAAAAAAGCCCCTGGCTGAAACCTTTCATTGACATGGGATGTTTTACTCTATTTTCAAATTCTATGCCACCAGAAAGGAAAATAATTATTGGCCAACTCCAGCTTTACAATAGTTTCTAGGTATTTGACTTTAAGGAGGAAGAAAATAAACAATTCTATTTAGTTCCCCTTTGCTGGGGATGGGGAGGAGGAAACCAGAGAAAGTTGGATAATAATCTCAGGAAAGCTTACCTTCAAGTCTCTTCATCAGGTCATTCTTTGGTAAGGAAATTACTTCCACAAATTCTAAACAAACAAACTGCAAGTGAAAACAAAGCTAAAGAACAGGAGAGCCTACCAGAACAACACAAAATGCCTGTAGCCATTACCACTACATTAAGCCATATACATTGTCAGCCATTGGGAGTTGAATAACATACCTCCATCTCCTGAAAATAAACAGAAGGAGAAAATTTTAGCAAGGCCTGGAGTGGTAAAACATTGTAAGTTTTTTGTGCAAGACAAATAGAATCTGAGAGTAGTAGTCCCTGGACAAAATGAAAGGTGAGGAGGCAGAGGGTGGCTGCCTGTCAACTTTAGTGGGAGGGAGGGAGACAGATAGGGGAACATTTTCTAATTGCTTAAGATGCTGGAAGCTTCACCCATACAACTTCACCTTTTTCACGTGAGGATAATTTTACTGTAATTTCTTTAGAGAGTGAAAAGGAAAGAGAGAAAGAGAAAAACATTGATGTCAGAGAGACACATCGATTGGTTGTCTCCTGGAGATGGAACCTGCCATCTAAGTGCTTGAGCTGGCAAGATAACCACTGAGAACACCAGACAGGGACTTCCATCTTTTCTTAACCTCACTTCAGTATCTACACAGTCTGCAGGAGTGCTAACTCAGAACATACTGGTCTTGAAAATAAAAAGGCTATCCTATATAATAAAAGCCCAACATGCTAAGTGTCTGGTCAGCCATTCAACCAATCAAAGCATAATATGCTAAGGCCTCTCAACTGCTTGCTATGACGTGCACTGACCACCACGGGGCAGTCGACCAGTTGCTATGACATGCACTGACCACCAAGGGGCAGATTCTCCAACCAGTAGGTTAGCTTGCTGCAGGGGTCCAGCCAATCGGGACTGAGCAAGACGGGCTGGACATGCCCTGGAGCCCTCCTGGGGTCCCTTACTGGCTGGCCAAGCTCCCGTGTCCCTCCTCAGCTTCTATCGTGCACAGATCTGGCCTGCTCCCTTTTGCAATCTGGGACCCCTCAAGGGATGTCAGAGAGCCGGTTTTGGCCTGATCCTGCAGGCCAGGCTGAGGGACCCCACTGGTGCACGAATTCATGCACCAGGCCTCTAGTAAGAATATAATAGAAACCTGGGTCACAAAATTTATCATATTCACCATTTTTAAAGTTATAATTCAGTGGTATTAAGTAGGTTCACATTGTTGTGCAAACATCAGGACTATCTCCAGAACTTTTGAATCATCCCAAATGGAAACCTGGTACCCACGGAACACTAACTTCCCCATCTCTTTACCTCTGTTTTCTGTCTCTATGAATGCACTAATTCCAGGGATCTCATATTAGTGCAGTCAGACAATATTTTCCCTTCTGAGTCTGGCTTCTTTCACTTAGCACAATGTTCCCAAGGTTTATCCAAGTTATAGCATGTATCAGTACATTTTAGTCTCTTATGGCTGAATGTTCTTCCATTATATGAATATACCACATTTTGTAATACATTCATCTGTTAATGGAACCTTGGGTTGCTTCTACTTTTATGGTATTATCAGATGCTATATGAACATTGGTGTACAAGTTATCTGTTTGAATCCCTGCTTTCAATTTCTAGGAGTATAATTAGGTATATACCTATGAGTATACTTGCCACATCAATTTGCTACATTAAAAATTCAAGCATTTAAAATAAGCTGCAATGGGATACCAAAACATTTAAGAACAACTAAAGGATGGGAAATGGAAATTATCATTCTCATACAGGATTTCTTGTGGTATACACTCCCTTGTTTTTAAGGGAGTGGTGAGGAACTGAGAGAGGCATTAAAGCTTCTAATTCCAAACTTACAAAGAAATAAAGAGCAAAGAATTTACTAAAAGCTTTTCTAACTAATGGAACTCAATAAGAAGAGTTAAGCTGCTGTTCTATAATAATTACTTATGCCATTCCTATAAATAGGAAGACAGAAATCAGTGATTTTGATTATCTTCATTGTTTACTATTTAGCTTTATACAGGAAATATGGAAATGTGTAATTTAGCATTTTATTTAAAGAAACCACAAAAATCAAATAAGAGGTGAGAGAAAAATGCTAAAATACACAAGATTATGAAAATAGCCAGGGATATTAATGAAGCTTCTGCAAAAGACAATTATTCTTTTGACCAATCAAAAATCAATCTAGGAGAGAAACCATGATGACGGCATAGGTAACCACCTAAACTGCTGCCTCGCACAACAATTTCAAAACTACAACTAAAAGACAGAACAGACATCATCCAGAACACAGGAAAGCTGGCTGAGTGGAAATTCCACAACTAGAAGAAAAGAGAGGAGCTCACAGAAACTCAGAAGAGCTGCAAAAAGCTGAGGTACAGAGATGCATGTGGAGAGGACGGGGGTGGTGGAGTGCCTAGCTGGTTTCCTCTTGTTGGGAGGGAGACGGAAACTCCTGAACTCCATATCTGACTGCAATGAACCCCAGTTCCAGGCGAGACTCACATGGGGGTAGTCTGGACTGCTTTGAAAAGGGAGGAGTGCATGGAAACTTAGGGGAACCATGAAAAGGCAGAGGTCTGGAGGCATGCGAATGTGAATGCGCACACAGAGAGCTGAATGCTGATTGTGCCCCTAGCTTTCTCTAGCAGGAGGGAGACAAGACCTCCCAACCTCGCTGAAATCCAGTTCCGACTGCACTGAACCCCAGTTTTGGGCGAGACCCTGGGGACCCAGATTCATACAGGTCCAAGGAACACACAGAAACTCAGAGGAGCCAGAAAGGCAGAGGTCTGGAGGCACGTGCGTGCGTGTGTACACAGAAAGGACTGCAGCAATTACTGAGGAATACAGACCCAGCGGCTGCATGGGCAGGGCTGACAAGAAGCCAAGGCTGTCTTTGCTCAGCCCTGACTCTTGCTCCATCCAAGCTGAACACAGAGGGCTTTTGCAATTTTGTAAGTCTTGAATCATAGGCTGTCTCCAGCACAGTTCTCCCAGTGTAAGCATAGTTGATCCTCACAACCAATTGGCTTAGAGGTCAATTCCCTCCAGTGATACCAACAACAATCAAGACTTAACTACAACAAGGCTGTACACACAGTCCACAAAAGGGTGCACTAAGAGAGTCCACCTCAGGTAACTGGAGAGGCGGAGTTACCGGGCCATATAGGACACCTAGCACACAAAGCTACTTTACCAATCCAGGGAAGCAGCGAAAATGCAGAGACAAAAGAATAGACCACAAACAAAAGAAATAGTGGAAAACAAATGACTGGATACAGAGTTCAAAACCACAGATATAAGGTTTTTCAAGAATTTCTTAGAAAAGATGGATAAATTTAGCCAGACTCAAGAAGAGATGAAAAAGGACCAACTAGAAATTAAATATACACTGACTGAAATAAAAAATATTATACAGAGTCCTAACAGCGGACTAGAGGAATGCAAGAATCAAGTCAAAGATTTGAAATACAAAGAAGCAAAAAACACTCAATTGGAAAAGCAAAAAGCAAAAAGAATCCAAAAATGTGAAGAGAGTGTAAGGAGCCTCTGGGACAACTTCAAGTGTACCAACATCAGAATTATGGGGGTGCCAGAAGAAGAGAGAGCGCAAGATACTGAAAACTTACTTGAAGAAATAATGACTTGAAAACTTCCCACACCTGGTGAAAGAAATAGACTTACAAGTCCAGGAAGCGCACAGAACCCCAAACAGAAGGAATCCAAAGAGTACCACACCAAGACACAACAGAATAAAATGCCTAGAGCAAAAGAAAAAGAATATTAAAGGCAGCAAGAGAAAAAGTTAATTACCTACAAGGAAGCACCCATACTATTGTCAGCTGATTTCTCAACAGAAACGATGCAGGCCAGATGGGAGTGGCAAGAAATATTCAAAGTGATGAATAGCAAGAACCTACAACCAAAATTACTCTACCCAGCAAAGCTATCATTCAGAATTGAAGGGCAGATAAAGAGCTTCACAGATAAGAAAAAGCTAAAGGAGCTCATCAATACCAAACTAGTATTATATGAAATGCTATAAGGTACTCTTTAAGAAGAGGAAGAAGAGAAAGGTAAAGATAAAAGTGATGAACAACAAATACATATCTATCAACAAGTGAATCTAAAAATCAAGTGAATAAAAAAATCTGATGAACAGAATAAACTAGTGAATATAATAGAATTAGGGGCGTAGAAAGGAAGTGGACTGACAATTCTCAGGGGGGATAAGGAGTGAGGGGGGTGCAGGGAGAGACTGGACAAAAATCACACATCTATGGATGAGGACAATGTGGGGGGAGGTAAGGGCAGAGGGAAGGGCGGGAGCCGGGTGGAGGGGAGCTATGGGGGAAAAAAAGAGGAACAATTGTAATCTGAACAATAAAGATTTATTAAGTTAAAATCAATCTAGTAACTTAGAAGTTAAAAGATATTTAATGGAGTTCATCTACCTTCAACATAGCTCACTTACCTGGATTTGGCTTGGGTCTTACATTTTCAGCCTCATCTCCATTAATAGTTACTGTCACGATGTGTGTGGTACAGTTTGACAAACCTGGATCCATACTTACAGCTATGGAGAGAAGCAGCTGGTCATCTTTACAGACACGAGTCAGATGTCATGTTTCATGACTTAAACGTCTTTGGAAGAAAACTGGTCTCCTAATTTCTTTAACACAGAATTTATGCAGGAAAACTGGTTTTATTCTAGTCAGTATATGCTGTGGGACTGTAGAGCATAGAAGTAGTCAGTACTCATATTTTCCCCAGAGTTCCTGCGTAACATTTGGTAAGCCTGAGGGGTTAGATGGTACTACTGACATGTTGTAAATCCTTTTAGTACATCAAGAAAAAAATCTCTAGAGTATGGCATGTGCATAAGGTGTGTATATAATGAAGTTCAGATGTGAGAAACTCTGGAAGGCAACACAATTTCCTAATTCTCCAGTTTCAGGTCCTTCGTGTTCAAACTTTCTCTCATTTGGATAAGACGGGAAGTTTACATGCCCAAATCTAATTATGATTTCTCTCCAGTGAATTAGGTGAAATAAAAGTTATCTTAATTCTGTCCATAAAGAACACCCAAAGAATCAATCTTTTTATACACAGAAGAATCTACTGCTTGGCTAACAGTCTGTCCCAAATGCACCTCTGGAAAGCAATACAAACCTGGAGAACATTCAGCAACATCACCTTTATAGCCAGTTTCTTCTTCCAGCTCTCGCAGAGCAGCTGCTTCTGGGCTTTCATTATCATCTATGAGACCTGGAAGTCCAAATCATTTGTGAGGTGGGAGACGGAAGTCCACTTTTCTTTGAGCCTCTCCTAACACAGCTGCTGCTGAGCTACATGAGAAGAATTAGAGGATTGTGAAAAGTGGTCTTACAGATAGAGCTGAGGTTTGGAACTTTAGAAAAAAAAAAGGGGGCGGGGGGGACAAAAGCATGAAACCCTAGGCAGATTAAGTTGGTTTTGACAGGCCTCATCTATTCTCTTACTTAGACCTAGATTGTTTTCCAAGCATCTCAGCACTAACTAATGTTCTCTACAGCATAGGCAGCAGCATCTGTGAGGACAAGTGGCTTGGTGGTGCTGACTGGTTCAGGTTTTGGACCTAGTTATGTGACTACAGCACGGGAAACCTGTTAACTTTGTTTACTCTTAGGTAAGATGGGGAAAGTTGTTACCTATCCCACTTTCCTCTCTCACAGAACAATATGGAGACCCTGTAGCCCTGTAGTGAAATGTCAAGATGAAGATCACTTCTGAGGAAGAACAGAAAGGACAGAACTGAAGGCTGGTGGACTTTAACTACTATAGTTATTGTGAGAAGTAAGTGGAGAGAGGTCAAATGGGAGGATGACATAGCAACTCTGTGTCATTTTCCTGAAAGGAATAAAAATTGCAAAAAGAAAAGTGAAATATAGGTTATTCTATTAATTTCCTTAATTAAAAATGCAAGTGGCCAATACCAGTTTGGCTCAGTGGATAGAGCGTTGGCCTGCGGACTGAAGGGTCCCAGGTTCGATTCCAGTAGGGGGCATGTACCTTGCTTGCAGGCACATCTCTAGTGGGGGGCATGCGCAGGAGGTGGCTGATCGATGTCTCTCTCTCATTGATGTTTCTGACTTTCTATCCCTCTCCCTTCCTCTCTGTAAAAAATCAATAAAATATATTAAAAAAAAAAAAGCAAGTGAATGAGAAAGAAAATAAAGTTTTTAATTATACATTACAGACTGGGATAGTGTTTAAAAATATAAAACTTAAACCACTAATGATAAATGCAATTAAATCTCTTCTGATGGAACAAACCAGTTAAATTCTATAATAATACACTGCCTAAGTTCTAGATAGCTTAACTTACTGTGCAAGTGAAAAAATATTTTAGTGGAAATTAAAACAATTTATTTGGCCAACATACATGCAGGAAGGTCAAGATATCTTTTCCATTCATAATTTTTGGAGTCTGGCCTAGTTATTACTATAAATATCTTGTCAGAAGAAGATTGCTAGTGATAGAAGATGAAGTAAATTGACAAATTAGTGAAAAGCAATTACTCAAAGAGGCTAGAGAGAATGTGGGAAAGGAGGGAAGGTGGCTTGGAAAGGTGAGCTGTGACACTACCTTTCTAACACCTCTACGGGTTATTGGACCAGGAGTATGGCTGGAGGTACTTCACTACAGAAATGGTTTTATTGAACTTAGAAGCCCAGGGACAGATACAAAGGGGTTAAATTCTAAACCCTGCAGTACTCAGGCTCTGCCCTGGCTCTGTTCGTCAAGTCCCAAGAAGCAGTCTGTTCCCTGTGTGTAGTGACTCACCTGCAGGGAATTCTAGGCAGTAGCTTCCCATGGGTGGACGGAACTGTTTCACCAGAATGATACATTCATAATGAAGAGTTCTTTGAAGTACTGGGATAATTGTCACACCTATCACCAGGAAATAAAATGAAGTCTCTAATGAAAGGCCAGTCATGCTAGCAATCTGTTTACAGCAATCTAACTAAAATCCCATATTTTAAGAAATGCTGCATCTGAAATCTACCTTATTTTTGTCACTAGCATTAGGGGGGTGAAAGCTACAGTACTGGCAGTGAACTTGTAAGTTATTCTCACTTAGAAATGTAATTATAGAGTCTCCCTGACCTGTGTGTTAAGTGGTTAGAGTGTTGGCCCATCCACTGAAGGGTCACAGGTTTGATTCCTGGTCAGGGCAGATACTAAGGTTGTGGGTTCAAGCTATGGTCACGGCAGGTGTGTGAGGCAATTGATCAAGTTTCTCACATTGATATTTCTCTCTCCCTTTCCCTTCCTCTCTCTCTAGAGTCAATGAAAAACATATCCTTGGGTGAGGATTTTAAAAATTAAAGAACAAGCAATCACACTCCCATATTGTTTATAAATCAAGTGAGTTACTTGGCCTTACAACAAAAAAACCCCACTGGGTTCTAGAAAACACAAACTGCCCAGGAGAAGTACCCTCCCCTCCCATCCCTTCCCCAATACTTTTCCACCTGGGAAAAACAGCACCATGCAATTACTCTGTTTGCTTTCAGTAAAAAACAGAGCAGAATGGAAAAATAAAAGGGAAAAATAAGAAAGACATATTCTCTAAATTCCCCAGACCAAAAGTGAATTTCAGGATTGTTTCTGGCACCATTCATTCTTGGGAGGGTAAGTAAACTGAATGAATAGTTGTTTCTTAATTCCATTTCCTTATCCTATATAATAAAAGCCTAATATGCTAAGTGTCTGGCTGGCTGTTCAACCAATCAAAGCACAATATGCTAATGATATGCTAAAGCTGCTCAACTGCTCGTTATCATGTGCCCTGACTACCAGGGGGAAGACAATCGACCAGCTGCTATGATGTACACTGACCATCAGATGCTTCAATCAGTAGGTTAGCTTGCTGCTGGGGTCCGGCTGATCGGGACTGAGCAAGATGGGCTGGACATGCCCTGGACCCTCCTGGGGTCCTTCCCCAGCTGGCCAATCTCCTGTGTCCCTCTACAGCCTTTATCGTGCGCCGGTGGGGTCCCTCAGCCTGGCTTGCTCCCTCTTGCAATTCAGGACCCCTTGGGGTATATCAGAGAGCCGGTTTGCTCCGATCCTGCAGGCCAGGCTGAGAAACCCCACTGGTGCACGAATTCGTGCACTGGGCCTCTAGTCAACTATAAACCACATGGTTGAGAGGGTGAAGTAGTGCAAATACATTTTCCAAACTAAAGGCTCTCACCTAGATCCTTTGAATAGAATACAATGGATTTCTATGAGTCATATCATGTCTAGACTCAGTATGTTGCTTCAAATTGTATTGATTTGTGTCTGGCTATAAATATTAGTGTACATCTTTCCCTCAAAAACACTGTTTAGAGCTTAGATAACAGGAGCCAGAAGTTATTTATAAGGAAAGCTCGACTTAGTTACACAGCATTACAAAAACAAATATTAAATCTAAAGATAAAACATCATAATTTAAAATAACTCTGCCCTGAGATCTTGGTGACAGTAAAAAAACCCAAACCAAAACAAAACACAACCCTCCTGCACCTCGCCTACTACAATGTGTGGTAACTTCTCTTAGGAAGAGTTATAATAGGTTTGCACTCATACCATCAGCTGACTGTCCTTTCCTGGTTGTACGTTTCACAGTTTCCCAAGTTCTGTTCAGGCAAAGAAGAAAAAACAAAATCATAAGTGCCAAAGAGGAGAATACTCTTAGGTTTTGTGTGTACAGCAAGAACTTTACAAATGCAGAGCATGCAAACGTACAAATGGTCAACAAGACCAAGCAGTAAAGATCCCCAACCATATTTTATGGCAATTTATACATATTGTGAAATGCTTTATGAAATGTTTTCTTTTCCAATTTACATTTTCATGAGCAAGGTTTAAGCATATAACTTTTACCTCAAACCCAATGTTTCCTCTTTAATTCTAATTTAGAGGTTAGAATTGGTTTAATTAGAAGGAACCTGTATTGTTAACTAGTTTGCTGCTTTATCAGCTTAAATTAGCCTTGTCCCAAAAGTTTTAGGTTCACATTAATCTACGTGAGGAGAATGGTGTTACAGCTTTTGAGAAGGACCAAAGAAAACCTGCCACTGAACATTTAGCTCTCTGGGTGCTGTCACTTGAGCTGCCTTTCAAGTCAATACTCAAAATACTTTATTTTGGATGGTAAATCTAAAGGGGAGCAGCACAGTTGGTGACAGTGACTTTCGAAGCTGTTAAGCAGCGTGTGTGCGTACAATAAGCCCCGATGAAAAAAGGATATTCTGCAATATTAGAACTAGTAAGTTGGATATTTATTCAATTTAGATTTTAAAATCTGTGACCTAAAATAAATAATTTAAGAAAGCAAGACCTTTCTATTTATTAACTGAAGAATCCTTAAATTTAGGAGAGTGCTCTATTTTATGTGTGTGACATCTTATTTAAGAGGAAAATGTCCGTAGAGGAAAATGAGATACTAGCAGGTTCTTGCTCCTGTTTAAGGTTTTATTCCTTATTAGCTATTTGTTTCAGAAGAACACTGTACTGAAAAATCCAGTTATTGGAATAATCATGTTGTTTATAGGGGGAAGGGCATATGAGAGAAATTCTTCCTTCACTCTCATTCCTTAAATAAGAAAAAGCAGTGATAAGAAATGGGAGTGAAGTTGGTCATGATTTTGGATCTAAGAGAAGACACCTGAGTTGGCTCTGGGAACTGCGATAAGAAAGGCGGCAACAACGCCTCATTATAGTAACAGTGAGCATAAGATTTAATTGGAGCAAGCCTCATATTTTCTGTTTAGTTTGAGCCACACTTCTATTTTGAAAAAAATTCAGATACTTAGTTAAAAATACACACAACTTTCTGTAAACTAGATCTTCCAGTGCTGTATCCAAATTTTACAGGGCAAAAATGTTAAAATGAACCTATGACAACTCACAGCTGCCCAACATTCCGTTAGTAGCAAGTAGTCAACCAACAAGCAATTCTGAGGCTAGTAACACAGATTACAAGATACATAACACCTTTTGGTATAGCTCTCTCTGCTGCCTCTTAAGATTAGTCCTAAGGACTGAAGAAGACAGTGCTGGGAAAAGCACTGAAGGTCCCATCCCAAATACACTAGGAATAAGGGAAAAAGAGTAGCATCATTATAGTGGTTAAGATGAGATAAATAAGCAGTAATAAGCCATCAATTATAAGCAATAAAACATAAGTGGATTTATAACAAACAATAGAACAAGAATGCCCCATGAGGGCTCTAATCATCTTAAAGGGATTCTGAGATGTATACATTGGGTTGAGTAAGAAAATCTTAGTCTCCAATTACCTACTAGCTAACTTATAACCACAACCTCCTTGAGAGTTTTCTCATTTGTAAATCTAGGGAATTAAGAGCATGTTGTCTCATAAACCTCTTGTAACTTTAGAATTTTGATTCTAATGAAAGTTATTCCATTTTTTAGTCTTTGTTAAGGAAACCTCGTTTTGTTTTCTTCTCTCTCGTCAATCAACACAAGAGGTTGGAAGGGCCACAAGAGGATGACTTCAATTCTGTCCTGAATGCCAACAAAAGGGCAAAATGCCAGCATAGGTTTATACTTTTAAAATTAATTCCATAGCCGCTTCCATGAGTCAGACAGTGAAACAGAGGATTCTCTAGCTGCTATTTTATCCTTATGTACATGCTTTTGTTATCAGGTAACATATAAAACATTTTACAAATTTATAAATTGTGGCCTACTGCAAAGTGAAGAACTCCATTCTCCCAATGAGGAATGAAATGCCAGTGCTTCAGGAAGACCTCTTTGGAGGCCACAAGGAAGACCTATGTGAGGAAGACTGGAGGTAAACATCGAGCCTGCAACCCAGGCATATGGCCTGACCGGGAATCTTTAACCATGACCTCCTGGTTCTTCAGTTAACGCTCAACCACTGAGCCAAGCTGTCAGGGACTCTAGCTTTTTCTTACACATTATTTGGCAGAGTTTAAAAAGCATATATACAATTTTCTATTTTGTTACCAAGTTACTGATTTTCTATTTTGTTACCAAGTTACTAATTTTTCTCATATTGCTGGGTTGTCTTCATAATCTGCTTTGTGGATGGACGCATGGAATACACTAGAATGTTTAGATTGCTTTCAGTTTTTTATGTAAGGTTTTGGTGAACATCTTTTAGGCATAAAAATGATTCCAAATAGTATTCTTAGCACAGTTTTAGAACCCATGGTGACTTGGCTCCAAACAGCTCCACTCCCAACCATATTTTTATGGCAATTGATACATATTGTGAAATGCTTTATGAAATGTTTTCTTTTCCAATTTACATTTCCATGAGCAAGGTTTAAGCATGTAACTTTTACCTCAACACAATGTTTCCTCTTTAATTCTAATTTAGAGGTTAGAATTGGTTTAATCAGAAGGAAGGAACCTGTATTGTTAACTATTTTGCTGCTTTATCAGCTTAAATTAACCTTGTCCCAAACGTTTTACGTTCACACTAATCTACTTGAGGAGAATGATGTTAAAATAACTACCTGACTATTTATTGTAATTTACGAATTTATAAATATAGAATGTAAGTCATTCAAACATTCTAACAATAAGAAAACAGCTAAATTAGATTTCTCTATAACAGTTTCCAATGAAGAAAATATCAAAGTTTATGCCAAACACTAAATAGAGAACTTGAGAACCTCCAATACCGTGCATTTTACAAAAGAAAAAATATAGTTTACCTTGTTTTACCAGTAGGATCCATGTAAGTTGTTTTTTCAAACTTGACCCATTTTCCTTCTGCAATTAACTAAAAGGAGATGAGACGACAGATGAGTTGGAAAGCTTTCAAACTGAGTTTTTTATTTAGAAGAGTTTTTTTTTTAATTTTCACATTCTCTCTATATAGCTTTTCCAATTATCACACTCCCCTTCCAATAATTCATGTACAGGTTTTCATTTGAGTATATTAAATATTGTTTTCCTGAAGGGTGGTTCTATTTCTATTTGGAATTTTAAGTACTGAGAGGGGAAAAGAAATGAGTTGAAAACTCTTGAGGTTGGGGTGGGAAGGGACCAGAAGGGAGCAAAAAGGAGTGAGGGCTTCTCTGAGATGCTTCTCTTATTCTGGCCTCTGATCTGGGTGCTAGTCACATAGGTGTATATGTGTAGTACGTGAACACATCTGTGTCATTTTACTTTCAATGACTAAAGAACAAGCATGTCAAACTCAAAAGGCTAACACAGGCCAAATAAACGAGGTTTAAGTTTATGTGGGCTGCAAAAAATCAAAAGCTTCAATTTTCATAGAAACATAGGTTTATTTTGATAGAGACATGCTGAATACAAAGGGCTGAAATAAATGAGTAATCGTTAACAAAATAATATGACATTTTAATAAAAATTAGTACTTTTTCTTGAACATTAACTTATCAAACACTGAATAACTGCACAAATTAATAAATGTAACACAAATAAACCTATTTTTCTTGTTCTCTGAAAAGCACACACCAAACAAGTCAGTACAAGACTAATGACGTGGCAATCGGCTGCTAAAATATTTGCTGCCAGTATTAGTGGAGAGAACTGATGTGCCTGCATGTAAGGGAAATGCATGCAACATGATTATAGTAATCAGTTATTAGCAAACATTGTATGTTATTAATAATTATGTAAAACAGGATATTGTAAGGATTAAGTTACAAAATTTTTATAGAAATCTAAGACCAAGATTACTATATCTAGCAAGGCTATCATTCAAAATAGATAGTCAAATAAAGAGCTTCCCAGACAAAAAAAGGCTAAAAGAGTTCATCACCACAAAGCCAGCATTACAAGAAATGCTAAAGGGATTGCTGTAAGGAATTGCTGAGAAAAAGAAACAGAGAGAAAAACCTAGCCATACAGAATTAAAATGGCTATAAATAAGTACCTCTCAATAATAACCCTAAATATAAATGGATCAAATACTCCAAAAGGTATAGGGTACCTGAATGGATACAAAAACATGACCCAACTATATGCTGCCTACAAGAGACCCACCTCAAAACAAAAGACACACACAGGATCAAAGTGAAGGGATGGAAAAATATTTTCCATGCAAATGGAAAAGAAAAAAAGCTGGAGTAGCAATAGTCATATCTGACAAAATAGACCTTGAAAGCATTATGCTAAGCGAAATAAGCCAATCAGAGAAAGATAAATATCATATGATCTCACTCATTTGTGGAATATAATGTACAACATAAACTGATGAACAAAAATAGAGCCAGTGGGGAGGGGGGTGTGGGAAATAATATTAGAATATAATGAATCTTGTTATTTGCAGATTTTTAATATTTCCTACAATTTCTATGATAGCATATTATGTTAGTACAGTTTTGGTAATATACTTAAAATCTTATTATTCTTGAAATATTAATGTTTATTGCATGTAATATTATTATATGTAAGATCATTTTTCTTGAATAATTGGTTTATTGCATGTAACATTATCATACTAGAGGCTTGATACATGAAATTCATGTAAGAGTAGGCCTTCCTTCCCCCAGCTGCCAGCAGTGGCTTCCCTTTGACACCTCCACCCATCATAGGCACCCGGGACCGGGACTCCCTCGCAGACCCAGCTTCGTCTGGAAGGATGTTTGCTCTAATTAGCATATTATGCTTTTATTATTATAGATTTAAAGTAGTTTTTCTTGAGATATTAATGTTTATTGCATGAAACATTATATTTAAGATTTTTTTTCTTGAAATATAAAGGTTTATTGCATGTAAAAAAAAAAAAGAGTTTGGCTCTTGTGGTTGTAATTTAAGTCCATCTTCATCCACAGCCTTTAGTTTTCATCAGTCACAGTTCCTCATACCTACAGTTTTCACCTCCAATGCCAGGTCTCTACGAGAGGCCCCTCATCCCTCCAGGGTCACTGAGTGACCCTCCTCAACCCCCAGCCCATTTATGGAGCACGCCTCTGCCACACTCCTGGTATAGCCAGGCTCCTCCGTGGACCTTACTCCTCAGGGACTGCTGGGCACCACTCACCATGCCACCATGAAAGGGCAATTGGTGGGCTGCCCCATGGTCACCCACCAGGCTGGGATAGGACACACTGCATGAGGCTAGCTTTGGGGTACCTGGAACTCCCCAGATTACACGGAGAGATTTTCATATCAAGAAGAATTGCTAAAAGATGTCAAGATCAGAGTTCCAAGATGAAGCATTTAAAATTTATCCATTGCAATGGTTCCTATAGGAAGAGACTTAAAAATCTAAACTGAATAGCATACATTTGTTCTGGAATTTAGAATACAACTAAAAAATTAGATTTTTATTGTTCTTACTGGTATACATATTGAGACCGTGAACAGCTAATTAAGATGTGATACCTAAGTATGAAATGTCTAAGCCCTAAAACTCACATCCAGTTTATTGTTTTACCCAGAGAAACTTTTAGTAAAAATTGAGAAGTTTTGTACCAACAGCCGAAGTCCACTTTTAAAATAGTCTCAAATTCACTAATACATATAATTAAGAGAGATATGCTACCACTCTCACACAAGAGCACAATATCCCTGAGTCCTAAAAAGGAACAGGAATAATGTTTAAAACTTACTTCAAGAATTAAAAAAAAAAAAAAATTGAAACAACCAGTAGTCTATACATTTCTTTGCAAATTAGTTTTATGCGGGGAGGGGAAATGTAAAAAAATTGAAAAGCAATTTATACCTCCTCTGAAATAGTAAACTGTTTGTTTTTTCCAGAAGATTCCACTGGTTCTTGGTTTTCCATGTTCAAACCAGTCAGTCTTTCCAGTTTTTAGGTAAGAAGTTGACACTGCAAGAGAATGAGATTTGTTTAGGCTTACATTTATTTTTCTGAATTAAACATCTGCTCATAAGCCACTGGTCAAAGTACTTAAATGGAAAAAACTAATTTATCATCAAAGCTTCTTTTCTCATCTGAGGATCTAGGGAGAATTTCCTAGGCCAGTGGTCGGCAAACTCATTAGTCAACAGAGCCAAATATCAACAGTACAACGACTGAAATTTCTTTTGAGAACCAGATTTTTTAAATTTAAACTTCTTCTAACGCCACTTCTTCAAAGTAGACTCGCCCAGGCCATGGTATTTTGTAGAAAAGCCACACACAAGGGGTCAAAGAGCTGCGTGTGGCTTGCAAACTGCAGTTTGTCGACCACTGCCCTAGATGGAAAAGTAAACACAAAGGCCACAGAGTAGGGGTGGGGAACCTTTATTCTGCCAAAGTCACTGAGATATTTATAACATCATTCTCCAACCATTCAAAATATCAACTTAAAAACTAGCCTGCTATATTTGGTTAAACATTTAATGATTTGGGGCTGGATGTTCCCCACCCCTACCCTTAGAGCATACAGGGAAGAACTTAAAAGCCATCCTAGTTAAGTCCAGTCTATAGCAACCAAGTTCCTCTATGCATGTACTAGGACACCTGAGATAACACTTTTAGATTTTTCTGACTTTACATTTAATAAACATTACAAGGGGACAGTACAAAGATGGTATTCTACTTCCCATGCCACCCTTCAACTCTTTATAGCTAAACTTTAAGAGTTGTATGGGATGGCTTTTCTATCTTCCATTTAATTTTTGGGGGTGATAAATGGATATACCATGATAGTAATTTTAAAAATGTACAGTTCAGTGATATTAAATACATTTACATTATTGTGGCCCATTCACTTTAAAGTTTTAATGTGCAAAGTCGCAGTTAACAAGGACTATAAGTTCTATGAGAAGAATAGTCCCTTCTCATTTGTTTTTACTACTCTATCCTCTATCCTGGCTAAATTCCCTCTTTTTTTGTACCCTGAATGTCTGAACATCTTTTCTCAGAGTTGATTGATAATCTGGCTATATATAGAATTACCAGAGCCCTGGTGCAGAAAATTTGTGCATGGGGGAGGGGGAGGTGAAGGAGTGGGTTCCTCAGCCTGGCGCATCTTCTCGCAATCTGGACCTCTGGCTCCTAACTGCTTGCCTACCTGCCTGCCTGATAGCCCCTAACTGCCTCGACCCCCACCCCACGGCTTCATCAGGATGTCTGGAATGACATCTGGAAGATGATTCAGCTGTCTGGTCTAACTAGCATTTTATGCTTTTATTATTATAGACTAGAGCCCAGTGCACAAAATTCCTGCAGGGGGTAAGAGGGAGGGTGTCCCTCAGCCCAGCCTGCACCCCCTCCAATCTGGGACCCCTCAAGGGATCCCCAGCGGGATCGAGCCTAAATGGGAAGTTAGATATCCCTCTCACAATCCAGGACTGCTGGCTCCCAATTGCTTGCCTGCCTGCCTTCCTGATTGCCCCTAACGGCTTCTGCCTGCCAGCCTGATCACCCCCTCACCACTCCCCTGCCAGCCTGTTTGCCCCAAACTGCCCTCTCCTGCAGGCTTGATCACCCCTAACTGCTCTCCCTTGCAGGCCTAATCCCTCCCAACTGCTCTGCCCTGCTGGCCATCTTGTGTCCACATGAGGGCAGCCATCTTATGTGTTGAAGTGGTAGTCAATCTTCATATTACTCTTTTATTACATAGGATAGAGGCTTGGTGCATGGGTGGGGGCTAGATGGTTTGCCCTAAAGGGTGTCCCAGATCCAGGTGAGGGTTCCCTAGGGGTGTGGGGTGGCCTGGGTGAGGGACCTGTGATGGTTTGCAGGCCGGCCATGCCCCCTGGCGACCCAAGTGGAGGCTCTGTGTCAGTTCCAGCCTGACAGGTGAACTGGACTGAGGTAAGGAGGTGGGAATTAAGAAAAGAAAGACATGAAAGCGGGATCGGGAGGGCTGCAAGCCACTGACAGACTGCAGCAACTTTATTAACTGTGCAATAACTTTTATACACAAACACTAACTGGGAAGTCAGTCAAGAGGAATGTACTCTCCGATCCTCGTAATCTCTAAGGGAGATAAAGCAAGAAGCCAAATTCTTGGTATAGCAAATCTCAGTACATAGTTACAGACTTCTGGAAGGTCACTCTCATTCTGCTGACAATTAGAAACCTCCATCCAAACAAGCCAGGGGACACTATGTGGGTAGGGGACTAAATCTTATCAATCCCTTTGGGTGCATGGACTCTGTCAGCTTATACCCGGTCTCCAAAAGCCCTAGTATCTGGGATTTATTTATCTTCTATAATTGAAACTTTGTGGCCTGGAGCGGAGCCAAGTCTCCTGTTTGCTCCGTGGCGGCAGCCATTTCTGTTGGGATTTATTTATCTTCTATAATTGAAACTTCGTAGCCTTAAGCGGAGGCCAAGACAGGCCAGGTTGCAGGAGCTTGTCTTCCTCCCTCACTGGGGGCAACCCTATCCTCCTGCTCTCTCCAGCTCCCTGGCTGCCGCTATTTTTGTTGGAATTTATTTATCTTCTATAATTGAAACTTTGTAGCCTTCAGTGGAGGCTTGGGCCCACCAGGGTGTTGGAAAGCTTGGCTTCCTCCATCGCCAGAGAAACCCAAGCCTCCCTCTGCTAGCTCCAAGGCTGCAGCCATCTTGGCTGTGGTTAATTTGCATACTCACTCTTGATTGGCTGGTGGGCATGGCTTGTGGATGTAGCAGAGTCATGGTTAATTTGCATATTACTCTTTTATTAGGATGCGCTGAAAATAATTTTCTAGTAGAGATAGGAGGGTGGTGCTCAGTTTTTCCTGTTTTTGCTATTGCTGTTGGAAAATATGAAGCTATTATGATTCTTGATCCTTTTTCTTTGAGACCTGCTTTCTTGCTCTGCAAACTTAATAGTTATTTATGTCTTCATTTAATGTTACTGTGCTGGGCACTCAATGGATCCTTTCACTCTGGAAACTTCAGACACATTCTTGATGGGGAACTTTCTTGAATTATTTCACTAATAAGCCCCCACCCCCATCTTCTCTGCTCTCTCAGGAACTGAAATTTAGCTATTAAACTTCCTGAACTGATCCTCTGTCTTGTCTTTTTCATTCCTATTTTCTGTTTCCTTGTTATTTTATCTACATTTGTCAATGGCAATTCCAACACTTCACTGCTTTTAAGTTCCATAGTTCCCTAACCTACCCCACCTCCCAACTTTAGCTCCAGAGAAAATACAGGCATTAAGAATGATCACCTCTCTCACTGTCTTATTGGAAAAAAACTAGCTTTGTTCTACATTTCTCCTGGGACTTAAAGTGATAATTAAACTACTTATGACATCTTCAATATTTACCTCAAACAGCGTTTCCCCCACCCTAAAACACAACCAGCAAAACAGAAACAATCAACCTTCTCATAACCCTGTTTTCTCCTCCAACCTTGTCAGATTACTTGAAAGAACAGATAAAATTATCTTTATACAATCTACTTCCCTGACTATATCTACCCATTATCCCCAAGCTAGAAATATAAGTATCTTCAATGCCTTATTTTTCTTTACCAAACATAACTTATTATCCATTGCAAATCCTAAAAATTCTACCTCTACCATCCCCAGTATCACTACTCCCACTTAGGCTGAAATAATTTTCAAAACATTCTCCTAGACACTAGATTTTCCTTCACATTGTCCAACTTTCAACAATGCTCACAGCTATGTTGCTATAAAAACTCCCTAAAGTCACTGCTGAATAAATAAAGAAGGAATAAAATAAATTTAGCTGGATAAGTCTAGCGAGTCATTCTGTTCCTAAGAACTAGGTTAATGTAGGACCTGCTTAGACTTGTTCAATTGTTCCTCATCTACTTGTTTTTATTTGACTTAATCACAATTTCAAAATTATCTTGGCACAAATTTAAATGAATCACGCTGCCTGATCAATGTAAAAGTAATCAGATGGTGTGAGAACTGCTATAATGCTAGACATATATATTTATGGAATAGAACTGGGAGTCCAGGATTAAACCTATAGGTTTATGACCTTTTGATTATCAACAAGAGTGTCATGACAATTCATTGGGGGAAAGAACAGTCTTTATAATAAATTGTTCTGGGACTAGATATACACATAAGAATGAAAATGAACCTCTATAACATATATAAAAATTAACTTGAGAGAAACCAAGATGGTGGCATAGGTAATCACCTAAACTGCTGCCTTGCACAACAACTTCATAACTACAACTAAAAGACAGACGGACATCATCCAGAACCACAGGAAAGTTGGCTGAAATTCTACAACTAGATGGAAAGAGAGGGGCTCACAGAGACTCAGAGAAGCTGCAAAAAACTAAGGTACGGAGACGCGTGCGTGGAGAAAGCGGGCAGCAGTGTGCCTGGCTAGCTTCCTCTGGCGGGAGGGAGATGGAAACTCCCAACTGCACGGAACCTCTTATCCTATGGCAATCCCAGCTCTGGGCAAGACTCATACAGGGGGAGTCTGGACTGTGAAAAGGAAAGAGTGCATGGAAATTTAGGGGAGTTGCGAAAGGGCAGAAGTCTGGGGCACGCAAACCAATGTGCGCAGAGAGGACGGACTACTGATTGTGCCGCTGGCTCTCTCTGGTGAGTGGGAGACTTAGAGCCTCTCAACTGGGCCACTTCTAACTGCATTGAACCCCAGTTTCGAGCAAGAGCCTGGGAACCCAGATTCATACGGGTCCCGGAATGCTAGGAAACCAGAAAGGCAGAGGTCTGAAGGCACCCACGCATGCCCACAGAAAGGTTTGCAGTGATTACCGAGAGACCCTTGACATCCAGGGGCTGCATAGGGCGGAGCTGACTGGAAACCAAGGCTGTCCCTGCTCAGCCCTGAGACTCCACCCCACTCAGAGAGGCTTTTGCAGTTTTGCAAGTCTTGCATCATAAGGCTGATTCCAGCACAGAAGTTCTCCCGGGATAGTGAAAATGCAGAAACAAAGGAACAGACCACAAATGAAAGAAATGGAGGAAAACAAATGACTGGATATAGAATTCAAAACCACACTTATAAGGTTTTTCAAGAATTTTCTAGAAAAGATGTATAAATTTAGAGATCCCAAGAGAAGATGAAAAAGGAGCAACTAGAAATGAAAAATACACTGACTGAAATAAAGAATATTATACAGAGATCTAACAGTAGACTAGAGAGGAAGGCAAGAATCAAGTCAAAAATTTGAAATACAAAGAAGAAGAAAACACTCAATTGGAAAAGCTAAAAGAAAAAAGAATCTAAAAATGTGAAGATAGTATAAGGAACCTCTAGGACAACTTCAAGCGTACCAACATCAGAATAATGGGGTGCCAGAAGAAGAGAGAGAGCAAGATACTGAAAACGTATGTCAAGAAATAATGCCTGAAAACTTCCCACATCTGGTGAAAGAAATAGACTTACAAGTCCAGGGAGCACACAGAACCCCATATAAACAGAATCCAAAGAGGACCACACCAAGACACATCATAAGTAAAATACCAAGAACAAAAGACAAAGAGAGAATATTAAAAGCAGCAAGAGAAAAACAGTTAATTACCTACAAGGGAGCACTCATACAATTGGCAGCTGGTTTCTCAAAAACTATGCAGGCCAGATGGGAATGGCAAGAAATATTCAATGTGATGAGTAGCAAGAACCTACAACCAAGATTACTCTTCCCAGCCCAGATGGGATTGACAAGAAATATTCAAAGGGATGAATGGGAAGAACCTACAACCAAGAATACTCTATCCAGCAAAGCTAACATTTAGAATTGAAGGGCAGATAAAGAGCTTCACAGATAAGAAAAAGCTAAAGGAGTTCATTAACATCAAACCAGTATTATAGGAATAATAGGAAGAGAAAGAAGTAAAAGATAAAAATAAAAATCAGGAACAACAAATACATATCTATCAACAAGTGAATCTAAAAAGTGAATTAAATATCTGATGAACAGAATAAAGTAGTCAATATAATAGAATCGGGAAATGGTTGTGGGGGGTACAGACAGACTGGACAATAATCATACACCTATGGATGAGGACAATGTGGAGGGGAGTAAGGTAGAGGGAGGGGTGGGAGCGGATGAAGGGGAACTATGGGGGAAAAAATGAGAAACAAATGTAATAATCTGAACAATAAAGACTTATTAAATTTAAAAAAAGAAAAAACTAACTTAAAATCGGCCAAAGATATAAATCTAAGAGGTAAAACTATATGACTCTTAAAATCTACACTAATAAAAGGGAAACATGCAAACTGACTGTACCTCTGCTATGCCCACAAGCCACGTCCACAAGCCAAGCAGGAGCAGATATACAAATTAACCCAACCAAGATGGCTGTGCCATGGAGCAAGTAGGAGGCTTGGGTTTTCCTGGTGATGGAGAAAGCTTCTTGGCTGGCCCTGGCCTCTGTTCCAGGCTAGAAAGTTTCAATTGTAGAAGATAAATAAATTCCAAATACCAGGGCCTCTGCTTGGGTTGACACAGGATGTGGCCAGCCTGCAAAACCACAGGCCCCTCACCCAGGCTGCCCTATGCCCCAAGAAAACACCCACCCTGATCTGGGACACCCTTCAGGGCAAACCAGCAGGCCCCCTCTTGTGCACCAGGCCTCTATCCTATCTAATAAAAGAGTTATATGCATATTGAACATCACTCCAACACATAAGATGGCCACCCCCATGTGGACACAAGAAGGCCATCAGAAGATGGCCAGCAAGGGAGGGAAGTTAGGAGGGATCAGGCCTGCAAGGAGGGCAGTTGGGGGCAATCAAGCCTGCAGGTGAGGGCAGTTAAGGGTGACCAGGCCAGCAGCGGAGGGAAGTTGGGGAGGGTAACATGCCTGCAGGGGAGGACAGTTGGGGGCAATCAGGCTGGCAAGGGAGCAGTTAGGGGATGATCAGGCTGGCAGGGAAGCGGTTAGGGAGTGATCAGGCTGGCAGGCAGAAGCAGTTAGGGGGAATCAGGAAGGTAGGCAGGCATGCAGTTGGGAGCCAGGAATTCTGGGTTGTGAGAGGGATATCCGACTGCCTGTTTAGGCCCGATTCTACGGGCAGTCAGACATCTGTGCCCTGAACCTCTAGTCCTATATAATAAAAAGGTATTAAGAAAATTGACTGAATGGCAGAATGACTGGTGACTATGACATGCGCTGACCACCAAGGGGCAGACTCTCACAGGAGCTGCCCACTAGTGGTCAGTGCACTCCTACAAGGGAAGTGCTGCTCAGCCAGAAGCCCTGAGCCAGGCTCATGGCAGGAGAGCACAGCAGGGGTGTTCAGAGGTTCTCCCACCTCCACTGCAGCACTAAGAATGTCTGACTGAGGACTTATGTTTGCTCCTGGTGGGCAATAGGTCTAAGCTGTCAGTCGGGCATCCCCTGAAGGCTCCTGGACTGTGAGAGGGCGCAGGACAGGCTGAGGGATCACCTGATTGCACAAATGTCAAGCACAGGGCCTCTAGTGAAATATAAGTGTAAATCTTCACAATCTTGGATTAGGCAGTGGTCTCTTAGATATGACACCTACAGACCAAAGCAAACAAAAGAGATAAATTGGGACTTCATCAAAATTAAAAACTTGTGCTTTGAAAGATACTATCAAGATAGTAAAAAGACAATCCACAGAATGAAAAAAAAGTTTGCAACTATCATAGGAGATTGGTATCTGAAATATGTAAAAAAACTTTTATAACAATATTTTAAAGTCAACCTAATTGAAAACAGGCAAAGGATCTGAACAGACATTTCTCCAATGAAAATCTATAAAAAGCCAATAAACACATGACAACCCAGAATTGACTGCTTCTGCTGAAGGTGCAGTACCCAGCACTGACTGCTGAGGGGGCTGTGAATCAGGGCCAGAGAGAGGCCTGATGAGAGAAGCAGGGACTGATCCGTTGCCTCTGTGGCAGTTTTAATCAGCACTTGCTTCTCTCTTTCTCTCCCAGTCTGGCCAACATTCCTCTCCAGGTCTCCATTGGGACTACTGATCAACCCCACCTTTCTGATCAGGCCCCGTTGATAGGCCCAGAGATGCTGACTGGCATAGGAATCACTAATCAGAACCAAATGTGGGTGCTGTGGGAAGCCAATGGTTGCTAGGAGGCAGAGCTTTTGATGCTGACTGGCACAGAAACTGACCAATCAGAACCAATTTGGCCAGTAGAGGAGGGCAGTTGGGGGTGAGATCAAGCAGCAAGAGGAGGGCAGTTGGGGGCAACCAGGCCTGGAGGAGAGGGCAGTTAGGGGCAATCAGGCAGGCAGGCGGGTGAGCAGTTACGAGCCAGCAGTCTCAGATTGCAAGAGGGATGTGAAACTGCTGATCTACACTTGATCCCACAACTTGCAGTTGGACTTCCCCCAAAGGGTCCCCAATTGGAGATAGTGCAGGTTGGGCTGAGGGAACCCTCCTTCCGTGTATGAATTTCATACACCTGGCCTGTAGTTATTACAATAAGGCAGATAACAACAATGGTTAGTGAGAATATGGAGAAGTTGGTATCCTCATATATACATTGCTGGTAGGGATGTAAAATGGTGCAGGCACTTTGAAAAACAGCATGGCAATTCTTCAAAAGTTTAACCAGAGTTCCTAGAGTTTCCATATGACCCAGTAATTTCACTCCCAGGTATAAAATCAAGAAAAATGAAATATGGTCAGACAAAAATTTGTACAGAAATGTTCTTGAGAGTATTATACAGTGGTACCGTGTGATACAAGGTTAATTCGTTCCGTAACCTTGAGGCGTGGGAAACTATGAGACACTCGAGTCGCGGTAAACTGGTGGGTTGTGTGCAGCCGGCCGATCTGCGCGATTACTCCTATCTCAAATGTTGCTCGTATTTCAAAGCAAAAATCGCTCGCTCGATGGCTTGTAGCTCAAAAATCTTGTATGTTAGGGCACTCGTATCTTGAGGTACCACTGTATTCATATACCTAATTTCCAATTGCCTACATCCGTACATTTCTCTTCTTAGTTTTTCCTATCAAAAAAAAATTTTTTTCTCTCTGTCCTTCTGTTGTTTGCTTGAATATAGATTATATCGATTTTTTATGTTTGTTTGTGAGATTGTTTTGCTTATTCTTTCTTTTTGTTTTGTTTTTGTTTTTTACTTTTGTTTTCCCTCACCTTGCTTGATATTAGTTGTTGGTTGTAGTTTGTATTTATCTCCAGGTACTTGTTGCTGGCATTTGTTGGAATTAGTGGCTGTTCTATTGGAGTTTTTACCCCATATATATAGTTTGTTTCCCTATTCTTTCTTTTCTCTCAATTTTTTTTCTCTTCCCAATTTCATTTTTGCACTCCTTTATTTTTCTTCTTCTTCTTTCTCTCCTAGCCTCTAATTTGCCTTTCTCTAGTGATAACCCTTATTTGGGGTTATTAATATTGTGAATACATTTCTGCTCAGTGCATTGTGCATTGTAGCTGGTTGTGTTGTATTTTGTGCCTTTAAATTGATCAGGAGAGACAGAACTACATAACCAGACATCCAAGAAGAGAGACCATGGGGAGACAAAGAAACAGCCCGCATATAAAAGAAAAGCAGGTATCACCAAAAAAGGAAGTAAATGAAATAGAGGCAAGCAACCTGTCAGAGAAAAAAATTCAGAGAAATGGTCATAAGGTGGTTAAAAAGAATGGAAGACAAATTCGAAAATATGTGTAAGAACCAATAGGAAATGAAGAAGAGCCAAGAAGAAATGAAAAATGAGATTGTTGCTGTAAATAATGCAATAGGAAGCATCAAGAGTAGGCTAGAAGAAGCAGAGGACTGCACCAGTGAGCTAGAAGACAAGGTAGAAGAAAATACTCAAGTAGAACAGCTTCTAGAAAAAAAATTAAAAAGCAGGAGGAGAGTCTAAGGGAACTTTGAGCATCACAAAACAAAACAACATCCACATAATAGGGGTGCCAGAAGGAGAGGAAACTAAGCAAAGATTAGAAAAGCTGTTTGAAGAAATGATGACAGAAAACTTCCCTGATAAAGGAAAGAAAAAGCCCACACAAATCCAAGAAGCTCAGCATCCCAAGCAAAATGAACCCCAAAAGACTGACACTAAAGCATATTATAATTAAATTTGCAAAAACCAACAACAAAGTGAGAATATTAAAAACGGCCAGATAGTTACCTACAAAGGAAACCCCATTGAACTAGCTATTGATTTCTCAACAGAAACTCATCAGGCCAGAAAGGAATGGAATGAAATATACAATGTCGCCAAAACGACATCAATCAGTTGCCTCCTGCATGCCCCCCACTGGATGAAAAAAAAAAAAGCTGGGGTAGCAATACTTGTATGTGAGAAATTAGATCTCAAAGTGAAGGACATAACAAAAGATAAGGAAGGCCACTTCATAATTCTAATGGGAGTAATCCAACAAGAAGAAATAAGTCTGGTAAACATATATGTACCCAACACAGGAGCATCCAAATATATAAAAAAAACTCCTGGAGGACATCAAGGGAGAGATTGACAGCAATACAATCATAGTATCAGGCTTTAATACCCAACTATCACCATGGAAAAATCCTCTAAACAAAAAATCAGCAAATAAACATCAATCCTGAATGACTCACTAGAAGAGATGGAATTGACATCTTCAGAACATTTCACCCTAAAGCCACAGAATATACATTCTTCTCCAGTGCACATGGGTCATTTTCAAAGATCGACCATATGTTGGGTTATAGGCAAAGTCTCTTCAAATTTAAGAAGATAGAAATCATATCAAGCATCTTGTTAGATCACAGTGGCATAAAACTGGAAATAAACTACAATAAAAACAATCCCAAAAATATCAAACACATGGAGACTATACAGCATGCTATTAAACAATGACTGGGGTACCAGAAAGATCAAGGGAGAAATAAAAAATATCATAGCAACAAATGACACTGAAAACATAATCCAAAATCTATGGGACACAGTGAAAACAGACTTGAGAGGAAAGTTCATAGCTCTATAAGCCTACTTCAAAGAACAAGAAACAATGTTAATAAATTACCTAACTCTGCAACTCAAAGAGTTAGAAGAAAACCAACAAGGAAAGCCCAGTGTAAGCAGAAGGAAGGAAATAATAAAGATCAGAGTGGAGATAAACAACGTAGAGACAAAAAAAAAAACACCCAAAAAACAAACCTCCAAAAAAGCAACAACAACAGAACACAACACAAAAGATCAACAAAACAAAGAGCTGGTTCTTTGAAACGATAAAAAACATTGATGAATCTGTAGCCAGCCTCTTCAAGAAGCAAAGAGAGAGGACCCAAATAAACAAAATCAGAAATGAAAGCGGTGAAATACCAACAGACACCATTGAAATACAAAAAATTGTTAAAAAATACTATGAACAATTCTATTCCAACAAACTGGACAACCCAGAGGAAATGTACATATTCCTAGAAAAGTATAACCTTCTAAAACTCAATCAGGAAGAAATCTAAACATTTCAATAGGCCAATAATTATGGATGAAATGGAAGCTTCCACCAAACAAAAGCCCAGGGCCAGACGGCTTTACAGAGGAGTTTTACAAAACATTCAAGGAAGAATTAAAACCTATCCTCCTCAGACTATTCCAAAAAATTTAAGAAGAAAGAACACTTCCAAGCTCCTTCTATGAAGCCACCATCACCCTAATACCAAAACAAGATATAGATAACATAATGAAAGAAATTACAGGCCAATATCCCTCATGAACATAGATGCCAAAATCCTCAACAAAATTCTAGCAAATCGGACCCAGCAGTACATCAGAAAGATCATGCACCATGACCAAGTAGGATTTATCCCAGAAATGCAAGGATGGTACAATATCCACAAATCAATAAGCGTGATACATCATATATACAAATTGAGAGATAAAAATCACATGATACATCATATAAACAAATTGAGAGATAAAAATCACATCAATCATATCAATTGATGTAGAAAAAGCATTTGACAAAATCCAACACCCTTTCTTAATAAAAACTCTCAACAAGGTGGGAACAGAAGGATCATACCTCAACATCATAAAATCCATATATGATAAACCCATAGCTAACATCATACTCAGTGGGCAAAAACTAAAACCATTTCCCCTAAGACAGGAACAAAACAGGGAGGCTACTCTCACCATTCCTGTTTGACACAGTACTGGAAGTATTAGTCATTGAAATTAGACAACAAGAAGAAATAAAAGGCATCCAAATTGGAAAAGAAGAAGTAAAACTATTTGCAAATGACATGGTATTGTACATAAAAAACCCGAACGACACCATCAAAAAACTAATAGACAATGAATTCGGCAATGTAGCAGGATAGAAAATTAACACCAAGAAATTTATGGAATTTCTATACACTAAAAGTGAACTTACAGAAAGAGAGACTAAAAAAGCAATCCCATTTACCATCACACCAAAAAAATTAAGATACCTAGGAATAAACTTAACTAAGGAGGTAAAAGGCCTATATGTGGAAAACTACAGGACACTGAAAAAAGAGAGGAAGACATAAATAGATGGAAGAACATATCATGTTCATGGATTGGGAGAATCAACATCATTTTAAGGTCCATACTACCCAAAGCAATCTACAGATTCAATGCAGTTCTCATTTAAATACCTATGGCATATTTCACAGATCTAGAAAAAACTCGTCAAAAATGCATCTGGAATAAAAAAAGACCCCGAATAACCACAGCAATACTGAGAAAGAAGAACAAAGTAGGTGGAATCTCAATACCAGATTTCAAGCTGTATTACGAAGCCACTGTTCTCAAAACAGCCTGATACTGGCACAAGAACAGAGATATAGACCAATGGAATAGAATAGAGAACCTGGATATTGACCCAAACCATTATGGTCAACTAATATTTAACAAAGGAGGCATGAACATACAATGGAGTAAAGACAGTCTCTTCAATAAACGGTTTTGGTAAAGTTGGACAGATACGTGCAAAAATATGAAACTAGACCACCAACTTTAACCATACAGAAAAATAAACTCCAAATGAATACAGGATTTAAACATAAGACAGGAAACCATAAAAATACTAGAGGAATCCACAGGCCGCAAAATCTCAGATATATGCCAAAGCAATTTCTTCACCAATACCGCTCCTAGCGCAATGAAGCTAAAGCAAAAATAAAGAAATGGGACTACATCAAAATAAAAAGCTTTCACACAGCAAAAGAAACCATCAACAAAAACAACAAGAAAGCCCACTGAATGGGAGAATATATTTGCCAATGTTGTCACTGATAAAGGTTTAATCTCTAACATCCATAGGGAATTTATATAACTGAATAAAAGGAAGATAAATGATTCAATTAAAAAAAATGGGCAATGAACCTAAATGAACCTTTTAGAAAGAAGACATAAGGAAGGCCAAGAGACACATGAAAACATGCTTAAAGTCACTAATTATGAAGATGCAAATCAAAACGACAATGTGGTACCATCTCACACCTGTCAGAATGGCAATCAACAAATCAACAAATGACAAGTGTTGGCGAGGATGTGGAGAAAAAGGAACCCTCGTGCACTGCTGGTGGGAATGCAGACTGGTGCAGCCACTGTGAAGAACAGTATGGAGTTTCCTCAAAAAACTAAAAATGGAACTCTCATTTGACCAAGTAATCCCACTTCTAGGAATGTATCCCAAGAAACTATAAACACCAAGCAGAAAGGATATATGCACCCCCAAGTTCATTGAAGCACAATTTACCATAGTTAAGATTTGAAAACAGCCCAAATGCCCATTAGCAGATGAGTGGATTAGAAAACTATGGTAAAGCTACACAATGGAATACTATGCTGTTATAAAAAAGAAGAAATTCTTATCATTTGTAGCAGCATGGATGGACCTGGGGAGTATTATGTTAAGTGAAATAAACCAGGCAATGAAAGAAAAAATACCACATGATTTCACTCATTTATGCAAAATAAAGAAAATTATAACCTGATAAACAAAAAGTAAATGTAGAGGCAGTAATGCACGAATAGATTGTCAAATTACAGTGGGAAAGCAAGGGAATATTGGGAAGGGGGGGAAAGAGATCAACCAAAGGACTTGTATGCATGCATGTAAGTACAACAAATGGACACAAGACCCTGTGGGGGGGGTGATGAGGGCATGTGACAGGGGGTAAAGTAGCTGGGGGAAGGTCAATGGGGAAAAAATTAGATATTTGTACTACTACATGTAATACTTCAAACAATAAAAAAAAGTCAACGAAAAAGTTTGAAGACCAACAATTACAAGCATTAGTGGATGAGATGCGTGTCAAAGTCAAAAATAACTTGAAGATTAAACGTTGTTCAGCAAACAATTTCCAATCGTTTACAAGCAATAGAAAAGATTTTAAAGGAAGGAAAATGGGTGTCACATCAACTGAATGAAAGACAAATGGAAAACCGAAAAGTCATCAGTAAAATGTTGCTTCAACAGCATGAAAGGCATCTTTTTTTTTTTTGCATCAAATTATGACTGGTGATGAAAAGTGGGTTTGAGAATCCCAAATGCACAAAATCATGGGTTGATCCAGGTCAACCTTCAATATCGACTGCAAGGCCAAATCACTTTGGAAAGAAGACAATGCTCTGCATTTGGTGGGTCAGGAAGGTTTGGTGTTTTATGTGCTTCTAAAACCAGGTGAAACTATTAATACTGATCGCTACTGACAACAAATAATCAATTTGAATCACACTTTGATCATGAAACAACCAGAACATTCCAGAAGACACAGCAAAGTAATTTTGCTTCATGCTGATGCACCATCACACACTTCAAAACCAGTGAAAGGCATGTTAAAAGTTATTGCTGGGGAAGTATTAACCCACCCGCTGTATGCACCAGACCTTGTTCCTTCAGATTATCACTTGTTCCAATCCATGGCACACACACTTTCTGAGCAGCACTTCAAAATGTACGAAGAAGTGGAAAATTTGGTCTCTGAATGGTTTGCCTCAAAATAAGAAAAGTTCTATTGGGACAGTATACACAAATTACCTGAAAGATGGGGAAATGTGTAGCTAGCAATGGACAATACTTTGAATAAAGCATTTTTGATGTTTCTCTTGAAATTATTTTTTCTTTGATTACAAAATCCACATTATTAATCAGTACACCTAGTAATAGAGTGATCAGGAAAGGGCTCTTTAATAACATTTGAAAAGAGACTTAAAAGTAATAAAAAAGCTATATGGATAGTAAAGGTATTTATAGATATTTAGCATATTGACTATATGTATCTAGCATAAAAAAAAATACAGTTATTCCTTTGAAAGTACCCCAGATAAAAATTCCCTAGGTAAACTATTAACCAGCATTGATTTACAATAGACAAATAGTTTATATTATTTTAGTTAAAACAGAATGCTGATCCAGATGAAAACTAATGAAAGATTGGCTACTTGTCTACCTACATCTCTACTCCCAGATAAAAGAACTGTATCTACCTAGATTTTTACCTTGTAGATTTCTATTCCCTTCTATTAATAATGTCAGAGTAGGATAATTTCCTGTTTTTAATTCTACCAATTAAGAGAAAATAACTTTTAGGCAACCAAGCAACTCCTTTTAATACACAACATAAATTGTCCAAAATAGAATAAAATGATTGGGTTAATGTTTTTACCTTTTAAAAAACAACTCTTACTCAAATAACTTTTCTGGATATATATGAACTTCTTAAAAGCAGAGAATTGCAGTTTTCAAAAATATAAGTATGACCAGAAGATACTAAGGGAAGAGCTAGAATAATCTGTTATATTCTCTATGAAAAGGATTCTTAATCTAGATTCCCAGAAAGTCTAGACAGACAAAATGGTTAGGAACACATAATTTGGACTAGCATAGAGGTCCTTCCCCCAGCACCATGTGAGTATTTTTAAGGCAAAGGGGCCACTAGTTCCTTTAGATGTACATAAAACTTTAAGACACTTAAATTATCTGCTAGTCCTCCACGTTTATATCTTTACTAGGGACCTACTGCACAGATTCATGCACCAGTGGGTTCCCTCAGCCTGGTCTGCACCCTCTCACAATCTGGGACCCCTCAGGTGATGTCAGAGAACCTGTGTTGGCCAGATCTCTGCAGGCCAGGCTGAAGGACCCTACTGGTGCACTCCGTGTACTGAGCCTCTAGTCTACACATAAGATCTTTGGTTAATCTCTTCTCATCCTCCCTTCTGCCTCCTCCCCTCTGAGATTTATCAATCTGTTCCATGTTTCCATGCCTGTGGTTTCTGCTCCTGCTTGAGCATCTTCCCTCTGGTGGTCAGTGCATGTCATAGCTACTGGCTGGTCAGCTTAGGCTTTTATAGAGAGAGCAGCCCCCAGATTTTTTGAGGGATTGTGGTCATCGAAAAAGTGAAGAAGTGTTATTCTGAAGGATAGTTCTGCATATGTTCATTTACCCAAGTTAGTTAAACTCAAATTACAAAAGTCTTTAATCAAAAGAGTAGCCCTAGCCGGTTTGGTTCAGTGGATAGAGTGTCAGCTTGCAGACCCAAGGTCCAGAATTCAATTCCAGTCAAGGGCACATACCTTGGTTATAGGCTCCTCCCCAGCCTGGGCCCTTGGTCAGGGCACATGCAGGAGACCACCAATCAATGTGTTTCTCTCATGTGAATATTTCTTTGTCTTTCCCTCTCTCTACCACTCTCTGTACAAAAAAAAAAAAAAAAAAACCAAGGAAAAATATCCTCTAGTGAGGATAAAAAAAAAAAGTTAAGTCTGGGTTGGCAAATGTAGCTACAAACAATTGTTTCAGATATATTGTATTAAAATATTTAAGCTCAAATGAAGAGACCTGAAAAACAAAATAACAAGCTACAGACATACATTACCAGATTATGGGTAAACCTAGAAATTCAAAAAGGAAAAATGTGGCAAGCAGGGCTGGGCCTCTCTAAGGTAATTACTTTAATGCAATTAGCCCCAAGGGGAAACAGTATTCTGTTGCAATCTATTAAATAATTAGATATTGTAGTCTTACAGAAATGAGTAATTAAAAATGTGAAAGCATGATTTCAAAAGTTTATTCTGCCTGGCCAGTGTGGCTCAGTGGTTGAGTGCTGTCCTATGAACCAGGAGGTTGTGGTTGATTCCTGGTTGGGGGCACATGCCTGGGTTGTGGGCACATGCCAGAGGCAGCCAATCGATGATTCTCTCTCTTCCACTCTGAAATCAATAAAAATATATTTTTAAAAAATGTATATACTGTACTGATTTCCAGAATGTTCAGAATTATAAGAGCATTTCAGAATTATTACAGAAACAGAAAAAATTATTTTTAGCATCCTTTCGAAATGGGGGGTCAGTCACTTCAAGTAACACGCTGCAAAAACAAATGAGGTTTCCATTCCATGCTTCACACTCTTGTCTTCTTCCTGGGGTTTTGCAAGCATTTTTATAGATCAGGTAGAAGGAAAAAAGATATGTAAGCCATTCCGAAAGGATGTACATTAGCTATAGGCAAAGAGAATGGATGATGGTAAGAGGGGCTAATTCCAGGGATGAGCAAGAGTCTGAAAGGAAGTGTGGGCTCCTAAGGATTGGGATGTTCATGCGCAAATAAGTGGAGGCTCCTGGAGTTCTATAGTAGCTGGCTGTAATCCTTTTAGATAATCGGGAAATAGCCACCTGGAAATTAATTCTAAATTCCAATAAATATACAGGAATGTGAGCGGCCTTTCGTTTTGTCTCTTTCATTCTGTGGAAGTTGTAATTTTAATTTAGAACATCTCAGAATTTTTTTGGTAAAATTCTAATTGGCATGCAACACTCTTGTTGCTTCTCTTGGAGTTAGCTTTATAGTTCTCTACTGAAGGGAGAACTTGAGTACTTTACTATTAGTAAAAACAGTTGGATACGTGGAAGTTAAGACTCAATTAGTAAAATTGAGAATTTCAAAAGCCAGGCTGTGATGTTTGACTCAGGCTCATTAGTTTTATTCAAATTATTACCATTCTTGAATCTCAATTTGCAGTTCGCAAAATGGAGGGTGCAAAGTGAAGCAAAAATCTCAACATGAGATTATATATTGGCTAGTCTTTCCCTGGTGAAAGTTGAGTATTATGAACACCATTTTCAACAAAATAATACACATAGGAGCTCAAATCATAAACAAAGCATCCAATTGACAAATGAAGGTCGTCAAGTAGTTGGAACAGTTTAATCACTGGGTAGAGAAATCAACAAGGCACTATGAAAGAAATTAAGTCGAAGAGGATCAGTGTTTGCAAACATAACTTTATGATTGTGTGTTAAAGTCAAACGTTTATCAAATGCTTAGACATGTCTAAGATGCCACTCTACATTCTTTCAGAATAATTGCATATAAGTTATTATAATGAACAGAGAATCAATTAGTGTAGTTCTATTTGACAGTTTTGGTTATAATCATAAAACTAAATTTTAGGGTTTTTTAAAGGTAGTATTTTGATTAATCCTTCTTTTGTATAATTTATGGTTAAGATTTTTGGACATCAAATAGATTCACTTTAAATGAGCTTTTCTTTGATGACAATTATCCTCAGATAAATGAAGACTTCCTGTACTTAATTTGTATAGGAACTGAAAGGTGTTTTTTTTTTTTTTTTTTTGGCAGGTGTAGGGGTTAGCTAAGTAAAAGTGAACTGGCTGTTAATTACCCTTGGGAAATTTAATGGGTTACACTACAGGAAAGAATCTTTTGCAACTGCAGAGGCCTAGGGTAGCAGTAGTCAAAAGAAAAGATTGACTTCCTTGAAGATGAGCCATTATTACTTTTCCTAAAAGAGTTTCTGCAGAAGGGGTTTCCAAAGCTTATTCTAAGATGATTTTAAAGGACATTGGGATATCAGAAGAAGAAAGGGGTGGTGTACTGTTCAAATTTGGACTCACTAAGTCTAAGATTTTGGCTAGATTTCCAAGTGGAGAAAACCAGCAGGTGGTTGGAGATATTAACATAGAAGGATCAGTCATGTTATGGATTCAGAGGAAATGTTTTTTTCCCCATTATTTAATCTGTAATTGTACATTACACCCAATCATTTGGCTACGATTTTTTTTGACATGCAGGAGAAAAAGCAACTATTTCCATTGTTGTAAAGGTTTTATTGAATAAACTTAATGAATATAAACTCTTTATGGCTAAATAAAGACAAACACTGTGGCTAAAAAATAAAGTAAATTTTGCTGAATCCATTGAAAATACTGGGAGTATCTGTTTGGAATATCAATTTATTTGATGCTGTTTAAATGTGTAACAAGTTATATTAAATTAGTTGTAATACTAAAGTCACTGAAAAACCTTCACACAAAAGTTTCCTGGGCTATTACTGTATTACTCTTTCCAGAGTGACTATGTTTTGGGTTTCTACTTTCTCCTATATATCTATTAATTCCTATTTTCAAGAGAAAACACCTTACCCAACTTCACCCGTGCTAACATTTCCTTTGCTGTAACCTATTTATTCTTAAGTTAATCCCAACAATATTTGAGTGACTGCCCCATCTGGCATGAGGTTACTATTAGTCTGTTACCATTCTCCTAATATATTGAAATATTGTTTCTTTTTCCCTTTCAAAACAGAAAGAATTGCATAATCGTGGGTCTCAAAATTATATATGAACCACTACGGCTGCCCTCTCCCTTAACAAACACTGCAACATTATAACCTCCTTACCTCTGCCTTGAAACTACATCTTTAAAAGGAAACAGCCTGCAACAGTTTTGAGAAAAACAAAAACATGAAGAGGGGAAGGATTTCCAACTCCAGGCAGGCAGAGGACCAAGTAATTATTCTAATGAATAACCTTTCAGAGAGGCCTACAGTCGGGCTCTTACTTTTCCAGTTTAGAAGTGCTTAGATGGAGCAGTAAGCTGTAAAGTTTTTAAGGAGACATCTGAAATGCGCGTCTTTAGGCATAGCAGTTGCCTGGGGTAAGCTCAAGGCACGAAACGGAGTCAAGGGCTAGGTTTAAAGGACGTTTCTCAGCAGCTAGTCATTTCTTTCGTTCTTCAAAAGAAACAAAGTGGATTCCTTCACATTCTACTTAATGGTCGCTACTAGTACCCCATTCCGGAAAGAGTAGGAAAAACAGATGAGAGGGTGATGGGGAGGGAGGAGGCCAAGGAACGATACTACAAGTTCAGTCTTATTATGCCAGCATGGCATGAAGACTGATGAAAGCAGGCTTTTCCAGGCTGCTGTTTTTGCGGGGCTAGCATAAACTCGACGCTCAAAGGAGAAACCTCTCTCCTTTCTTCTATTTCCCCAAATTTGCCTCTCCTTTTATACTCCCAAGTCTCACTCCCTAGGGTCGTATAGATGGGGTTCTTGCCCTATCTCACATGACCCTCCTTCCCCAAAGAAGCGGGGTCACTCCCCTCCTCCATGCAGATGCTTCAACCACTGCACTCAAATTAATATTTAACTCTTGATATTTCCTGATTTCTCCACTCCGAATAGCCAAAGCTCTTTTACTCCGGTCAGGGATTCCCCGCGCCTCCGCAGCCGCCGCCCCCTCGCTGCCCAGGATGCGAGCCCCGCGCTCGAACCCGGGGAGGCACCGGGAGCTGCGCGCGTGGCTGCCCGCGCGCTCCAGGAGCGCTCCCGCCCTCTCCCCCACAGGGCTGGTACGTGACTGGCCCGCGCCCAGTTACCTACGCCAAGGTAGGGGGGTGAAGGGAAGGGGACGAAAGCAGCAGCACGAGCCCGAGGCTCAGTCTCCAGGGGAGCCGGTGCTACCGCAGGAGACGTGGCAGCGCCTCACAGTTGTTAACGAGGACCCGCGCGCGCGCCCTCCCGGCACCCGTCGAACCCCCGCCAGGGACGAAGCCTGGTCGATTACCTTCCGGGGCAGTGCGTCTCTAAGGGGGAAGCGGGCGGGCACTTCTTAAAGTCTCCTAACTCTTCCGGGCGCCCCTCGGGGGTCGGACTCGAGGTGTCTGTGTGCGAGCGCAAGCGCGCTCTGAAAGTCTGCTCCCCAATTCCCCTCCTTTGCTCCCTTCCCTTGTCACTTCCTCCTCGCTTTATGGACCGGAAGAGTTCTTGAGCCAGCGCAGCTCGGAGGGCACTTCCGGGGCCGGAGAAGTAGGTTCCGGGAGGAGCTGGGAGCGGAGGCAGCGGCGGCGGCTGGAGGATGAAGAAGGAGCAGGTGCTGCACTGTCAGTTCTCCGCGTGGTACCCACTCTTCCGAAATGTCACCATCAAGAGGTAACTCAGGAGGGGCCTGCTCCGGGACGATGGCCAGGGAAACTGCGGCATGTGGGGAAAATTCTATCTTCATAAAAAATGCATAAGTAAAAAACGCAGGCCTTGTGGGATGGGAATGCCAAAGCCGAGATTTCGACTTCCTAGTGCTATTTCAAGTAGGGAGATTAATGCAGTCGATCCACATTTGCTGTACGTTGGGTTGCGGGTCAGAGAGTGTACCAGAAGGTTATGTTATGGTTCAGAGAAGGTGGGAGGCTGGTGAGCAGTGGGTTATACCTGTTTAAGCTTGGGAGTTCAGCATCATTGTTTTTATAATTACCAGAGAGGGGAGGTGATCAGGAGAACTGGGTAGTCCCTGCGTTGCCACTGGCTAACCCAATTATATTGTGAAGCTCCAATGTTTCAGTGTAGGTGGAAAGCATTAGTATGGTTATAATTTCTTAGGAATGCTTGTACCGCCAGAGGAAACTATCTGGAAAAGTTGTGAAACAGTATTTGTTTTCTAGTTCTCTACCCTACAATCAAGGAATACATCCCTATTTTGCAGGGGAAGCATAGGATTAACGGTTCATCCTTCACCCAGGAAATGCAAGTATTGTAGGCAAGACAGCTAGGAGAATATCCTCAAACGTTCAAAAGCAATCATACCATCTGGAGCAAGATGCAAGGGCGGGTTTTCATTCACTAAGAGGCATAGATCAAAGAACTACATGTCCATGGATAGCATTTTCTGTACTTTGCCCTATCCTCCTTTAGGCCTAGTTTCCAGTTATTTAGATATCAGCTGTTCCTTGCTTTTCATTCTGTCCTCTTAGTGCAGAGAGTGTGAATGCAGAGAGGGGAAATATTTTGAAATCCAGAGAGATTGAAAGAACATTAAGAGATTATTCAAGACGATTCTTTTCCATCCCCTTATTCATACATAGAATCAGCTTCCAATTACTCAGGGTGTAATGGAGGTTAGAATAGCTGAAAGGAAGATAACCTTTGCATTTGAAAAAGGTCAAAGTCACACCAAAACAAAAGGAAGACCTTCAACAGCAGCAGTGGACATTACCTCCTATCCTAGAAGTAATTTTTCTATGTGATATGCCAGTCTTTCATTACCTTGCATAACTGAACTAGGCTTTGGGTCTGAAGTAATGATAGAGTTACTTGTTTTGGGGTTGCTATGATATAAAATATGTTTGTGAACTTGTCATACATTTTCACACTGAGTTCACTTAAAACTGACATGTACTTTCTGTGCAGTTCTTTTCAATCTGTGGTGTACTTTTTCTTTGCCTTCAGCAGTAAAATACCTATAATGGTTAAGAATTGGACTCTGGAGTCAGGGCCATCTGCCTGGCTTTGAATTTTGGTTCCACCAACATCTTGAACAAAGTATGTAACTAAGTTCCATCTGGGAAATTGAGACAAAACAGCCTTATCATGGGCATTAAATGAGATAAAGCATTTAGAATGCTTGCTACTGTATCTGGCATATAGTAAACAAATTTACTGCACGTTGTCACATTTTGGATTTAATCAAAGCTCAATTGAAACAAAATAATTTCAGTTTACTTAAAATGTGAAACATTCACATGAAGCTGAGAGTGAAAAATAAACCAAGAGGTGGGATTTTCTGAACAGTCAAAAGCTAAGCTGTTCTTCCTGAAACCATTCTTTACTCTCTTTAAACTCTTCAGTGTAGTCAATTTGGTGATATCACTGAACCTAACATATGGCAGGATTCCCCTCCACAACTCAGACCAGTCGGATGGAATTGTTAGCTTTGCCATTGCCATTGTCAGCTTTAGTGCTAAGAGACTATATTATATTCTGTTGGTTTTTTTTTTTTACTCAGCATTATTATTTAAAGTCGGGGTGATTATGCAGGTAAGCATAGAAGTACATTTTAAAATATATATATTTTTTGATTTTTTTACAGAAAGGAGGGGAGAGGGATAGAGAGCCAGAAACATCGATGAGAGACATTGATCAGCTGCCTCCTGCAGGCCTTCCACTAGGGATGTGCCTGTACATGCCCTTGACTGGAATTGAACCCAGGACACTTCAGTCCGCAGGCCTACGCTCCATCCACTGAACCAACCCGTTTCAGAAGAAGTACATTTTTTGAAAAGTTCTACAACTTTGATTCAGGCTTATGGACAACTAGCTAGAGGACTTTGGGCCATCCACTTTACCTTTCTTTTCTCAAACATGAAAGTTATAGTAAAGGCCCCTTCTACCTCTAAAATTTCATTAGAGTAACTTATATATACATCTATATCTATCTATATCTATATATCTATATCTATATCTATATCTATATCTATATCTATATCTATATCTATATCTATCTATATCTATGTCTATGTCTATATCTATATATCTATATCTAAAACTATATCAGCCTGATGGTTTAAGTACTTTATCATTTAAGTCTTTTACTTCTGCCAGTTAAGCCTCATTGGATTCTTGCTTACATAATAGATTCCAATGACCAATTTAAGCTCTTTTCTGACATCCTTATGTGTAAAGCATGCCTGGCAGTGACTTGTTTTATGGCTTCAGTCTTTCAGGCACAATTCCTTTTTCCTCTGAGTTTTGGTAGCCTTTCGTACATCTTGGCACAGCATTTACCATATTGTACTGTGATTTTTTTTTCTTTTATGTCTTTCTCTCTCCCTCATAGGCTTTGCATTATTTTTTTTTCTTTTTGTTTATTTTTACTGACTTTAGAGAGAGAAGAAGGGAAGAGAGAAAGAGAAACATTGATATGAGGGAGAAACATGGATCTGTTGCCTCCCTTATGTGCCCCTACCAGGGATCAAACCCACAACCTAGGTATGTGCCCTGATTGGTAATCAAACTGGCAACGCTTTGGTGCATGGAACGAAGCTCCAACCAAATAGGTTACACTGGTCAGGGCAGGCTTTGCATTCTTAATGGAATCACCTTGGTATCCTCCTTGACTTAACATGACATAATGCAAGGTAAGTCATAAGGATGAGTTTAGAAATGACTGTAGAACTCAGTGACTCATGAGAACTAGAATCCAACTTGATATACTTAATAGAGGTAAGATTTGTAGACCCTGCAAATAGGAAGAATATACAAATAACTTATAATAGAATCAAACAGTAAATAGATGTTTTGAATCTAATCAATGGATGATAAAACTTAGAGGGAAAGCCCAGATTCCAATCAGACTTGAGAATTAGTGGACTAAAAAACAAATGACATGGACTCTGAAATCATTGATTTGGGGACTGAAGGGCTTTATTGACATAAAAGAGGACTCTATCTGCTCTCACTGTGGTCAGAAAAATCACTCTGTCTAGGAGCTGTTATTCCTGCCAACATTTCTGTCTTAGGCCCCTGATAGATAAACTTCACATTCTCTTGGAATTGTGCTCTTTAATTGTCTTGGGATGACATTGTTACTTTAGTGGGTGTCTAGTTCTAGGAAGAACTAGAATTAAAGGTGATGAAATAATTCAAACTTAATTTTATCTTTTTTTCTAAGTTTATTTAATATCTTGAAAACTTTGCCATTTTGAGGATAATTAACGCCTATCCTATATAATAAAGACCTAATATGCTAATTAGACCAGACAGCTGAAAGACCTTCCAGATGCCCTTCTGGACAAAGCCAGAGCTGTGAGGGCCAGCCGAGGCAGCCAGGGCTACTAGGGCCCACCGGGGCTGTGAAGGCCCAGCCCCTTGCAGAATTTCCTGCATCATGCTTCTAGCCTAGTCATACCTAATAATCGACAAACATAAATTGACTGTACCTTCGCTATGCCCACAGCCAATCAGAATGAGTATGCAAATTAACCCAACAAAGATGGAGGTTAATTTGCATACATTGGCGCCCAGCAGCCTGGGTACCCAGAACTTTCTCAGCACCTAGGTCACTCCGAGATAGGGCTCCCGTGGGTCCTGAGCAACCTAGGAAGGGCCTGAGCCAGGGGGCTCCTGGGCAAAGGTGGAGCCAGGCGATGAGACCCCTGCCCGGGCCCTGAGGCCAAAGGCAGGGGTGGAGTGGTGATCAGAGGGAGCTGGGGGTCCCCTGTCCAGGCCCCAAGCCTCGGCCAGAAGGTTGGGGCCTGGGCAGGAGATGAGATGGATGATCAGAAAGAGTTAGGGGTCCCCTGTCCGGGCCAGAGGCTTGGGGCCTAGGCAGGGGTAGAGCCAGGTGATCAGAGGGTGCTGAGGGCCCCTGCCCAGGCCTCAAGCCCTGGCCTGAAGCTTGGGACCTGGGCAGGGGCAGATCAGGGCGATCAGAAGGAGCTGGGGGGCCCTTGCCTTGGCTCCGAGGCTTTAGGCCTTGGCAGGGGTAGAGCCAGTGATCGCAGGGAGCTGGGGGCTCTAGCCCAATCCCTGAGGCTTTAGGCCTTGGTAGGGGCAGAGCCATAGATCAAAGGCAATGAGGGTGAAATACAGAGGAAATACCTTTTCTGACTGTTCATTGGCTACACTCCCTGTTTGCCACTGCTAATATTCTTAGTAACTTGGGTGTAAGAATCCAAAAAGCTGATCTGGGTTTTTTCCACCACACTTCTAGAGAAAAAAAACACGAAGGTCTGCTGCTGGAGGACTAAGAAATGTCATATCCTGCCCTAGCCCATTTGGCTCAGTGGATAATGCCTAGGCTTGCTGACCGCAAGGTCTGGGTTCAATTCTGATCAAGGCCATGTACCTAGGTTGCAGGCTCCTCCCTGGCTGGGGTGTCATGCAAGAGGCAACCAATCAAAGTGTTCCTCTCACTTTGATGTTTCTCTCTGTATTTCCCTTTCTCTTCCACATTCTCTAAAAATCAATAGAAACATGTTGTCAGGTGAGGATTAAACAAAATAAAATAAAATAAATGTCATATCCTATGAAAGAATCATTTTGAAAATGCCTAAAAAAAGTTATTTTTTTCATGGTGAAGGGACTGGAGTCCATGTTGATGAAAACACCTTGGTGGCTGTGGTGACTGGCAGTGGCTACAGCAGCAGAGTAACAGGGCTGATGCCCTCCCCTGATCAGCATGGTCGCCTCAGTAGGACATCCCATGAGGGTTCCCAGTATGTGAGAGGGGGCAGAGTGGGTCGGCCCCCACCTCCCAGTGCACGAATTTCGTGTACCGGGCCCCTAGGCCTATAAAATAAAAGTATTATGCAAATTGACCATAACTCCGCTACACCCACAAGCTATGACCACCAGCCACACCCACCAGCCAATCAGGATGGCTATGCATATTAACCCAACCAAGATGGCTATGGCCACAGAGAGCAGGAAGAAGGCTTGAGTTACCCCTGGTTATAAAGGAAGTCAAGCTTTCTGTAAACCCTGGCCAGCCAGGCCTCCGCTTAAGGCAACAAAGTTTCAATGGCTGCCACCACAGAGCAAGGCTTGGGTAGCCTTTGCTGATGGAGGAAGCCAAGCTTTCTGCACACCCAGGCTGGCCAGGCCTCTGCTTAAGGCAACAAAGTTTCAATTGTAGAAGATAAATAAATCCCAGATACCAGGGCCTCTGCTTGGGTCACTGGGAGGCGTGGCCGGCCTGCAAACCATCACAAGCCCCTTGCCCAGGCCACCCAACACCCCAAGGGAACACCCACCCTGATCCAGGACAGACTGGCTGGCCCCCACCCTGATCCAGGACAGACCAGCTGGCCCCCACCTGTGCATCAGGCCTCTATCCTATCTAATAATAGAGTAATATGCAGATTGACTATCACTCCAACACACAAGATGACTGCATTCATGTGGTCAAAAGATCCTGTCCCCATGTGGACACAAGATGGCCAGCAGGGGAGGGTAATTGGCAGGGACCAGACTTGCAAGGGAGGGCAGTTGTAGGCCATCAGACCAGCAGGGGAAGGCAGTTGGGAGGGACCAGGCCTGCAAGCGAGGGCAGTTGGGGGTGATCAAGCCTACAGGGAGGGCAGTTAGGAGTAACCAGGCCAGCAGAGGAGGGAAATTGGGGGTGACTGAGCCTGCAGGGAAGGGCAGTTGGGGGAGACCCAGGCCTGCAGGAGAGGGCAGTTAGGGGTGACCAGGCCTGCAGGGGAGGGCACTTAGGGGTGACCAGGCCCACAGGGGAGGGCACTCAGGGGCAAACAGGTTGGCAGGGGAGCAGTTAGGCATCAATCAGGCTGCCAGGGGTGTGGTTAGGGGGTGATCAGGCTGGCAGGCAGAAGCGGTTAGGGGCAATCAGGAAGGCAGGCAGGTGAGCATTTGGGAGCCAGCAGTCCTGGATTGTGAGAGGGATGTCCATTTAGGCCTGATCCAGGGGGTCCCAGATTGGAGAGGGAGCAGACTGGGCTGAAGGACAGCCACGTTTCTCCCCCCCCCCTTCCCCCATGCACGAATTTCGTGCACTAGGCCTCTAATATATATGTATATAAAAGCCTAAGTAACTGTTAGAACCAGATGACCAGCTGGTAGCTGTGACACTCACTGACCTCCAGGGGACAGGTGCTTAATGCAGGAGCTTCCTCCTGGTGTTCAGTGCACTCTCACAGCCAACTTTCTGTGGCCGGCCAATCTCACATGGTCCCTCTTCCTACCCCCATTAGCCCTGATTGCTAGCCAGTCCAAGGGAACTTAGCCGTGCACGGATTCATGCACCAGGCCTCTAGTGTGTGTGTGTGTGTGTGTGTGTGTGTGTGTGTGTGTGTGTATGTATGTGTATATGTATATATAAAAGTTAGTCTTTTGGTTCCCATTTAAATTGTGTAATTGTTTTACAATGGTGATATGTTAAACTATCTAAGAAAAATAGTTACATTTTTAAATAATATCGGAATGTTTTCAAGAACCTTAGATTCACTATACTTACAGGTTAATTTGCTGGCTTTATAAGATTAAATACCTGGGAAGAGCTTATTTAGATAGTTGACATATAGGGGTGAGCAAAAGTAGGCTTATAGTTGTGACTTGTACTAGAGGCCCAGTGCGTGGATTCGGCCTGGCTTTCGGAATCAGTGCAAAAGTGGATCTCTGACATTCCCCGAGGGGTTCTGGATTGCCAGAGGGTGCAGGCCAGGCTGAGGGACCCCACTGGTGCACGATTGGGGCCGGGGAGGGATGTGGGAGGTTGGCCAGCCAGGGAGGGACCGTGGGAGGATTCCAGGGTGTGTCTGGCCCATCTTGTTCAGCCCTGATCTTCCAGACCTCAGCAACATGTCTGTCCCCTAGTGGCCAGTGCACATCATATGAACTGGTCAATCAGTCGATGATCTGCCCCCTTGGTGGTCAGTGCACATCATAGCGAGTGGTTGAGCAGCCTTAGCATATCATTAGCATATTACGCTTTGGTTGGTTGAATGGCCGACCGGTCCACTGGACACTTAGCATGTTAGGCTTTTATTATATAGGATTATTTATTTATTTGTTTACTTTTTAATCCTCACCCAAGGAGTGAGGACATTTTTCCATTGAGTTTTAGAGGGAATGGAAGGGAGCAGGAAGGGGAAGAGACACAGTGATTGGTTGCATTCTACTCTTGTCCTGACCAGGGCCTGCGATTGAACCTGCAACCAAGGTACATGACCTTGACTGGGAATCCAATCCATGGCCCTTTAGGCCAAGTGCCCATGTTCTAACCACTGAACACCCTGGCCAGGGCTGCATCATTTATTTATTTATTATTGTGTTATTTATTTGTATTACAACTGTAATCCTACCTTGCCCACTGCTGTATTTAAAAACAAAATGGAACACATTATTTTTATAATAGTCAAATTTTTTAAAGCAACCTTTAAGTTTCAGAGGCTCACTTGAAATTGGTTAAAATTTAGCAGGTTTACAAATACATTAAGATTTGTTAATTGAACCTTTTTTATAAAAGCTTGCAGAGCTAGGCTTTTGAATGTGAAATTGTAACTTTGATAAATCAGATATTAATTTTTAAAACCGAAGTAGTCCATGAAATAATTTTTCCTTTGCACAAAAACCATTGTAATGTCTCAAAAATTATTCTGTAAATAAATGAAGCATATTATAAGTTTATGATATTCTGTTGACTCTGTGAAAGTAAGCAGGATATAATCTTGTTTACTTAAAAACACACACACACACACACACACACACACACACACACGTGCTTTATGATCAAAATAATAACATTACCTGTAGATATCCAGCAGGATTTTTTTTGGTGATTTATTATTACAGAGGAAAAAAACAAATGTTCCTATTAGTTTTTTAAGTGACTTCAAGTATGGCTTTGTCATCTTTAGTTATGATGACCTGAAACAATGAAACTAAAGGATAGCCAGTTAAAGAGCTTTATTGCTCTGGTGATCAGTTAAGTAGGATGCCACAAAAGCATCCATACATCACAGTTATTCTTAGGCTTATGTGCTCATTGCCAACCAAAGAACAGTGTCCAGAAGCTTAAGTCCACTTCTGCCCTCTCTTCTGGAAGGTGGTCAGATACTATTTCTTTTCTGATTTGTTTGCTGCACTTCCTGTGTTACTACAATTATCTCTTGTCTCTAATTCCCTAACGGCATATAATCATTGTACTCACTCAGAATTCTTTTGAGTTTGTTGCTTTCATACTGTGATTTCAGCTTGTTTCTTTAGATTTGGCTGACTTTTGTCTTTATCACAAAGACAATTGGAGTAACTTTTTGAACCTAATTTAGCTTACTGAAATATTTATTCATATTATTCTAATTTCTAGTCTCCCACCACCAAATGTACATCATTAACATTTCCACTTCATAGTTGTATAATGGGAACAAGTAATTTAAAAATTGAGTTTTGAATTTTTTTTTTTCTGATTATGCTTGTTTTTTTTTAAATAATGCCTTTTTGGTATATGCATTTTTATTTTTTTATTTTTTAGTGTCATTCTTCCACTTCCTCAGAATGTGAAGGATTATTTACTTGATGATGGAACTCTGGTGGTTTCAGGAAGGTAAAGTATATCAGAAAACCATTTTTAATACTTTTATTATAAAGGAATGTTGTACTGATTAAGTCTCAGCCATTGCCATATAAAATGCACCATTCTCTCCCCTCTTTTTCTAGCTAAAATTATGTGCTGATTTTGATCTTTTATTTTTTATCAATGCTCCATTAATAAGATTCTTAAAATTGGGTACTTCTCTAATAATTACAGTTTATGAAAATGGGCAATTTCTTTCTCTCTGCCTTTAGAAAATGGGGATGGAGAGCACTGGTGGTGGGGCAGAGAGGGCTTGTTATTACCCTTTGGGATTCTTCAATTACTTTAAGATAAGAAATTCATAGTTCATTGCAAACAGAAAGTTTTGCTAGGGTGTATCATTTTTAAGTACTCAGCATTTTGTTCCCCACAGTTAACCCACCATGACTCCTTCTCCAAGCTTTTCTGTTCATGTGGTTCCTCTAATTGTAAAAGGAAGAAGTTACTATGCTTTAGTTTTTTTAGTGTAAACTTGAAAAGTTTAAGCATTATACAATTTAATGATGTTCCATGTGTTCATTCAGGTCTCTGCTCAGAAATCATGTTATCTTAGTGCTCATTCCTCACTATCTTTTCTAAAGTAGCCTAATACTAACCTTTGCTGGAACTTTTATTTTTGGAAGTAGGTTGGAAATAATTTTTCCTTAGAATTATTAAAAGTTTTGTTTTATTGTGCTCAAATACACATAACATAAAATTTACTGTATTAACTATTTTAAAGTGTATAGTTCATTGGTAGTAAGTACATTTATATTGTTGTGAAACCATCACCACCATCCATCTCCAGAACTCTTTCATCATGTAAAACTGATAGCTCTCTGTGCCTTAGATTTCTCTTCTGTGAATGGGTGACTGATGTCAGAGAAGTAACCTCATAGGGTTGTGGCAGAGATAAAAATGGATACTGTATAAAACGTTTAGCCCAATGCCTAGTATATTGTATGTTCTTAAGAAATACTGACTGCTCTTGTCATCATTAATTTCAGTCTGATCATTAAACATGCCAGTAAATATATAAGTGAAAATTGTGGTAAGTGCTATGAAGGAAATGGGGAGGCCATTGACATAATAAGTTACTGGTGGTGGGATTGGGGCTGAGGGTTGTAGGGCAAGTCAGGGTATTCCCTGAAGAAATAACTTATGAGCCTCTCTGAGAAAGTAAGTTTGGGTAGAAGGTAGTCAGTTGAGTGGTGGAGGGAAGAATCTTCCAGGTTGAGGGGACAGCATTAAGAAGGGCTCTGAGGCGTGGAAGATCTTCACGTGCAGGAAACGAATAAGAGAGGGTCAAGTGGTGGAGTCTCAGTTGCTGAAATGGGAGCGATGGTTAGGGTTCAGGTTGAGGTATGTGTGTGGGAATCATGTTAAAGATCCTAGAATTTATTGAGAACTCAGATATTGAAGGACTCTGAGCAAGAAAGTGACTTTGGCGGATTTCATTTTGTGAGCAATGACTGGTTACTGTGTGGGACTTGAAAGCCAACGAGGAACCTGATACTTCATTGGACCAAGTGATAGCTGATAGTGGCTTGATCTAAGAGGGTGACACTGGAGCGGAGAGAAATGAATGGATTTGACATCTTGAAACTTTCAGAACTCAGTGATGGAGAAGGAAGTGGCAAGAATTTCTGCTTGAATAACTAACTCCATGAATGAAGATGTCATTTGCTCAGACTGAGAAAAGCAGTGTTTATTGAGCCTTTGATTTGAAAAATGTAGTAATTTTATTTATAAAAATATTTTTATTGACTTTACAGAGGAAGGGAGGATAGAGAGTTAGAAACATCAATGAGAGAGAAACATCTATCAGTTGCCTCCTATAATCCCTCTATTGGGGATTGAGCCTGCAACCAAGGTACATGCCCTTGACTGGAATTGAACCTGGGACTTTTCAATTCACGGACCAATGCCCTATCCACTAAGCCAAACTGGTTAGGGCAAAAATGTAGTAATTTTAGATTGTATTACTTTTATAATTAAAAACTTGAAAATTAGCCCTGGCCAGTATGGTTCAGTGGTTAGGGTGTCAGCCCATGCATTAAAGGATTGAGGGTTCGATTTCCGGTCAAGGGCACGGACTGGGTTGCAGATTCTGATCCCTGGCTCTGGTTGGGGTGCATGCAAGAGGCAACCAATCAATGTCTACATCAATGTTCCTCTCCCTCTCTTTTTCTCTCTTTCTTTCTTCCTCCCTCCACCCTCTTTCCCTCTCCCTCTCTTTTTCCCTTCCCCTCTCTCTTCCCTCTCTCCCTCTCCCTAAAGATCAGTGTAAAATATATCCTTGGATGAGGATTAATAACAAAAAATTTGAAAATTATAGGTATAATTTATATGAGGTACATTTACAATAAAATGCACAGATCTTGAATGTATAATTTGATGAGTTTTGATAAATATGTACAACTGTTTCACCACTACTCCATTGAAAATATTGACCATTTCTATACCCCAGAAAGTCCCTTGTATCTCTTTTTGTTCTCTCATTCCTACCTCCATTTTCCCACCCAGGCAAACACTGGTCTGATTTCTATCTCCATAGCTTAGTTTGTCAGTTCTAGAATTTCATATAAATGGAATCATATAGTATTTTTGTGTGTCTCTGACTTCTTTCTTTCCTTATATTTTTTGTTAATCCTCACCTGAGGATATTTTTCCATTGACTTTTAGGGAGAGTGGAAGAGAGAAGGAAAGACAGACAGAAATATCGATTGGTTGTCTCCTGCATGGGCCCTCACCAGGGCCTGGGGAGGGGAGGAGCCTGCAATTGAGGTCTGTAAACTTGACTGAAATCGAACCTGGGACCCTTTGGTCCACAGGCAGACTCTTTATCCATTATGCCAAACCAGCTAGCTTCTTTAATTCAATATAATGTTTTTAAGATTAATATAAGTTGCGTTTTATCACTGAGTAGCTTTTTTCAAACATGTCTTTTTAAAACTCAGTGTTTGTGTTTTGCATGTGGGCTTAGGTGTGTATTCCTCTTAGTATGTTCCCTGAGTTCAGATAGTAACAGTTTTTGAATGAGTGTGCGTGTTTAAAGTATTATTTATAGAATACCACAGCTGCATCTACAGTATTACTATATGAACATTTTAGCTCCTTTATATGAAATATATCCCTTAATCAAGGGATGAAGTTTATAGCAACCATTTCAAACTCAGAGACTAACAAAGACCAGATAAACAAGGTTTAAGTTTATGTGGGCCGCAAAAAAACCCAAAAGCTTCAATTTTCATAAAAACGTAGGTTTATTTAGAAAAGTACAATATGAAAAAAATAAGAGCAATGGTAAAATTAATGTTTTTTTTCCTGACACTTGGCATCTCTTCTCTGCTACTGTCTTTCCTACTTTGGGAGAAGTCTTGTTTGCAGTGATTACTTTCAAAACTGACCCAAGATGAATGTCAGTAATTCTGGATCTGACAGGAGACTTATTTCCTTGTATAATTGTAAATTAACTGCTTACACATTATATTGGCTGGACTGCAAAACTGTTAGTTGTGGGCTGCGAGTTAGACATGCTTGGTATAGTTACAGATAAATATACTGGTGTTAATGAACTAGAATTATTGAATAGTCTTTTTATTGTGAGTAGGCCAGCAAGTTATTTCTAGATATTGCAATATATTCACTAGGCATCTTTTTCTTCTTTTCTTTTAAGCATAGACTTGAAATGTGTATGACTTAACCTTTGTTATGTAAGATTAATTCTGAAACATGGAAAGGGGGAGCAATATGAATTCTTAGAATTCTGTCATTTGTAAAATATGCCCCCAACTTTCTTTTTTAATTATAGAAGTAATACTTGTCATTGTAGTAAACTTGACAACTGCAGAGAAGAATGAAGGAACAGAGAAAAATCACTCAGAAGAGAAAAATTCTACTGTCTGAAAACAAATGCTGTTCAAATTTTGGCACATATTTTTCCCTAGTCTTTTAAAATATACTTTATAGCCAAGTGGTAGGCGTGCTACATACTCTATAGTTTCATATTACTTTTTTCATTGACCATCATAGCATAAATTTTCTCTGTGCTTTAAAAATGGCATTATTTTTAACAACTGCATGATTGGATATTCAGGTCATTTACAACTTTTCCTTACTGAAAAATAATTCTTCAACCAACATTTTTGGCCCTAGCAGTTTTGGCTCAGTAGATGGAGTGTTGGCCTGCCGACTGAAGGGTCCTAGGTTCAACTGTGGTCAAGGGCACATACGTGAGTTGCAGGCTTGATCCACAGTAGGGGGCGTGCAGGAGGTAGCTGATCAATGATTCTCTCTGATTATTGATGTTTCTATCTCTCTCCTCTCCCTCCCCCTCTGAAGTCAATAAAATATATTTAAAAAAACCACAAACATTTTTGTATAGAACATTGTTTGCATTTGGGATTATTTCTATACATTAAGAATCGTAAACTCTAATTATAGATCAAAGGTTATAAAAATGTTTAGGACTCTTGACTAGTAATGCCTAATAGCTTTCACTAACCATCGTACCAATTTAAGCTCTTAACTCTAGTGTAGTAGAGTACCTTGTTCCAGAAAGTAAAATTCCTAATTGAATGCTTTTCTCTAAGTTTCCAAGTTGTTACATAGAAAATAAAAGGCAGAAAAATATAATTTTTTCAATTTCAGCTCCCATGAAATAAGTGTGTGTTTTTTTTGTTTGTTGTTGTTGTTGTTCAAACTCTTATCTATTCTCTTTCACCTGACACCCAGTGCCCTCTATGTTTGTGTCAAATGGGATGATTTTGGTTGCAAGTAATAGAATATTTGTTATGATTCGAATGCTTTTATGGCCCCCAAATTCATATATTTAAATCTTAACCCCCAAAGATATTAAATATTAGGAGGTACGGCGTTTGGGAGGTGGTTATACTGGTATCATGAGGGTAGACTCCTCATGACTAGGATTAGCATTCTTATAAAAGATCACATGGAGCTCTTAGTTCCATTCTTATAAAAGATTACACAGAGCTCTTAGGTCCTTTTCCCGTGTCGGACACCAAGAAGGTGGCCATTTGCAAACCAGAAGAGGACTCTTACCAAGACCCAATCCTGCTGGCATCCTCATCTTGATTTCTACTCTCCATAACTGAGAAATAAATTTCTGTTGGCAAACTATCCTGTCTATGTTATTTTGTTATGGTATCCTGAACAGACTAAGACAGTGGTCGGCAAACTGCGGCTCATGAACCACATGAGGCTTTTTGGCCTCATGAGTGTTCTAACGCCACTTCTTCAAATAGACTTGCCCAGGCCGAAAACCAACTGCTGAACATGAGCCCTAACTTCCCTCTCCTGCAAGCCTGATCACCCCCAATTGCCCTCCCTTGCAGACCTGGTCCCTTCCAGCTGCCCTCTCCTGCTGGCCTGATCACCCACAACTGCCCTCCCTTGCAGGCCTGGTCCCTGCCAACTGCCCTCCCTGCTGGCCATCTTGTGGTAGCCATCTTGTGTCCATATGGGGGTGGCCATCTTTGACCACATGGGGGCAGCCATCTTATATGTTGAAGTGATGGTTAATTTGCATATTATTCTGTTATTAGATAGGATGAGCTGGAAGGCATGGCAGTTATGGAAAAGTATAGTACTTCAGTGATGTTAGGACTAGAAATTAGCTTCTCTGAATTTCTTGGTTTTCCTTTCTGAAGTCCAAGTTGCTATAGTAGCTTCAGACATGTTCTCACACTATCTTATCCACAGGTAAGAATAAATGAGGTCCTGTCTCATGTCCCTTTTTAAAAGTAGGGTGAACTTTCTCAGGGGTCTCTAGCAACTGTTGGTCAGGGTTTAGTCCCTCTTTGGCAAGGAGTTGGAATAACCATGATTGGTGGGACTGTGTGATTGGGGGGAAGTCCACGAGGCACAGAGGCACTTAATATCAGAACAAGTTGGAGTTTTTATTAACAGAGAAGTGAGGAAATGCTGTTGGCTGCGTTAGCTCCTGATTCTTCATGCCTTCTCACCCATCACCTCCATGTTATAGTACATTCCTCTCACTCCTGGCTGAACGCTCTTCAGAGTATCTTGTTTACATTTATAACTTAGCACAGTCTGTGCTCAGTAAACATTTGTTGAGTGAGTGAATGAATGAACATGGTTACTTTTTCCATGGTGCTCTGTATTAAGTCAATGAATCATATAAACTGATGGTGATTAGATTTATTTTGTTTGCCAACTCTGATCTACTGGTAATGGTTTCTTAGAGTGATGTGTTGAGGCTGCTTCCAGGCGTGGCCTGAGGTCCCCCAGCCCTGTCTAGGGCAGGGGGTGTGCCTTGAGGTCTCCCATCAAGCTCTGTATAAGTGGGGCGGCACAGCTTCAGGTCCTCTGGCCTGGTGCCAGGATGAGGGGTGCAGCTTGAGGTCCCCCACCCTGGCACCGGGGCGGGAGATGCAGCCTGAGGTCCCACAGCTGCCACCAGGGTGAGGACGTGGCCTGAGGTCCCCTATCAAGCCTCACCAGGTGTGGGGCACAGCCTCAGGTCCCTGCTGATTGCTTGTTAAGGCTCGGTATAGGAACTCGGCCTCAGCTGTGGGCGCAGCCATCTTGTGTTACAGGATCCCTGCCTCTGCTGTGGGTGCAGCCATCTTGTTATGGTGTGATGGTCAATTTGCATATTCCTTCTTTATTAGATAGTATAAAATGTTAGATATGTTTGTGTTTGAACCTTCATAACTGTACCAAGAAATAATATCAAAGGTGATGATAATATCAAGAAATAATAATAGTCCTAGCCAATTTGGCTCAGTGGATAGATGGGTTCTGGGTTTGATTCTGGTCAAGGGGATGTACTGAAGGGTTTTGGGTTTGATTCCAGTCAGGGGCACATATCTCAGTTGCAGGCTCAATTCCTGGCCCTGATTGGGGCATGTGTGGAAGGCAACCAGTCATTGTATCTCTCTCACAGTGCTATTTAGCTGACTATCTCTCTCACTTCCACTCTCTAAAAATCAATGGAAAAGTATCTTCTGATGAAGATTAACAACAACAAAAAAGGGAAATAATAGTATAAGTACATTGTTAAGAAATACAAAGCTACTAAGAGTGGAACCATTCAAATTTGTTAAGAGTGTATTATATATATGTACATATATGTAATTTTTAAATATTTTTATTGATTTCAGAGAGGAAGGGAGAGGAGGAGAGAGAGAAGCATCAGTGATGAGAGAGAATCATTGATTGACTGTCTCTGCTTATGTCCCCCACTGGGGATCGAGCCTGCAACTCCGGGTATGTACCCTGACCGAGAATCAAAGGCTGGCCTCCTACTTCATAGGACAGTGCTCAACCATTGAGCGACAACAGCTGGGCAAGAGTGTATTATATTAAGTGTTATATTAGCAATCATGGGAAAGGCATATCTTCCTCTGTAAATCGAGAAATTGACACATTGGTTTATCAGTCATCAGTCTGTTGTGATTTTGGTTAATGTATATCAGTTTCTTAATCAACTTTTGTTAATTCTATAGAATTGAATTTCCAGATGCACAAAGCTAAAAATCACATAGGCTCACTTGTTAGCTTGCACTTAGGGTAAAATCTCAGAGCCTCTGTAATTCTTGGCACTGGACAGACAGGTAGGTCCCTATGGGTCTTGCTAAGGTCACTTACGCAACAGGGATGGTGGCTTGGCTTAGTAAAAAGTGAGATTGGAAGTTGAAAAGACTTTTTTAACACATAAACTCAGAATTACATGGTGTCATTTGTGCTGTCTTTTGTTGGTCATAGTGAATCTTGAAGTCGGTCTAAATGAAAGGGATGGGAAAATAAATGCTATTTCTTCATGCGAAGAGTAGCAAAGTCACCCTTCAAAAGGGTTTGTCCAATGTGATGGGAAGAATTATTGTAGCCATCTTGGCACATTATTTAAGTTTTTTCCCCCTTTATTCCATTCATTGTGCTAATATATATCTGGAGACTTAATATTTTTCAGTTTTGGGAGATTTTAAAATATTATATCTTTTATAATTTTCTCTTATTTTCTTACTTCTGTTTCTGGAACTCCTGTTGCTTAAGTGTTGGATCTGCTGGATTAATTCTCTGTATTTTATTATTTCTTCTCTATTGTCTATTTCTTTGTTGTTCTAATTTCCAGATAATTTTCTTGACTTTGCTATTTATTTTGAATTTTCAGTTTCTAGAAGTTCAATCTTATACTGTGTTCCTTTCTTATAGCCTCCTATTTTTTTCATGGATGCAGTATCTTCTTTTTTGTTGCTGTTAATCCTCATCCAAGGATATTTTCTCATTGATTTCTAGGGAGAGTGGAAGAGAGGGAAAGATAGAGAGAAATATCAATGTGAGAGAAACACATTGATTGGTTGCCTTCTGCAGGAGCCCTGACCAAGGTCGGAGCCAGGAGAAGCCTGTAACCAAGGTATGTGTGTCCTTGACAGGAATCGAACCTGGGACCCTTTGGTCCACAGGCTGATGCTCTATTCACTGACCCAATCCAGCTAGGGCTCTTCTTTTATCTTTAAGGATATTAATAATGTTTAAAATATTTTTCATTTGGTCACTTTATTGTCTTTATTTCTTCCATGTACCTTTTTTTAGAAACTTATAAAAAACATCTTTAGTTTTCTGATGATTTTAGGCCTCTATTCATATTTACGAGTGAGGGACGGGGACACACACACACACACACACACACACACACACTTAGAAACTTTGTGTACCTGGTGGGCTTGTTGACTAAGACTACCAGCAATTATACTCTGGGGTTTTCCAGTTTCCACAGAGGGCAATTCTCTCATCTGTCTGCATTCTGACAGCAGGGTAGGAGGATGGGAACTTAAGGGCTCTCAGTTCAGCATGACTTTCACATGGCTCCTCATCATCTTCTAGCATCTCACTCCCATATTCATCTGGGCCATTGTGGATCTGATTCGTGAGCCTCTTTAGTTGATTTTCCTCCCATAGAATAAACCTGTTTAGCCACGAAGGAGGAGAAGGATTAATTGCTTGGGTGTGCAAATTTAAGGAGACTGGTGAGTCTTTATTTCACTTTTTGGACCTCACACAAATAACCCTGTTCATAGCCCAGAGAAGCAGTTTTGTCATCTGGAGGTATCTAGGTTCTAGCTGTTGCTTAGTGGGTTACCCCCCTTGGCTTTCTGTTTTCCAAACTTTTGTTGCCATCTTCCTTCTGTAGTTGTCTCGTGGATCCTCTTTCTTCTTGGGATCTTTCCTATCATTTTAATGGAGTTTCATGAGGGCACATAGGGTAGATAAATGCTCATGAAAACCAGAGGCCTCATTTCCCTTTTTCTTGAAGTTTCTTGGTACAGACCCTGTGCTGCCTATTATTCTGATTGTTATTTGTTTCCATTATGTGAGTGAGTTTTTCCTAGACCAGTTGTTTGTAGTTTAGTATTGAGGAGGGTTCAGGGCAGAGTTATCGCCTCTGAGTGCCTTCAGCCTTTGCTTCCTCTTGGACAACGAGATTGGCTACTAGATGCCTCCTTCTCATACCTGCTTCTTCAAAGAAAGTGAGTCTGAGTATTTCTTTCTCATTCTCTTTCCTCATACTTCTCTGTGTTTTCAGAACAGATTCAGCTAATTCTGGACACCATTCTACACACTCTGTTTTCACTGTATAAACTAAGGAGTCTTGCCCTTCATGGGTGTTCCCTCAGCTGTGCAGAACAACTCTTCAGATGTTTCCTCTGGTGTCTTCCTTCATCCCATTTGACCATCCTGGTCTCTGGCAGCACTTTCTCACCACTGGACTCAATAGTTGTGGATGATTCTTGGTGTCATCAGAGGAAGACTTTGAGCTTTCCTTCTCTTATTTCTAAGTGATTTCTGAAAGCAAGCAGAAAGTTTTTATTCTGTCATCTTTATTGTACTCTCATTAATTTCATATTAGTTTTTATTAGTTTTTGTCTCAAAAAGTAGACTTTTCCTAATATTACACTCCAATAGAAAGGCTTTTTACATACTCACCTGAAATTCTGACTACATAGTACACCACCTTTTTCTTTCTTAATTTTTGCTTCATGTCCTTCTAGGGAAGATCCTCCAACATGTTCTCAGCCAGACAGTGATGATGAAGCAGAAGAAATACAGGTTGGTTCTACTCTTTCTGGAGACTATTCTAATTTCAATGATCTCTGAAATAGTTCTGACCTTTAGTTTTTAGCATATATAAGTGAGAAATTACATGACAATCTCACTTTGATGTATACTTTTATTTACATACTAGAGGCCCAGTGCATGAATTCCTGCCATGAGTGGGGTCTGGCTGGTCTGACTCTGATTGGGGCCCAATCAGGGCCTGTGTGGAGGGGCCGAGGGCTATTGGCTGGTGGGCCCCGCCAATTGTGGTAGTGGAGGAGGAGGGGGGAGGAAGTTCTGGGGGGGAGGTTTGGCCAGCTACCCCACCCTTGATGGGTGGGAGAGGCCAATTGGGAGGGGGCCAGCCAGCGTGAGGACCCACGGGTAGTTGACTGGCCAGCCCCAACCCAGATTGGGCTGGTTTGCTGGCTGCAGTGGGTGTCATAGCAACCAGTCGTTCCAGTGGTTCTGCCATTCTGGTCGCTGGCTTTTTATATATCCATTTATGTATAAATGTTATATGGAGTACTGCTTTTTTGAAAGCCCAGTACATTATCGACATTTAATGTTTTGTTCTATTCTCTTCTTCATGCAGTGGTCAGATGATGAAAACACAGCCACACTAATGGTAAGAGCAGAGCGCCAGCCTGGGGATAGCCTCATACTATCATACAGCTGCTTCGGGCTTTAGTGCATGCCTCTGAATTTCCATCTCCTTGTCATTTCATATATCTCATTTTTTTTCTGTTAGCTATTATGTATTACTATCAGTTTTAAAATTTATTATTAAGGTTTTTTAAGATATATTTTTATTGATTTCAGAGAGAAAAGGAGAGGGAGAGAGAGAAAAAAAAAACAATGATGAGAGAGAATCATTGATTGGCTGCCTCCAACATACTCCCCACTGGGGACTAAGCCTGCAACCTAGCCATGTACTCCTTCCAGGAATTGAACTGTGAGCTCCTGATTCATAGGCTGACACTCACCCACTGATCCATGCCAGTTGGGTTATTAAAATTCTTTTAAATTGATGTTAGAGAGAAACGGATGGAGAGGGAAAGAAAGGGAAGGAAACATTGATGTGAGAGAGAAACATTGATTGGTTGCAACCCATAGGGTCCCAACTAGGGATTGAGCTGCAAACCAGATATGTGCCTTGACTGGGAGCCAAGTTGCAGCCCTTCAGTGCATGGGACTATGCTACAACCAACTGAGCTACACTGACCAGGGCTATTATGTATTATTTTGAAAAATAATGTGAATCTTTATTTTTATTTTTTAAATTTTAATAAATATTTATTGTTCAGATTATTACAATTGTTCCTCTTCCTCCCCCCCCTATATCTCCCCTCCACCTAGTTCCCACCCCACTCTCTGCTCTTACCTCTCCCCCATTGTCCACATCCATAGGTGTATGATTTTTGTCCAGTCTCTCCCTGCACCCCGCCTCACCTCTTTCCCCCTGAGAATTATCAGTCCACTCCCTTTCTATATCGCTGATTCCATTATATTCACCAGTTTATTCTGTTCATTATATTTTCACTTCACTTGATTTTTAGATTCACTTGTTGATAGATATGTACTTGTTGTTCATAATTTTTACCTTTACCGTTTTCTTCTTCCTCTTCTTAAAGAGTACCTTTCAGCATTTCATATAATACTGGTTTGGTGATGATGAACTCCTTTAGCTTTTTCTTATCTGTGAAGCTCTTTATCTTCCCTTCAATTCTGAATGATAGCTTTGCTGGGTAGAGTAATCTTGTTGTAGGTTCTTGCTATTCATCACTTTGAATATTTTTTGCCACTCCCTTCTGGCCTGCATAGTTTCTGTTGAGAAATCAGCTGACAGTCGAATGGGTTCTCCCCTGTAGGTAATTAACTGCTTTTCACTTGCTTCTTTTAATATTCTCTCTTTGTCATTTGCTCTTGGTATTTTAATTATGATGTGTCTTGGTATGGTCCTCTTTGGATTCCTTTTGTTTGGGGTTCTGTGCGCTTCCTGGACTTGTAAGTCTATTTCTTTCACAAAATAAAGTTTTCAAGTCATTATTTCTTCAAACAGGTTTTCAGTATCTTTCTCTCTCTCTTCTTCTGGCATCCCCATAATTCTGATGTTGGTATGCTTGAAGTTTTCCCAGAGGCTCCTTACACTATCTTCACATTTTTGGATTCTTTTTGCTTTTGCAATTAAGTGTTTTTTTGCTTCTTTGTATTTCAAATCTTTGACTTGATTCTTGCGATCCTCTAGTCTGCTGTTTGGTCTCTGTATAATATTTTTTATTTCAGTCATTGTATGTTTAATTTCTAGTTGGTCCTTTTTCATCCCCTCTTGGGTCTCGCTAAATTTATCCATTTTTTAAAGGAAATTTTTGAGAAACCTTATAACCGTGGTTTTGAACTCTATATCCAGTTGTTTGCTTTCCTCCATTTCTTTAGTTTGTGATCTGTTCTTTAGTCTCCGCATATTTCGCTGTTTCCCTGAGTTGGTAGAGTAGCTTGGTGTGCTTGCTGTCCTATGTGGCCCAGTAGCTCTGCCTCACCAGTTAACTGGGGTGGACTCTCTTGGTGCACCCCTTTGTGAACTGTGTGTACAGCCTTGATGTAGTTAAGTCTTGATTGTTGTTGGTATCACTGGGGGGAATTGACCTCCAAGCCAATTGGTTGTGAGGATCAGCTGTGTCTGTGCATGCACATTTGCCTCCAGACTGCTGCCTTTCGTGGGTGTGCTCACGAGCTTCCGTAACTCTGCCTTTCAGTTCCCCTGAGTTTCTGTGTGCTCTAGGTACCCGTATGAGTCTGAGTCCCCAGGGTCTTGTCCCAAATAGGTTCAGTTCAGTTGGACCTGGAATTCAGTGCTGTTGTGAGGTTCTGTTTTCCTCCCGTTAGAGAAAGCCCACGGCACAATCAGCAGTCAGCCCTCTGTGTGTGCACTTTCGCAAGCCCCCAGACTTCTGTCTTTGTGGCTCCCCTAAGTTTCTATGCACCCCTTCCTCTTCACAACAGTCCAGACTCCTCCTATGAGTCTCGCCTGGAGCTGGGGTTCAGTGCAGTTAGGATTTTCCGTCTCCCTTCTGCCTAGAGGAAGCCAGCTAGATCCTCCTCCACCTGTCCTCTCCATGAGTGTGTCTCTGTACCTCAGCTTTTTATGCTCTTCTGAGTCTTTGTGAGTCCCTCTCTTTACTTCTAGTTGTAGAATTTCCACTCAGCCAGCTTTCCTGTGGTTCTGGATGATGTCCGTTCTGTCTTTTAGTTGTAGTCTTGAAATTGTTGTAAGAAGCAGCAGCTTAGGTGTTGGCCTATGCCGCCATCTTGGTTTCTCCTCTCTTTTTCTTTTATTAAAAAATATTTTTTTATTGATTTCAGAAAGGAAGGATGAGGGAGAGATAGAAACATCGATATTGAGAGAAAATCACTGAGTGGCTGCTTTCTGCACATCTCACACTGGGGATCGAGTCTGCAACCCAGGCATGTGCCCTTGACCAGAATTGAATCTGGAACCTTTCAGTCTGCATGCCAACACTTTATCAACTGAACCAAACCAGCTAGGGCTTGAATCACTCTTTACAGGCAAACATGGCCTGCCCTTTCTCCCATTTTGATTATAAAGGAAATATTTTACATTCATAATGGATGCTTTGACTTGTTTCTCTTAAGCTCTGAAAGAAGAAATCAAATCTAGATCTGTGGGATCTAAATTAAAGTGAAAATCTATATTTGCTTACTCACATATATTTAAATGTCATAAAACATTACAATGTCTTTTAAGTGAGAGTAGGGGACTTTATGACATTAATCAGTATCAGATTCTTTGGTTGATCTCTTCCTATGTACCCACTGTCCCCCGCCTTCTCTCTGAGATTCCGCAGTATGTTCTAAGTTTCTATGACTCTGGATCTCTTTTGATCATCAGTTTATTTTTTTCATTATATTGCACATATGAGTGAGTTCATGTGATATGTGTCTTTCTCTGACTGGTTTATTTCACTTAGCATAATACTCTCCATAATGCTGTCTCAAAGGGTAGGAGAACCTTCCGTTTCACTGCTGCATAGTATTTATTCTGTGGTGTAAATATAACACATCTTTTTGTCCACACATTTACTGATGGGCACTTGGGCTGTTTCAAGATATTAGCTATTGTAAATTATGCTGCTATAATCATAGGGGTATATACATTCTTTCTGATTGGCACTTTATGTCTCTTAGGATGTATTCCTAGAAGTGGGATCACTGGGTCATAGCAGTTCCATATTTAATTTTTTGAGGAAACTCCTATTTTCCATAGTGGCTACACCAGTCTAGATTTCCACCAGCAGTGTACTAGGGTTCCCTTTTCTTCACATCTTTAACAGCACTTGTTATTTGTTGATTTGTTGATGGTAGCTGTTCTTTTTTTTTCTTAACACTGTCTAAGTTTATATAACGGCTTGTCTCATAGAGGAGAGCATTGGAATAGGTTAGACTTTGTTGCTATAGCAAGCTCAAATTGCTTTTTTTTTTTTTATGGTAGCTATTCTGACAGGTGTGAGGTGATACCTCATTGTTTTAATTTGCATCTTTCTGATGATCAGTGACTGCGCATTTTCTTATGTCTCTTGGCTTTCTGTGTGTCCCCTTTGGAGAAGTGTCTATTTAGGTCCTTTGCCCACTTTTAAATTGGATTTTTTGTCATCCTTTTGTTATATTATATGAGTTTCTTATATAGTTTGGATATTAACCTTTTATCAGATATATCATTGCCAAATATGTTCTCTCATACAGTGGGCTCCCTGTTCATTTTGGTGATGGTTTCTTTTGCAGTAGCTTTTTATTTTGATGTAGTCCCATTTGTATATTTTCTCCTTAGTTTTTTTTGCCCTAGGAGATATATCTATAAACATATTTCTACGATAGATGTCTGAGATTTTGCTGTCTATGGTTTCTTCTAGAATTTTTATGGTTTCACATGTTACATTTAAGTCTTTTATCCATTTTGAGTTTATTCTTGCGTATGATATAATTTGGTGGTCTAGTTTCATGTTTTTTGAAATTTTCCCAGCATCATTTATTGAAGAGACTATCTTGACTCCATTGTATGCTCTTGCCTCCTTTGTCAAATATTAATTGAATGTAATGGCTTGATTCAATTTCTAGGATCTCTGTTCTCTTCCATTGATCTATATACTTGTTCTTCTGCCAGTACAAGGCTGTTTTGATTACGGTGGTTTTGTAATATAACTTCAAATCTGATAGTGTGATCCCTCCAACTTTGTTCTTCTTTCTCAAGATTTCTGGGCTATTTGGGGTCTTTTTAGTTCCATATAAATTTTTGGAGTATTTGTTCTAGATCTGTGAAATATCCTGTGGGCATTTTAATAGGGATTGCATTGAATCTATAGATTGCCTTGGGTAGTATGGATATTTTAATGATGTTAATTCTAACAATTCATGAACATGGTATATTTTTCTACTTGTTTCTATCTTCCTCTATCACTTTTCCTAGCATTCTGTAGTTTTCGGAGTACAAGTCATTTACCTCCTTGATTAAGTTTATTTTAAGTAGCTTAACTTATTTGTTGCAATGGTAAATGGGATTGTTTAGTTTCTTTCTGAGAATTCATTATTGGTGTGTAAAAAAGCCTTCAATTTTTTTTTTAATTTAAATTCTTTATTGTTGAATGTATTATATATGTCTCTTTTTTTCCCATTGACTTCTCTCTGGCTACTGCCATCCCCCCAGCACACTTCTTTGCCCCCTCTCTTGTCTGTGTCCATTGGTTATGCTTATATGAAGCCATCGATTTTTGGGTATTGATTCTATAACCTGCTACATTGCCAAATTCATTTATTAAATCTAGTGTTTTTTTGATGGACTCTTTACATACAATATCATGTCACCTGCAAATAATGAGAATTTTACTTTCTTCTTTCTAATTTGGATCTCTTTTCTCTCTCTCTCTCTCTCTCTCTCTCTCTCTCTTCCTTTCCCTCTCTCTCTCTCTCTCTCTCTCTCTCTTCCTTTCCCTCTCTTTCTCTCTTTTTGTCTCATTGCTATGGCTAGAACTTCCAGGACTATCCTATATAATAAAAGCCTAATATGCTAAATGTCTAGTCATCTGGTTGTCTGTTCAACCAATCAAAAAGTAACATGCTAATGATATGCTAAGGCTGCTAAACCGCTCGCTATGATGTGCACTGATCACCAGGGAGCAGACAGTTGACTGGTTGACCAGTTGCTATGACATCTACTGACCACCAGGGGCAGATACTCTGACCGGTAGATTAGCTTCCTACTGAAGTCTGGCTGATCGAGACTGAGCATGATGGACTGGAGATGTCCTGGAGCCCTCCCATGTCTTTCCCTGGCCCCAGTTATGCATTGGTGGGGTCCCTTGGCCTAGCCTGCACCCTCTCATAATCTGGGACCTCTCGGGGGATGTCGGAGAGCCAGTTTAAGCCCGATCCTAAAGGCACAAAAGGCTAATATGAAAATTGACTGAACAGTGGAACTACTGTTGCTATGGTGTACACTGACCTCCAGTGCAAGAGTTGCCCCCTGGTGGTCAGTGTGCTCTCACAGGAGGACCACCGCTTAGCTAAAAGCTGGGCTAACCACTGGCGACCGCAGGGTGATGGCAGGAGCCTCTCCCACCTCCATGGCAGCACTAAGGATGTATAGCTGCTGGCTTAGACCCGATCCCCTGAGTGCACGAATTTCATGAGCAGGCTAGGCTGAGGGGATCCCCCTTCTCCAAGTGCATGAATTGCGTGCACCGGGCCTCTAATAATGAATAAGAATGTTGAAAGTGGACATTGCAGTTTTGTACCTATTCTTAGGGGAAATGGTTTTAGTTTTTGACCATAGAGTATGATATTCACAATAGGTTTGTCATATATGGCCTTTGTTATGTTGAGATATGCTACTTCTATTCCCACTTGCTGAGAGTTTTTATCAAAAATGGGTCTTAGATTTTGTTAAATGGTTTTTCTGAGTCTATTGATATGGTCATGTGATTTTTGTCTTTCATTTTGTTTATGTGATGTATCATGTTTATTGATTTGCGAATATTGTACCAGCCTTGCATCCCTGGAATTAATCCCATTTGATAATGGTGTATGATCTTTTTAATATATTGCCACATTCTATTTGCTAATATTTTGTTGAAGATTTTAGCTTCTATTTTCACCAGGGGTATGGGCCTGTAATTCTCTTTCCTTGTAGAGTCTTTATCTGGTTTTGGAATTAGGATAATGCTGTCCTCAAAAAAGGGCTTGGATATGTTCCCTCCTCTTGGGTTTTTTGGAATAGTTTGAGGAGTATAGGTTAGTTCTTCTTTGATTGTTTGGGAAAACTTCCCTGTGAAGCCATCTGGAGCAGGGCTTTTTTTACTGGAAGTGATTTGATTACTGCTTCTGTTTCCTCAGTTTTTATTGGCCTATCAGGTTTTTTGATTCTTTCTAATTCAGTTTTGAGAGATTGTATTTTTCTAGGAATTTGTCCATTTCATCCACATTGTCCAGTTTGTTGGCATATAGTTGTTCTTAGTATTTTCTTACAATCCTTTGTATTCCTGTGGTGTTCAGGTGTTATTTCTCTGCTTTCATTTCTGATTTTATTTATTTGGGTCCTCTCTCCTTTTTTCTTGATTAATCTGACTAATGGCTCATCAATCTTATTTATTTATTTTTGTATTGTTTTTTAGTCTCTAAGTCATTTATGGTCTAATCTGTATTATTTTCTTCCTTCTACTTGCTCTTGGCTTTTCTCATTCTTCTCTAATTATTTAAGTTGTAGAGTTAAATAATTTATTATTAATTTTTTTGTGTTTTTTTAAAAATATATTTTTATTGATTTCAGAGAGGAAGGGAGGAGAGAGAGAAACATCAGTGATGATGTCTATCCACTGAGCCAAACCAGCTAGGGCAATTTTTCTTGTTTTTTTTTTGAGGTAGGTCTGTAGTGCTATGAGCTTCCCTCTCAGTACTTATTTTGTTGTTGTGTGTTCATTTTCATTTGTTTTCAGGAAGTTTTTGATTTCTGTCTTCATCTCATTGGTAACCCATTCATTATTTAATAACATGCTATTTAGCCTCCATGTGTTTAATGTTTTTGAGTGTTTTTACTGTAGTTTATTTCTAATTTCATTTTATTGTGATCTGATATGTTTTATGATTTTCAATCTTCTTGAATTTGAAGATACTTGTTTTGTGTCCTAACATGTGGTCTGTCTTTGGGAATGACTCATGTACACTTGAGAAGAATGTGTATTCTGCAGCTTTGGAGTAAAATGTTCTATTAATGTCAATCAAATCCAGCTGAATTCAGTGTGTCATATAGAGTTAGCATTTCCTTGTTAATTTTTTGTCTTGAAGATCTATCCAGTGAAGTCAGTGGGATGTTAAAGTCCCTTACTATGACTGTTTATTGTCAATCTCTCCCTTAAAGTCCTCTAGAAGTTTCAAAAATATATTTAGGTGCTCACCTAGTGGGTATATATATGTTTGCCAGAGTTATATCCTCTTGTTGGCTTGATCCCTTCAGTATTATGTAGTGACCTTTGTTGCCTCTTGTTATGGCCTTCATTTTGAAGTCTATTTTGTCAGACATGAGTATTGCTACCGCAGCTTATTTTTCATTTCCATTAGTGTGAAAAATTTTTTCTATCCCTTCACTTTCATCATGTATGAGTCTTTTGTTCTGAGGTAAGTCTCTTGTAGACAGCATATATTTGGTTCATATTTTATTATCTGTTCAGCTACCCTGTGTCTTTTGATTAGAACATTTAATCCATTTACATTTAAGGTTATTATTGACTAGAGGCTCGGGACACAAAATTCTTGCACGGGGAGGGGGTGCTCCTCAGCCCAGCCTGCATGCTCTCCAATCTGGGACCCCTCTCACAATCTAGGACTGCTGCTCTCCTGCCTACCTTTCTGATTGCCCCTAACTGCTTTTGCCTGCCAGCCTGATCCCCTAACCACTTGCCTGCCAGCCTTATTGATGCCTAACTGTTCCCTTGCCAGCCTGTTTGCCCTAATTGCCATCCCCTGCAGGCCCGGTCACACCCCCAACTTCCCCCCTCTGCCAGCCTGGTCACTCCTAACTGCCCTCCCCTGCAGGCTTGATTGCCCCCAACTGCCTTCCCTTGCAGGCCTGGTCCCTCCCAACTGCCCTCCCCTGTAGGCCTGGTCAACCCTAAATGCCCTCCTCTGCAGGCCTGGTCATCCCTAACTGCCCTCCCCTGCAGGTCTGGTTCCCCCCAACTGCTCTCCCCTGTAGGCCTCGGTCCCCCCTAACTGCCCTTCCCTGCAAGCCTTGTCACCCCCAACTTAACTCTTCTGCCGGCCTAGTAACATCTAACTGCCCTCCCCTGCAGGTTTGATCTGTCCTCCCTTGCAGGCCTGGTCCCTTCCAACTGCCCTCCCCTGCTGGCCATCTTATGGTGGCCATCTTGTGTCCACATGGGGGCAGGATCTTTGACCACATGGAGCAGCCATCCTGTGTGTTGGAGTGATAGTCAATCTGCACATTACTCTTCTACTAGATAGGATAGAGGCCTGGTACATGGGTGGGAGCCAGCTGGCTTGCCCTGTGGGGTGTCCTGGATCAAGGTAGGGCATCCCTTTGGGCATGGTGTGGCCTGGGTGAGGGGCCTGTGGTGATTTGCAGGCCGGCGATGCACTTTCCCCTCCCCCCCCCCACGACCCAAGCAGAGGCCCTGGTATCTAGGATTTATTTGTCTTCTACAATTGAAACTTTGTAGCCTGGAGTGGAGCCAATCCTCCTGCTCACTCCTTGGGATTTATTTTATCTTCTATAATTGAAACTTTGTAGCCTTAAGCAGCGGCCAAGGCAGGCCAGAGCTGCAGAAGCTTGGCTTCCTCCGTCGTCACCGAGGCCAGACCTAGTCTCCTGCTCTCTCCAGCTCCGTGGCTGTGCCATTTTTGTTGGGATATATTTATCTTTAATAATTAAAACTTTGTAGCCTGGAGTGGAGGTATGGGTATGCTGAAAGCTTTGTTAACTATCACTGAGGAAACCCAAGCCTCCTTCCTGCTCTCTGTGGCTGCAGCCATCTTGGTTGGGTTAATTTATATACTTGCTCCTGTTTTGCTGGTGGGCATAGTTTGTGGGTGTAATGGAGTGATGGTTAATTTGCATATTACTCTTTTATTAGATAGGACAGATACTTATTTATTGCTTTCTTAATCCTGTATGCTTATTTTCCCTCTCTGTTTCTTCTTCTCATTACAGCAGATCCCTTAGCATTTCTTTTAGTGCTGTTTGGTTGGTGATAAGCTCCGTTAGCCTTTTTTTGGTCTGGGAAGCTCTTTATTTCACCATTTAATTTGAGTGATAGCCTTCAGAAGGTTAGGGAAATTTTCTGCCATTATTTCTTCAACTTTGTTCTCTATCCCTTGCTCACTTTATTCTTTTTATGAGACACCTATTATGCAAATATTGTTACTCTTCCTATTGTTCTTGATGAAGTGTGCAACAGTCTAAAAGAGATTATAGAAAGTGCTGTCGGTGGCAATGCCTATCAGTACAGCGAAGTGAATCAGTGGACCACAAATGCAGTAGAACAAAAATTTTTTAATGTATTTCTATTGATTCCAGAGAAGAAGAGAGAGAGAGAAGAGGTAGAAACATCAAAGATGAGAGAGAATCATTGATCGCTGCCGGCGGCCTCCTGCACACTCCCCACTGGGAATTGAGCCTGCATCCGGGGCACCTGTCCTTGACTGGAATGGAACCTGGGAACCTTCAGTCAGTAGGCTGACACTCTAGCCACAAAGTCAAACCGGTTAGGGCAAAAGTAGAACAAATTTTAAACCAACTCACCAGGCTGGGAAAACCATTTAAATACATTGAGGCCCATGTAATTAAGCAAAAGAATGGAGCAGAATTACACACAGCAAGGTCTTGCTTTTGGGACACCTATACTGATGGGAGCTGCACCATGTGATGGGAGAGCAAGACTGTCATCAGCGCCTTTGGATTGTCCATCTGACCTCATCATCCACCCAAGCTCTTTCTCCTTTTGTCTTAATATTTCTTCTATCTTCTAACCACCAGCTGTGAATTCAGTGAACACCTTCCTCATTTTCTTTGTTTTTTGTGCTAATTATAGAACAGTGTAATCATTTGTGTGTTTCTTAAATTATTGCACCCAAATTACTTATTAGTTTCAAAAGGAAAAACAGTAACTTTACAGTGGAAAGACCTGGCAGCCTAGTACTGCAGGTGAACCTTGTCAGGATGGACAGAGCTACATTGCTTGCTTTCAGATACACAATGCACATCACCTACCAAAACCTGAATCCAATCACAAGGAGACATCACATATCCATTATTTTGGAAATTGCACACAATAACTGCCCTATAAGCTTAAAGCAATGTCAGAAAAATGAAGAACAGAGTGAAAAACTATTATAGATTAAAGAAGATTAAAGAGACTTGATGACTAAAGGCAATGCATAATTCTAGACTGGATCCTGGATCAGAAAAAAATGTTTTCTTTTGCTGTAAAAGACATTTTTAGGACAATGGGCACATTTTGAATGATCTATCAGTGAGAAAAAGGTACTTCTAAGTGTTAGCTCCCCGATTTTGACAATTTTGCGAGGTTATGTAAAAGAGTGTTATTTTTAGGAAATATGTACTGAAGTATTTTGGAGTAAATAGGCATCATGGCTTCAACTTACTTTAAACGAATATAGGGAAAAAAGTGTGTCTTATGTATAGATACAAATAAATATACAACGTCTACATAATTATATATTGAGAAGGAGTTGAGGGGAGAATGATAAAGCAAATGTGATAAAATTCCTGGGTGAAGAGGCATTTTGTTTCTCTTTTAATGCTTCTAAAAGTCTGAAATTGTTTTAAAATAAAAAATACTTGAAAAAGTGATTGGGTTTCACTGGATGAACTAGATGTTGGGTAGAAAGATATTCATGGCAGAAGAACACTCTTAGGGGAATGTGACCAAGATCCAAAGTGGGAAAATACGAAGTCTTGGTGAATGGTGATTGTCCACTAGCATAGATACAATTACATTGAACCCAACTGTCATGTCTTAGTGGTTGATCATCCACCTATGAACCAGGAGGTCTTGGTTTAATTCTGGTCACTGCATATGCCCAGATTGCAGGCTCAGTCCTCATTGTGGGGGGGAGGAGAGGGGCAAGAAGGAGGCAGCCAATCAACGACTCTCTCTCAGTTTTTCTCTCCCTTCCTCTCTGAAATCAATAAATGACTCTCCAGTTTTTCTCTCCCTTCCTCTCTGAAATCAGTAAATACACACACACACACACACACACACACACACACAGAAAAAAACAGAATTAAAAATAGGGTAGGGGGAGAAGATAGCACAGTAGTGAATTTCAAAGCTAAAAGTATGTCATATGACAACAGTTATGTCAAAATTTTGAAATGTTATATTTTATGGACAGACATATGTTTCATAAGTATAAAATAATGACTAAAGAAGAATATGCCCAATTATTAATGATGGTTGCCTTTGGGGAGAGGGAAAGATTAGGGAGGAGAAAAAGGAGGTAAAAAGCTTAATTTGTATTGTACTGTTTTTTTTCCTTAAAAATTTAAAGGTCTGGATCACATTATTGATAATTTGCCAAATTGTTGAGTGTGTTAATATCTTTTGTATATTGGAAACATTTTATGGTTTTTAAAAATATTTAAAGAAATACCCTTTCTGAATGGGTATGGTACAGGGATGTGTTGGTGGATAAAGTTGGAAAGTTGATGAGCCCATATCACAGAAAATGCATGGATGTGATTAAACATCCCACTTATAATGGAACCTTTTCCAAGACAACTGAGTGTTATGCAAACTTAAAATCGACTGGGGCTATGAGCTTAAAGATTCCTGTTAGTTAAATCAGTTGTAAGATAATTTCCAGAAAAAGGTAGAAGCATGACTTACCTATAGATAAAAAATTCTTTAATACACTTTGCGCTTTAATTTAACTCATGAGGGAGTCAGACAGTTGTTATAACTGATTCAAAGAGAACCCAAAAGCGCTGGCCTGGTGGCTCAGATGGTTAGAACATCATTCTGATACACCAAGGTTTTGGGTTTGATCCTCATCAGGGCACATACAAGAATCAACCAATGAATGCATAAATAAGTGGAACAAAGCGATGTTTCTACCTTTGCCTGTCTCTGTCTCCCTTCCTCCCTCTCCCTAAAATTGGTAAATAAAAATTAAGCCCTGGGCAGGTAGCTCAGTAGGTTTGAGCATTGTCCTGATACCTCCAGGGTTGCAGGTTTGATCCTCCATCTGGGAACATACAAAAGTCAACCAATGAATGCATAAAAATTAGTAGAACAACACAGATCAGTGTTTCTCTCTCTTTCCCTCCCTCCTTCCTCTTTCTTCCTCCCTCCCTTTCTTTTTCCTCCTCCCCTCCGTCTTTCCTAACTTTCTTCTCTCTCTCTGGGGAAAAAAAAAATCCCTGGCTAGGTGGCTTAGTTAGAGCATCATCCTGTACACCAAAAGGTTGTGGGTTTAATTACTGGTCAGGGAACACACCTAGGTTGTGGGTTGGATCTCCATTCCGGGCATGTATGGGAGGCAACCAATCAATGTTTCTCTTTCACATTGATGTTTCTCTCTCCCCCTTCCTTCCTCTCTATAAAAATCAATAAACAGCTGACACTGGTTTGACTCAGTGGATAGAGCGTTGGCCTGCAGACTGAAAGGTCCCAGGTTCGATTCCGGTCAAGGGCATTTACCTTGGTTGCGGGCACATCCCCAGTGGGGGTCATGCAGGAGGCAGCTGATTGATGTCTCTCTCATCGATGTTTCTAACTCTCTATCCCTCTCCCTTCCTATCTGTAAAAAAATCAATAAAAAATATTAAAAATAAATAAAAATAAATAAAAAATAAAAAATCAATAAACATATCCTCCAGTGAGGATTTAAAGTAAGAGAGAATCCCAAAACAGATACATTACAGATACATTTATAGATTAGGAATGAATATGAAAAGGGGGCAGAACTAGTTTTTTCTCAATGATGGAAGGGAAAACAACTGGATATCTGTTCGTCAGGATTGAATTTTTACATCCATAAGAAATACTTTTCATTGTTACTGCTTACCTACAATTTACACGTTGTAAAATAGCTAGAAGACTAAGTAAGAATCAGATAACCCAGAAGGGAGTACTACATGTAGACAATACATAGTCTTCCACTGAAGCACAGATTTTTCTCTACAATGCATAAAATTTTTATAATTTAAATTGATTTTAGGGTTCTTCTAGCAGGGTTTCTTAAAATTGAATAATTTGAAGATTTAGGGAATCAATCACCTCTTTTAAAATGTAATACATAAATTTAAGGCAGTCCTTATATATTAAGTTTAATAGGGTAGGAACATAAAATTTTGATGTCTTTTCAGATTGAATCTTTTCAGATTGTAAATTTTGTGTAACTATGCCATTTGTTGAAATTATTGCTAATGTAGGTAAGTGTTTTTGTGAATAGAGCTCCTTGAAAGCCAAGTCAGCAAATTCAGGGGTTTATAAGGAAATTATTGGCTTAGCATAAATGGTAATTTCTTTCAATGGGAAAAGGCAAATGGAAAATTAAGGACTCAAAGCTGTTACTCACTTTGAAAGCCTCTCGCTGGAGTTTAATTTTATGTATCTAAGCTGAAAGAATAAAACAGAAGATATAGTAGCAGACTGTCAAATAACTAAACGATGCTGCTAACTAGTTTGGAGATCATGTTTATCAGTAGCAAATGATAATGATAATAATAATAATAATAATAATAATAATAATAATAATAAGTTTGTCCTTTTTGCCCTTGATCTCTCTGGTCTTTCTCACTAGCCTACTGCTTAAAGCTACGTTCTAGTTATATATTTCCATTTTTTAAAACTTACGTTGTTTGGCCTGTTTCCCAGATTCTTGTCACAGTTTTCTATCTCTCATAACTGGGTTAGATCTTGGAGATGAATATAAGTCAACTAGAGGCCTGGTGCATGAAATTCATGCAAGGGTAGGCCTTCCTTTCCCTGGCTGCCGGAACTGGCTTCCCTTTGCCACCCGCGTCCTAGGCTTCTTCCAGAAGGACATAGACGTCAGGTCTAATTAGTATATTATGCTTTTATTATTATAGATGACTTTTCAGCCTTTTTCATCTCAGGGTGCATATAAACTAATTACTAAAATCCTGTGGCACACCAAAAATACTGTTTTTGCCGATCTGACCAAAATAATTAAGTATTCACACCAGATGGCTATTGTGTTGACTGTTATATTTTTAAATTTGATAGTCTGAGAGAAAAAGAAGTCAATGCCCCTGATTAAGTAGTCAGTTATTGCTGTTTTAAAAATTATTGTAGCACATCAGTGTGCCTCATGCAGTATGCACAACACACTGGTTGAAAATCACTGGTATAAGCCATTTGATTTATTTTGCAATGTGTTGTTTAACTATTTTTAGAGCTGTTTTTAACTTTTTCCCCTCTATGGAAGAACTTGTTATTACTGGATTTTTCAGAATTTGAAGCTGCCCAGTAGATGGCAGCATATATTAAGGGATACCTGTGACTTTGTTGAGTATCTGTTAATAGATTTATGTTCTATCTCTCCTGCAGGATCCACTTCACATCTCTCATTCCTCTTTTCTGTACTTTATTTGTGTGTTCCTTTCATAGTGACATAGGCAAAGCATATTAATCGCATTTAAGTTCCTTCACAGCAGTAGTTCTATTTAGTTCCTGGCTGAAATGACACTTAGAATGTTTTGGTTTCTTACTTATATAAGACTAGAGGCCCATTGCAGGAAGATTCCTGCAATAGGGCTTCCTGCAGCGGTCCCGCCGCACCTCCTGCTTCCCTTCCTTCAATCCCACTCCTCCTCACCTACATCCCTCTCTTCTCTGCAACCCTGCTTGCTTGCTTCTCTGCACCTTCACTCCCTTCTGCAGCGCTTGGCTTTCTTCTATGTTGTCTTCAATCTTCTCTCTGTGCCTGGGTATGCAAATCAACCGCCATCTTGGTTGGGTTAATTTGCATACTCCCTCCTAATTGGCTGGTTGGCATGGCTTGTGGGTGTAGCAGAGGTATGGTCAATTTGCATGTTTTTCTTTTATTATATATGGATATGGATTTTCAAACCAACAAAAAAAGAACACTTTAATTTCACCACGATTACATTTTTGAGGTTCATTTATATTAAAACTTGTCTGGAAATAGTAGTGTTTAAATATCGTTTTATCACAAATTTATTCTCATTCTCATGAAACCTTTTAGTGGATTTATCCAAGAATCTGTTCCTGCAAATGAAAAGGGGTCTGGACCTTTAAATGTCAGGAGTTATTTCTGAGAATTGGACTATATGTTAAAGAACCATTCATTTCCTTCCTCAAATCCCCAGGTGCCTTGTGACATCTGTCTTTTTAGTTTATGGGTTTTATTTGTTTTGGAAAGTGACATTTGGGCACATTTCCCCTTTTTGGCAAATGTTATTTGATCATGGATTCTGTTTAACTGAGGTCAGAATTCTGATAGTGATTTGTATTCTGAATTACTTTTTAAAACCCTAAAATAGTTTACCTTGATATTTTGATCATGTTTTATATATTTATTGTGATGATTTGATTTGCCCAAATAATTTCTTTTTCTCTTTAGGCACCGGAATTTCCTGAGTTCACCATGACAGTCCAAGAAGCTATCAATTCCCTTGGGGGCAGTGTATTTCCTAAGCTTAACTGGAGTGCCCCAAGGGTAGGCCACATCATTAAATCTCTCATTGGTTGAGTATCCTTTGCCTTGCTGTTCATTTCACTTTATGAACAGAAGAGCTCATTACATTCTTAAGTTTAGGGAAAATGCCATGGAATTTATTTTTATTTTCCCTTGTTATTTTATTTTCCTGATTTTGTAGTACACTTTGCTGGCTCTGTAAAGTACTGTACATTTTGCCAAAAGACAATTTCAATTTCTTGTGCTGCCGATCATGCTAGAAATATGAGGAAATCTATGTTATGTCCTTTTCAAAACTTCAGCTGTTCAGTTTAACAAATATTTTTCTCTATTAAAAAGGAATAAAATTTAAATGTCACAGGATCTAGAAATAGTGCAGCTTGAGAAATCAACTGATACCTTCTTACGTTGTTTTATTATTTTAACATTTCATCAACAAGATTTTTTTTAAGTTAAGGTCTGTGGAAAAATTTACTTTTTTCCTAATCCAATAGAAAACAATTTTATGACAGCAAGGGTCATTGAAGGAAATCAAAGACTTTTTTGCATTTTCAGAAATTATCTCATGTTCATCTTTCTTTATTCTAAAATGAATGAGATTTATTTAATCTAATGTTTATTTTCACTTATTAAAGTTAATAACATATATAGTACATTGTTTAAATTTTCAAAAGCCCTGGAACCTTTCTTCAAAAATCAGCAGGTCCTGACATGCTCTGTTTCACCATTTCCTATTCCTCAGAGGCTTTCAAATATTTTTGTATATTCTTATTATTTTTTTCCTACTTCTTTATTCTCAAATGTTATGTATTTATTATTGACTTCCTATTCTAGAATAGAAAGATTCAAATTTATTTCCTATTCTATTCTCATCATAGCAATATCATACTTTTGATCAGATTAGTATTTAGTGCTTCTAATATTATGATTATGTAAGCACTGTGTACACATCTGATATATACTATATTATAGTTACTTATATGTCCTTTTTTTTAAAAAATATCTTTTATTGACTTTTTACAGAAAGGAAGGGAGAGTGATAGTTAGAAATATCGATGAGCGAGAAGCATCCATCAGCTGCCTCCTGCACACCCCCTACTGGGGATGTGCCCGCAACCAAGGTACGTGCCCTTGACCGGAATCGAACCCAGGACCCCTCAGTCCACAGGCCAATGCTCTATCCACTGAGCCAAACCAGTTTTGGCTACTTATATGTTCTTATTCAATATATTTTTTTCTAAATATATTTTATTGATTTTTCACAGAGAGGAAGGGAGAGGGAAAGAAAGTTAGAAACATTGATGAGAGAGAGACATCGATCAGCCGCCTCCTGCACGCCCCCCACTGGGGATGTGCCCGCAACCAATGTACGTGCCCTTGACCGGAATCGAACCTGGGACCTTTCAGTCCGCAGGCCGACGCTCTATCCACTGAGCCAAACTGGTTTCGGCCTTATTCAATATTTTGTTTTTCCTGGAATTAATAATTGTCTTGTTTATTTAGTTGCATGGTTTTCAGTGTATATACTTTTATTTTAGTGAAGTCAAATCTCTGTGTTCAATATACATCTTTGATTAAAAGTTCATCTTTTTCAATGGGGAAAATTTAAAAGAAGTTATTAAAACTCATTTTTACTTTATATATGAGTAATAATTTGAATCATTCCTAACTACTGAAGTAGGTTGAGGCTTTCCACTTAAGTTGGATAAATTATTTGTGGTTTTTATTCATTTGTTCTTTTCTTATTTATTGAGTGCCTACTATGTACCAGTGTTTTCCCATATTGTAAATAATTGAAAAGTTTTTTAAATAATCATTGATTTTCTCAAAATTATTTTATTGTCTTGTGTCTGATCTATCTATGGGAGAAGTATGTCTTTAAATGACAACTATTTTGTCATTTTTAGGCATGTTTCACTAAGTTTTGTGCCCATTGTCCCTGATATTCTTACTTTTTTTGGTCTTGTTTATACATATGATTCATCACTTAAAATTGTGATAGTTCAGAATATCTGACCACTTCTACTCTCCCATATTTGATAGACTTGGGCCTTAAGTGCTCTAGTTATCAAACTTCAGGTGTTCTAGCTCTCTCTCCAGAAACAGGGAGAAGATAAAGGATTTCCTTTTTCTTAGAGAGTAGTTGGTCAGGATGTTTATTTACACCTCTGTCTTCTAGCCTAAGAGTTAGCATTTCTGAATACTTTTTGCCCCCGTCTTTCATCATTAGTCAGAAAAACCTATGTAAGCTTGGGCCTAAGTTAAAAAGGTGAGGGCTTTAACATCTGTGTTTATAACTGAGTGTCAATATGCAGTGGTGATGCTCTTCATTGTTTAGAAGTGTAATTGACATTTGACAGTATGTACAGTGGTACCTCGAGATACAAGTTTAATTCATTCCGTAACCTTGAGGCGTGGGAAACTATGAGACGCTCAAGTCGCGGTAAACTTGTAGGTCATGTGCAGCCAGCCGATCCGCACGATTACTCCTATCTCAAATGTTGCTCGTATTTCAAAGCAAAAATCGCTTGCTTGACGGCTCGTATCTCAAAAATCTCGTATGTTAGGGCACTTCTATCTCGAGGTACCACTGTATAGCTAAAATTCTTACCTGGCTTTTTTTTTAAAACTCTTGTAGAGGTAAGCATTATTAACTTGGTATATAGGCCTGTATTTCATTCATAGTAACTAACTTGGAAAAATACTAATTTGCATGTATTTTATTATTTAGGATGCATACTGGATAGCAATGAATAGTTCTCTGAAATGTAAAACCCTCAGCGACATCTTTCTACTGTTCAAGAGTTCTGATTTCATCACTCGGGACTTCACTCAACCGTAAGTATGTTTCTTGTTCTCCATGTCAGTAGTTTTGTTACTTCTGAGAGTTTTTCTGCAGGTGATATTTCATGAAACCTAGATCTATTGTAAACAGCAGTTCCATGTAACAAGTCTATTTCATATTCTCAAATGACCTCTTAAAGCAAACCTTTCTTTTTCTTTTATAGAAAGTGCTATACAATGAATATTCTTAAATGGGCTTTCTATATATCGGCCCATTAAATGTTTTGGTACTTTTGGTCTTATAAAACTAATATATAGATGTCTAACTGCTATACTTTACATCTGAAGTTAATATAAAATAATACTGAATGTCAACTGTAATTAAAAAAAACGTAAAAAAAACCCACCCCCAGTTTATGCATTTTCATAAAAAAAAACCATAATTAGGAATTATAACTAAACAAAAACAGGAAATGTAAAAGCATCCATGATCTTACCACAATTAGTTTGATATACTTAAAAAATTTTATCTATATATGTATATACCTCTCTTTAACTGTATTCTAATTTTTTAGAACGAAAATGGGGTCATATATTTCATATTGTTTAGTAGACTGGTTTTGGACTTGTAATGTATAACATTAGTATTATGTGTTATTAAATACTTAAATGCATCATTATTCTAAATTACCTTACCAATATTCCTCTAGATAGTGATAGCATAATTTGTTTCACCAATCTTCTATCTTTATATACAACTCTGGTGAATATGTAAATCTTGGTGTACTTTTCTAATTTTTCTCTAGGATAAAGGAAAATTTCTAGAAGTGTAAAAATTGTTATTTTTCTCCCTTGTAGGGTAACTCTTATTGCTAAAGATCTTGAGTCTGCTTATGTCATAGTAGGCAGACAGCACAACTGTACTATTGAGCAATGGGTGATCTCCTTAGGCTTCTTTTCTTTTGTCATCAAATAGTAGTTATTCTTCTAGATTTCTCATCCTACCCCATCTTAAACCAGTTATCTCAACTAATCTTTAAACTGACCTCTAAAGTAAAGCATAGTACAAAATTTAGAAATTGAAGCAACTGAAAATATTGTAGATGCATGTCATTTCTTCTTCATCGATGCAATTTAGATTTTCCTGCCCATTCATTTATTTTAGCTTCAAATTCTTTTTTGAAGAGGAGTCTGGATGTCAGTTGTGCATCAATTCTTTTCCACCTGAGTTTGGAGCTTGAGCATATGGATTTAGTATTCATTAAAGAAAATTAAGTTAAGTAATAATAGTGGTATTAGGTGTATGGCCTTGTTTTAGTAATAATGCAGTAATATATATATATTTTTTGTGTTACATGTATACATATCTCCACATTGCCCCCTTCCCCTCACGGGCATTCCCTAACCCCCCAGTGTCTTGTGTTCATTGGTTATGCTTATATGCATGCATACAAGTCCTTTGGTTGATCTCTTATCTACCCCACCTCTCCTTAACCTTCCTGCTGAAATTTGACAGTCTGTTTGATGCTTTACTGCTTCTGTGTCTATCCTTTTGTGCATCAGTTTATAATGTTCTTTATTATCCACAAATGAGTGAGATCATGTGGTGCTTCTCCTGCATTGACTGGCTTATTTCACTTAGCATAAGGTTCTCCAGTTCCATCCAGGTTACTGCAAATGGTAAGAATTCCTTCTTTTTAATGGCAGCATAGTAATCCATTGTGTAGATGTACCATAGTTTTCTGATCCACTCATCTACTGACAGGCACCTAGGCTGTTTCCAAATTGTAGCTATTGTAAATTGTGCTGCTATGAACATAGGGGTGCATGAATCCTTTCTGATTGGTGTGTTTGTGATTTCTTAGGATATATTCCTAAGAGTGGGATTACACGGTCAAATGGGAGATCCATTTTTAGTTTTTTGAGGAAACTCCATACTGTTCTCCACAGTGGCTGCACCAGTCTGCATTCCCACCAACAGTGCACAAGGGTTCCTTTTTCTCCGCATCCTGGCCAACACTTGTCCTTTGTTGACTTGTTGATGATTGCCATTCTGAACGGTGTAAGATGATATCGCATTGTCGTTTTGATTTGCTTCTCTTGGATAATTAGTGACTTTGAACATGTTTTCATGTGTCTCTTGGCCTTCCTTCTGTTGTCTTTTGAAAAGGTTCTATTTAGGTCCGTTGCCCATTTTTTAATTGGATCGTTTATCTTCCTTTTATTAAGTTATATATGTTGACTGTAGATGTTGGAGATTAAACCTTTATCAGTGATAACATTTGCAAATATGTTCTCCCATACAGTGATCTTTCTTGTTGTTTTGTTGATGGTTTCTTTGGCTGTGCAAAAGCTTTTTATTTTGATTTAGTCCCATTTGTTTATTTTTTCTTTAGCTTCCATTGCCTTTGGAGCAGTATCAGTGAAAAAGTTCTCTTGGCATATGTCTGAGATTATGCTGCCTGTGGATTCCTCTAGTATTTTTATGGTTTCCCTTCTAATGTTTAAGTCCTGTATCCATTTTGAGTTTATTTTTGTATTTGGTGTAAGTTGGTGGTCCAGTTTCATTTTTTTGCACGTATCTGTCCAATTTTCCCAACACCATTTATTGAAGAGGCTGTCATGGCTACATTGTATGTTCATGCCTCCTTTGTCAAATATTAATTGAGCATAGTGGTTTGGGTGGATATCTGGGTTCTCTATTCTATTTCATTGGTCTATATGTCTGTTCTTGTGCCAGTACCAGGCTGTTTTGAGAACAGTTGCTTTGTAATATAGCTTGAAATCTGGTATTGAGATCCCACCTACTTTATTCTTCTTCCTTAGGATTGCTGTGGCTATTTGCAGTCTTTTTTGTTCCAAATGAATCTTTGAAGAATTCTTTCTAGGTCTGTGAAATATGTCATTGGTATTTTAATGGGTAGTTTATTGAATCTATAAATTGCTTTGGGTAGTATGGATATTTTAATGATGTTGATTCTCCTAATCCATGAGCATGGTATGCCCTCCTGTCTGTTTACGTCTTCATCTATCTCTTTTTTCAGGGTTCTATAGTTTTGCACGTATAGGTCTTTTACCTCCTTAGTTAGGTTTATTCCTAGGTATCTTAATTTGTTTGGTGTGATGGTAAATGGGATTGCTTTTTTAGTCTCTCTTTCTGTAATTTCACTATTAGTGTATTGAAATGCCACAGATTTCTTGGCATTAATTTTGTATCCTGCTACATTGCCAAATTAATTAATTAAGTCAATTAGTTTTGGGATGGAGTCCTTCAGGGTTTTTATGTACAGTATCATGTCATCTGCAAATAAGGACAGCTTTAATTCTTCTTTTCCAATTTGGATGCCTTTTATTTCTTCTTCTTGTCTAATTGCAATGGCTAATACTTCCAGTACTATGTCGAACAGGAGTGGTGAGAGTGGGCATCCCTGTCTTGTTCCTGTTCTTAGGGGAAATGGTTTTAGTTTTTGCCCATTGAGTATGATGTTAGCTGTGGGTTTATCATATATGGCTTTTATGATGTTGAGGTATGATCCTTCTATTCCAACCTTGCTGAGAGTTTTTATCAAGAAAGGGTGTTGGATTTTGTCAAATGCTTTTTCTGCATCAATTGATATGACTATGTGATTTTTATCTCTCAATTTGTTTATGTGATGTATTACATTTATTGATTTGTGGATATTGTACCATCCTTGCATTCCTGGTATGAATTCTACTTGGTCATGCTGTATAATCTTTCTGATGTATTGCTGGATCTGATTTGCTAGAATTCTGTTGAGGATTTTGGCACCTATGTTCATATGAAATATTGGTCTATAATTCTCTTTCATTGTGTTGTCTTTAAGTGGTTTTGGTATTAGGGTGATACTGGCTTCATAAAAGGTGTTTGGAAGTGTTCCCTCTTCTTGAATATTTTTGTATAGTCTGAGGAGGATAGGTTTTAATTCTTACTTGAATGTTTGGTAAAACTCTCCTGTGTATCCATCTGGTCCCGGGCTTTTGTTTGCTGGAAGCTTTTTGATGACTAGTTTAATTTCTTCCATAGTTATTGGACTATTGAGATGTTTAGATTCTTCCTGATTGAGTTTTGGGAGGTTATATTTTTCTAGGAATATGTCCATTTCTTGCAGGTTGTCTAATTTGTTGGAATAGAATTGTTCATAGTATTTTTTAATAATCCGTTGTATTTCGGCAGTCTTTTATTATTTCTCCTTTTCATTTCTGATTTAGATTATTTGGGTCTTCTCTCTTTGCTTCTTGGTGAGCCTGGCTAGAAGTCTATCAGTCTTGTTTATCCTTTCAAAGAACCAGCTCTTGGTTTTGTTGCTCTTTTGAATTATTTCTTTGGTCTCCATGTTCTTTATTTCCTCTCTGATCTTTACTATTTTCTTCCTTCTGCTTACACTGGGCTTTTCTTATTGCTCTCTTTCTAGCTCATTGAGTTGTAAGGTTAGGACATTTATTACCATTGTTTCCTGTTTTTTGCAGTAAGCTTGTAGGGCTATGAACTTGCCTCTCAAGACTGGTTTCACTGTGTCCCATAAATTTTGTATTGCTGTGTTGTCATTGTCATTTGTTGCCATGATGTTTTTTATTTCTTCCTTGATCTCTCTGGTTACCCAGTCATTGTTTAATAGCATACTGTTTAGTCTCCATGTGTTTGGTTTCTTTATATTGTTTTTATTATAGTTGATTTCCAGTTTTATGCCACTGTGGTCTGAGAATATGCTTGATATGGTTTCTATCTTATTGAATTTGAAGAGACTCTTCTTATGACCAAACATATGATCTATCTTTGAAAATGACCCATGTGCACTGGAGAAGAATGTATATTCTGTGGCTTTGGGGTGAAATGTTCTGAAGATGTCAATTAATTCCATCTGGTCTAGTGAGTCATTCAGGATTGATGTTTCTTTACTAATTTTTTGTTTAGAGGACTTGTCCAGTGGTGACAGTGGGGTATTAAAGTCTCCTACTATGATTGTATTGCTGTCAATCTCTCCCTTAATATCCTCCAGGAGTTTTTCTTTTATGTATTTAGGTGCTCCTATATTGGGTGCATATAAGTTTACCAGAGTTATTTCTTCCTGTAGGATTGTTCCCTTTAGTATTATGAAGTGGTCTTCTTTATCTCTTATTATGTCCTTCACTTTGAGATCTAGTTTGTCAGATATAAGTATTGCAACCCCAGCTTTTTTTTGATTTCCATTTGCCTGAAATACCATCTTCCATCCCTTCACCCTCAATCTGTGTGCATCTCTTTTCCTGAGGTGGGTTTCTTGTGGACTGCAGATATATGGATCATATTTTCTCATCCAATCGGTTACCCTATGTCTTTTGATTGGAGCATTTAATCCATTTATGTTAAAATTATTTTTGATAGGTACTTATATGTTGCCATTTTTAGTCTTTACCCCCGAGTTCCTTCTTCACTTCCTATTTCTTTTTATTGCAGCAGACCCTTTAACATTTCTTGTATTGCTGGTTTGGTGGTAATAAATAACCTTAGTCCTTTTTTTGCCTTTGAAGCTCCTGATTTCACTTTTAATTTTGATTGAAAGCCTTGCTGGGTATAGTATTCTTGGATTCAGACCCTTTTTTTACAGGACTTGGTATATTTCATTCCATTCCCTTCTGGCCTGATGCGTTTCTGTTGAAAAATCAGTTGCTAGTCTGATGGAGGTTCCTTTGTAGGTAATTGTCTGTCTCTCTCTGACTGCTTTTAAGATTTTTACTTTCTCGTTGGTGTTTGCCATTTTAATTATAATGTACCTTGGTGTCGGTTTTTTGTGGTTCATTTTGCTTGAGACTCTGTGAGCTTCTTGGATTTGTGTGGGTTTTTTCTTTCCTGTATCAGGGAAGTTTTCTGTCATTATTTCTTCAAACAGGTGTTCTATTCCTTGCTCAGTTTCCACTCTTTCTGGAACGCCAATTATGCGGATGTTGTTTTGTTTTGTGTTATCCCAAAGTTCCCTTAGGCTCTCCTCTTGCTTTTTAATTATTTTTCTAGAAGCTGCTGTACTTGGGTATTTTTTTTCCTAACTTGTCTTCTAGCTCACTGATGCGGTCCTCTGCTTCTTCTAGTCTACTTTTGATGTTTTCTATTGAGTTCTTTATAGCAGTGATGTCAATTTTCATTTCTTCTTGATTATTCTGCATTTCTTCTTGCTTCTTCTTCCTTTCCTCTTGGCTCTTCTTCATTTCCTCTTGGTTCTTACATTGTCGATTTTGTCTTCCATTCTTTTCAGCCACCTTGTGATCATTTCTCTGAACTCTTTCTCTGGCAAGGTTATTTCTGCTTCTATTTAATTTACTTCCTTTTCTGGTGATTCCTGCCTTTCTGTCATATGCAGGCTCTTTCTTCTTCTCCCCATGGTCTTTCTTCTCCGGGTGTCTGATTATGTAGTTCTCTCTCCTTCGTTGATTCATAGGCACAAACTACAACATGATTAGGTACAAAATACAAGGCACTGAACAGAAATACATTCACGATATTAATAACCACAAATAAGGTGACCACCAATGAAAGACAAATTAGGGGTAAGTAGAGAAAGAAGAAGAGGTAAATGAGGAAGAAAGAAGTGCCAAAATGAAATTGGGAGAAGGGAGAAAAAATAAATAAATAAACAAATAAAATAAAATAAATAAAAAGGAGAAGAAGAAGGAGACGAAAAGAGAAAGGAAAAAAAAGTGAGAGAGAGAAGAAAGAGAATAAGATCGAAAAGGGGAAGAAATTATAGATGTGAGGAGAAAACTGCAATAAAACAGCCACTAATCCCAACAAATGCCGGCAACAAGTACCTGGAATTTAATACAAACTACAAATAACAACTAATATTAAGGGAGGCGAGGGAAAGAAAGGTAAAAAACAAACCAAAACTAAGCAAACAGAAAGCAAAATAAAACAAGTACAGTGGTACCTTGAGATACAAGTGCCCTAACATACGAGAGTTTTGAGATATGAGCCGTCGTGTGAGCGATTTTTGCTTTGAAATACGAGCAACAGTTGAGATACGAGTAATCGCGCGGATCGGCCCGCTACATATGACCCACCAGTTTACCTCAACTCAAGCGTCTCATATTTTCCCACGCCTCAAGGTTACGGAACGAATTAAACTCGTATCTTGAGGTACCACTGTAGAATAAGCTAAAACAATCTCACAAAAAAGTACAAAAAGTTGATATAATCACCAGTCAGGCAAACAGCAACAAAAGGACATAGAGAAAAAAAACTTTTTGGATAGTGGAGACAAGAAGAGAGAGGTTTGTATGGACTTGGAGTAGGGGATTAGAAATCAGATATATAAGTGGAATGAAATATTAACCTGGTAAAGAGAAAGAATAGGAGAATCTAAAGTTGGAAACCGGGAAAAGAAAGAAGACAACAAAATGAAGAAAGTTAGGAGGAGAGTGTTGGCATAAAAGTAGAGTTGAGATAGATTAAAATTATGCTAAAGGAAAGATGAAAATAGAATGTAGAACTCTAATCCCAAAGTAAAATAAAGAGAAAACAAAATGACACTTGTTTTTTTTCCCCAAAAAAAGCTAAAATAGTAGTAATAATAGTAGTTGAAAACAAAAATGTAATAATTGAGAAGGTAAAATCAATTGAGGAGAAAAGAAAAAAATAGTTTTTTAATTAAAATGTGCAAAAATAATAAATAAATAAATAAATAAATAAAATTAAAAAAAAAAGAAAAAGAAAAAAATAGAATGAGCAGTAGTGGAGGTCATTCACTGCCACTATTGTTCTGCTTGGCACTCCTGTTTCCCAGTCGGGAGGGTATTGCAGTTCCCTGTGTTCCACTGCTGAGGTGAGTCTTAATCTCTTTATTCTTTTGTGGTTATGTGAGAGTCAATAGTGCATCATTCACTGGGTGGCTGTTTTTCAGAATTGACCTCTGAGACTAAGCACAGGACCTCTCTAGGCTGTGCTCAGATCCTGCTACTCAGTGGTTCTCAATACTGGTTTGTGGGGATTCCAGCATCCGGGACAGTGTTATAACTCCCAGGATGTCCTTCTGCCTCAGATCAAAATGAGTTGTTTTCTAGAGCTCCCCTCTGTCAACAGCTCCGAGAGTCCTCTTCCACACTTAGGGATCACGCCCTGCCCCACATCCACGGACCTCTCCAGCTTTACCGTAGCCCGGTTCCCACAGTGTGCGGGTCTCTGTTCTGCGGGACAGGAGACCTCACCTTATCCCAGGCGACATTTGACCTTTCTGTGTGGCGTGTGGAGCTCCTCTGAGTCCGTGTGTCTGTGCCGATTGGAGAGCGGTGTTCTGGCTCCCCCGGCTGTTCGGTGGGTGCTGCAGCTGCAGCTTTCAGACCGCCGCAGACATCCACCTCCCTCTGAAAGATGGCGTGGTCTCCAAGTTCGCGCTGGTGACTCCGGGAGACAAAAACCCCATGGCAGTGGGTCTGCCTGGTCAGGAGAGCCCCGTCCAGCAGTCCCCCACCTTCTCCTGGAGGATAACTGACTCTTAACTTGCCAACAAACACTCCCAGTGTGACTCTCAGCTGCCCTCTCTCCGTCTGCCCAGCGACAAGTCTTCAGACACGTCTGTCTATTCCGCCTCCATTTTTCCCCCCTGCAGTAACATTTTTATTCTAGCAGATACCCTCTGATTAGAGGAAGTCGTGACTATCGTTTTTCTGATTTAAAGCCTTTTGACATCTAATCCTTTAAGTAAAGAGGTCTTGAAATATTTTACATTAAAAATACTCAATATCTATTAATTCATGAGGTCTGGATTTTTGAGTAACTTTAATATTCGTTGTAGTGAGAGTATGAGGAAATCTTTTTCTTTCCAAAAGTAATTGTAAATCACTTTGTTAAAAAAATTTATTTGTAATAAATCTTTATTGTTAAGTTTATTATAGATGTTCCTTTTTTTCCTCCCATAGCTTCCTTCCACCTGATTCTCCACCTTCTACCCCATGCCCTTATCCCCCGCCACTGTCCTCATCCTTAGGTGTAAGATTTTTGTCCAATCTCTTCCGCACCCCTCACACCCCTTTTCCCCTGAGAATTGTCAGTCCATTCCCTTTCCATTCTCCTAATTCTGTTATATTCACCAGCTTATTTTGTTCATCGGATTTTTTATTCACTTGATTTTTAGATTCACTTGTTGATAGGTTATGTATTTGTTATCACTTTGTTGTTCATAATTTTTATCTTTATCTTTTTCTTCTTCCTCTTCTTCAGCATTTCATATAATCCTGGTTTGGTGGTGATGAACTCCTTTAGCTTTTTCTTGTCTATGAAGCTCTTCATCTGACCTTCAATTCTGAATGATAGCTTTGCTGGGTAGAGCACTCTTGGTTGTAGGTTTTTGCTAATCATCACTATGAATATTTCCTGCAACTCCCTTATGGCCTGCATAGTTTCTGTTGATAAATCAGCTGACAGTTGTATGGGTACTCCCTGGTAGGTAACCAACTGTTTTTCTCTTGCTGCTTTTAATATTCTCTCTTTGTCTTTTTCCCTTGGAATTTTACTTATGATGTGTCTTGGTGTGGTCCTCTTTGAATTCCTTTTGTTTGGGGTTCTCTATGCTTCCTAGACTTGTAAGTCCATTTCTTTCACCAGATAGGGAAAGTTTTCAGTCATTATTTCTTCAAATAGGTTTTGAGTATCTTGCTCTCTCTCTTCTTTTGGCACTCCCATAATTCTGATGTTGGTACACCTGAAGTTTTCGTAGAGGCTCCTTACACTATCTTCACATTTTTGGACTCTTTTTTCTTTTTCTGGTTGGGTGTTTTTTGCTTCTTCATATTTCAAATCTTTGGTTTGATTTTTGGGGACCTCTAGTTTGCTGTTGGATTTCTGTATATTATTCTTTACTTCAGATAGTGTATGCTTAATTTCTGACTGGTCCTTTTCCGTTTTTTGGCATTATCATTAAGATCCTTGAAGGTTTCATTAAGTTTCTTTGCACTTTGTAGAAGATTCTTGAGTAACCTTATAAATGTAGTTTTGAACTCTATTTCCATTAGTTTCCTATCCTCCATTTCTTTCATTCCTGACATGTTTCTTTGTCTCTGCATTTTGGCTACTTGTGGTGATGGAGTTACTTTGTGTGCTAGTTGTCCTTTAGGGCCCAGTAGCTCGGCCTCCCCAATCACCTGAGGTAGACACTGTTGGTGCACCCCTTTGTGGGCAGGATTCACAGTCTTTTTATAGTTAAGCCTTCATTGCTATTGGTTCCCTGGGAGTAAATGACCTCCAGGCCAATTGACTGTGAGGATTAGCTGTGTCTATTAATGGAAGAACTGCTGTGCTGGAGACACCCCTATGGGGCAGGACTTGCTTTAGTGGGGCTTTAGTGCTCACCGAGTCTGCCTCTTGAGTGTGTCACTTATGTATGTGAGGAGTTGAAATCTGGTGTCATCTCACATTGACCTCTAGGTACACTGGTTCCTGTATCTCCAGGGAGTTGCAAGTCAGCTACTGTCTGAGGCCACCCAGCTGGAGCTACAGGGAGACTTGCAGATTTCTCCTCTTTGCTTGGAGTTTGGAATTTTTGGAGTTGTATGACCAGTTGCAATTTGTTAGGTTAAGCTGCTAGAAGGCAGGCCATTTATATACAAAAGCCGCTCGCTGCATACAGCTCAGTGGGTTTGTAAATTGGGTGGAGTGGGGTCTCAGGGAATCGCTAAGGTGTGGCAAACAGCGCTGGCTGCCAGTCAGCCTTCTCTGCCTCCTCATGTCCTGCGTCCCAGCGCAATAAACAATGATCCCTGTGCACACTTCTGTGGAAGAGCCACCTCCCTTTTGAACTCGATGGCAGACAGTCCAGTTTCTCCCTGTATGAGTCTGGGTCCCCAGAATCTCGCTGGAAACTGTAGTTCAGAGAGTCAGGAACTTGTAACTCCCTCCCAATTGGGAAAAAAACAGCACCCACCAGCCCAATTCGTGCACATCTCCATACCTCTTCCTTTCTGAGCCTCTGCACATCCTACCAGGTTTCAATGCACTGTCTTTTTTTTCTTCTAGTTGTAGAACTTGCACTCTGCCAGCTTTCCCACGGTTCTGGGGGATAGTTGTTTTGTCTTTTAGTTGTAGTTTTAGTGTGGTTGTGAGATGCCGCATGTACAGGTGTATACCTTATGCCACCATCTTGATTTTGTCTGTAAATCACTTTTAATTCTCTGTGACTATTTGTTTTCTAAGTCATCTTTCCAGTTAATGATCTGCCTCTTCTTAGCCCAACTCTCCCTTTTGTCTTACATGAATTTAACTATGATTTCAGTGGAAATATGAGTCAGTTGTTTTGCATTTTGTACCTTTTGACTTTTGCATGGGAAAGAAGTTAAGTCATCAGGTGCATTTGAAGCCTTGAATTAAGAATGTTTAACCACAGAACCATCCTTCTCTTCATATAAATAATTGGGAGTTGCCAGTATCTAATGCCAAGCACTCAGCTTTCAGCCTGGTAGCACTCTTATGTCATCCTTTTCTGGAAATGTTTGTTGGTAGTCTGTTGCAGAACAATTAGCAAGTCTAATCCTATATAATAATGGCTAATATGCAAATTGTCCCCTTGACCGGCAGTTCAACTGGGAGTTCAACTAGGGGGTAGCGCTGGCTGGCCAACTGCCTGTGGCCCCTCAGCCTGGCCACTCTCACCACCTATTGGCTCCTGCACCTCGATTGAGGGTGGGGCCAGCTGGCCAACAACCCGCAGCTCCCTCCCCCAGCCAGCCAAGCCCAATGAGTCAGGGCTGGGCCAGCTGGACCCCATCCATGTACAAATTCGTGCATCAGGCCTCTAGTTATAACATAAAAAGCCTTATTGATAGGATCTTTAATGAAATATGAACTTTTGTCACAGAGTTCTTTTAGGACTGCTTAAATATTAAATTAAGAGTATAATTTTTTAAATTGGATAGGACAGTGTCAGTGACATAATCATTTTTTTTATTAGTAGCCTAAATCTATCAGTAATTTATTCCCACAAGCTAGTTAGTAGAAACAAAACCAGAATATAATTTCAACAACATCATTCTGCATGTTCTTTGTACTTTCACTTAATAAAGTTATGATTTCTCCTTTTCAAAATGCTTCAAATTAAAATACAACAGAATAGAATAAAATATTATAATATATACTTATATAGATAGATATGTATAAAGTTGTGTGATATTATGAAAGTGAGATTATGTTGTTTTTACTATTTTGGGACTTGCCTTGAAAAAACTCAGAAAGATATCATTAGGATTGCAAATTCAGAAGGCCAACTAAAAATAATTTACACATACAGGGTTCTTAAAAAGATATTATTTAACAAGAAGTCTGCTGATTGCATTTTTCTTTTTTTAAAAAAAATGTATTTTATTGATATTTTTACAGAGAGGAAGGGAGCTAGAATCATCGATGAGAGGGAAACACAGATCAGCTCCCTCTGCACACCTCCTACTGGGGATGTGCCCTCAACCCAGGTACATGCCCCTGACTGGAATCGAACCTGGGACCCTTTAGTCTACAGGCCAATGCTCTATCCACGAGACAAACCAGTTAGAGCTGAATGCATTTTTCTAGGTTAATCTGCAGCTTGTCATGGTTACCAGGCACCCAAGATTCCTTCAGTCTTTCCCTGCTATAATCCTTGGCTTTTGGCTTGGTATTTAGGTTTCTCACCTAATGGTTACAGGATTGCTGCTATAGTTCCAGGAATCACATAAAGACATGACAGTACCTGAATAAAAAATACGGCATATTTCCTCTCCTTTGTATGTGAGCAAGTAAAGCATTTTGGAAGCTTCCCAGGAGACTTCCGGTCAGGCTCATTCTTTGCACAGTTACCCAGCCTAATCCAGTAGATGGCAGAGGAAACAGAAATGCTGTGATTGGTTTAGACCAGGGGCTCTAAAACTTTAGCAGGTATCAGAATCATCTGGGTTCTGATGATTCCCCAGAGTTCCTGGTTTAGTAGGATGAGAGTGGTGCCCAAGAGTATAATTTCCAATCTTTCCCAGTTGATCCTGATGCTGCTGTTCAGGCCCTCGCCATGAGGACTATTAAAGATTAGTCAACATATGTACCCCTGGGGTTCCAGATATCAGACCTCAAGTGCTTCTGGATAGGAACAGTCACAATTTTGTTGGCAAGGATGAAAGTTGGGAGTAAAGGGTAGACCTTTAGTTTTGTCTATCACCACTGTTATTTGTTATAGGATATTAAGTACACCTATTTTTCCTGTTTCTCAAATGGTTATCATACCCAAGAAGCTTTAAGAAGTGAAAGTGAAAATAGGACACATTTAAAATAATCTGCCTGCCTTGTACTTGCTGAGTGTATTATTTGCCCAGATATAAACATTCTATGTGATTAGACTTGCTGAGTCATAAGGCTTCTTTCATTAATTATTTTATTGATTAAATATCACTTCAGTCAGCCAATCTATAAAAAGATATCTGATCCTCACTTGGGCTAAGTGAAAAATTAATCCATTAATTTTCTTTTTCTTTGGGGGGCTTGCACCTAAGGAGATTTAACCTAGAGGTCAGGACATTTCAGTTGTCTTAGTAATTTATACTCAGCTATTTCAACGTAATTTTTGTACATTTTTTCTCAAGGATATCACAAAACTAGTTATTAACCCTAAAATTCAGCAGCAAACAGTTTCAGGAGTAAAATTTGGTGCATAAGTAGAACATAACAGAACCTTTACCTCGTGATTTTTAAGGCCCACTTATTTAAATGACAGTTTTCTGCTTTAGGTTGTTTTTGAAGAAAAATTCTATAAAAATTAGTATGAACACACCTGATCACACTTAATTCATTGTCATTTAACTGCCACCAGTGAAATCTGAAGAAATAGAATCTGTTTGCTAGAGCTCTTATTGTGATTCCTGGTGAGTAATAGAACTGTACCAACAGAATTTTGGTGTTTAATTTCCCCTTTGCTCTGTATTTATTTTTCTGCTCAAGATTTAAAATATTTTCTCTCTCTTTTTTTTAATTAATCTTTATTGTTGAAATTATTACAGATGTCCCTCTTTTCTCCCCCATAACTTCCTTCCAACTGATTTCCATCTCACCCCAAGCCCTTATCACTTTATTGTCTCTGTCCATAGGTAATGCATACATGCTCTTCCAGCATCCTCCCACACCCCCTTCCCTCTGAAAATTGTCTGTTCCATTTCTATGCCCCTGATTCTGTTCCATTCACCAGTTTATTCTGCTCATCAGATTTTTTATTCAAAAAATTTTTATTTTTTTGATTTTTAGATTTAATTATTGATAGATATGTATTTGTTGTCACTTTGTGATTCATATTTTTTATCTTTACTTTTTTTTCTTCCTATTCTTAAATAATACCCTTCAATATTTTATGTAATACTGGTTTGGTGTTGATGAACTCCTTTAGCCTTTTCTTATCTGTGAAACTCTTTATCTGACATTCAGTTCTGAATGATAGCTTTGCTGGGTAGAGTAATCTTGGTTGTAGGTTCTTGCTATTCATCACTTTGAATATTTCTTGCCACTCCCTTCTGGCCTGCATAGTTTTTGTTGAGAAATCAGCTGGCAGTAGTATGCACACTCCCTTATAGGTAACTAACTGCTCTTCTCTTGCTGCTTTTAAGATTCTCTCTTTATCTTTTGCCCTTGGCATTTTCCATATGATGTGTCTTGGCGTGGCCCTCTTTGGATTCTTCTTGCATGGGATTCTCTCTGCTTCCTGTACTTGTAAGTCTATTTCTTTCACCAGATAGGGAAAGTTTTCAGTCATTATTTCTTCAAATAGGTTTTTAATATCTTGCTCTCTCCTTCTGGCACCCCCATCATTCGGATATTGGTACGCTTGAAGTTTTCTCAGAGGCTCCTTACACTATCTTCACATTTTTGGATTCTTTTTTTTTCTCTTCTGGTTGGGTGTTTTTTATGTCCTTGTATTTCAAATCATTGATTTGATTCTTGGGGACTTCTAGTCTATTGAATCCCTATATATTATTCTTTATTTCAGTCAATGTATGCTTAATTTCTGACTGGTCTTTTTTCCATTTTTTTTTTTTACAGTCTCACTAAGATCCTTGAAAGTCTAGACTAAGTTCCTCAGAGGTTTCTAGAAGATTCCTGAGTAACCTTATAACTGTGATTTTGAACTGTATATTCAATAGTTTGCTTTCTTTCATTTGTGACATGTTTCTTTGTCTCTGCATTTTGGCTGCTTCCCTGTGTTTGCTTCTATGTATTGGGTAGTTGTTAAGTCTTCTTGAGTTGATAGAGTGGCCTTGTGTAGCAGGTATCCTATAAGGCCCTGTGGCTTAGCCTCCCCAATAACCTGTGTTGGACACTCTTGGTGCACCCCTTTATGGGCCGTGTGTACAGTTTTGTTGTAGTTGAGCCTTGATTGCTGTTTGTGTCACTGGGAGGAATTGACCTCCAAGCCAGTTGGCTGTGGGGACCAGCTGTGACTATGTGGGACAGCTGCTGTGCAGGACTTGCTTCAGTGGGGCTTTAGTGCTCCCTGAGTGTACCCTTTGAGTGTGTTGCTTATGGATGTGAAGACTTGTAATCTGGTATGGTCTCACACTGAGCACTGGGTACACTGGCTCTTAGGTGTCCAGGGAGGTGCAAAGTCAGCCACTGCCAGGGGCCACACAGCAGGAGCTACAGAGAGAACTATAGATTCCTCCTCTTTGTATCAAGTTTGAAAGTGCCTAGATGAGGCCCAGCTGTGGAGCAAGGCAGGCTGGTGCTGATGCCTGGCCTTGGGCCTTTTATTGATAGGTTTAGGGCTCCCTGACCCAGCTGCAGCTTTTTTGACAGGTTTTTAGCCTGAGAAAGGACAGACCATTCATATGCAAAAGCTGCTGTGTACAGCTTGGGTGGGGTTGTAAATTGGTTGTGTTGGAGGGTGTCTCAGGGAATCACCAGGGCAGAGCAAACAAATGGCCACCAGTCATCCCTGAACCAGGGAGGTCCCAGCAGGGGAACAATGACTGCTGCCAGCATCTCTTTCTGGAAGAAAACCGCACTTGAGTTCCTGCCCCGATGCCAGACAGTCCAGTTTCTCCATGTATGTGTCTGGGTTCCCCAGAGCCTTGTCCGGCACTGGAGCTCAGATGAAGTAGGATCTTATAAATTGAGTTCATGGTGCCTGTCTTTTAAGATTAGCACTGCGTCTCCAGCAGTCTGTGTGCCCCTGAGCCCCAATCTGTACTGGTTTTTATAGTCTGTAATTCTTACTGCTGTAGCTACCAGTTCTGGACCCTTTGGCTGGGTGTCTGGTGTGGGGCTGGGATCCCCTTGCTCCTCCAGGCACCCTCTACAGAGGTGATCTCCCTCCTAATTAAAAAGTTGCATACCTGGGTGCCGGACCAGCCTGTTTCACGCCTCCACACCTCCTACCAGTCTCAATGTATTTTCTTCTTTACTTCTCTAAATAGTGGCCCAGTGCATGAAATTCGTGCATGGGGAGTGGGGGGTGTCCCTAAGCGCAGCCTGCACCCTCTCCAATCTGGTACCTCTTGGGGGATGTCCAATTGCCAGTGTAGGTCTGATCCTACAGCATCCCTCTCGCAATCCAGGACTGCTGGCACCTAATCACTCACCTGCCTGCCTGCCTGATCGTCTGCCTGCCTGATCACTCCTAACCACTGTGCCTGCTGGCCTGCTCATCCCTAACTGCCCCCCCCCCACCAGCCTTCTTGCCCCTAACTGCTCCCCCTTACTAGTCTGATTGCCCCCAACTTCACCCCCTTCCTGCCTGCTTGCCCCCAACTGCCCCCCCTTGCTGGCCTGATTGCTCCCAACTGCCCACACCCTGCCAGCCTGATCACCCCCACCTGCCCCCCATCCCTGCCTGCTTGCCCACCCTGCCAGGACTCTGGGATCAATGACAGAGCAGGGGCAGGCATTTGCTACCTGGCCTGGGCTCTGCCATTAATCCCCGTCCACATGGAGGCCTTGCCTGCCCTGTGATCAATCACTACCCCCAGGGAGGCCCTACCTGCCCTGCCCACCATGCCAGGGCTCTGTGATCAATGCTGTGTGGAGGGAAGAACTGCCCGCCCAGCTGGGGCTCTACGATGGGCCCTTCCAGCCACAGCTTTGACCGGAAGAGGACCAGAAGGTTGTCTGGAAGGTCTCTTGGTCTAATTAGCATATTATCCTTTTATTAGTATAGATTGTAGTATTTCCATTCAGCCAGCTTTCCAGCAGTTCTGGATGATAGTTCTGTATTTTAGTTGTAATTTTGATGTGGTTGTGGGAGGCAGCGAGTATAGGCGTTTACCTATGCTGCCATCTTGATTCTCCTAAAATATTTTTCTTATATGTAGGAGTTATTTACTTGGGGTATAATGCTGTAACCTTCCAATGTTTTAAAAAAGTTTATCAATGAGGACTGTGCCCTAGTAAACATCTAGGGTATTACTTTATTACTCATGATTTTGGTTTCTGCCACTTTATAAATAAAATGAGGATGTTTTCTCATTACTTATAAAAATGATGAAATTGTGAGCTCAGTAAATGGATTCAGGCAATTTCTAAGTTTTCTAGAGTAAATTCACACAGGTATTCTCAGCATATACTAATAATGGGACTTTTCTTCCCCTAATCCTACCACATTGGCTCACAGTAGAGGTAGAACTCACACCATTTGAGTAGTTAACATTCTAAATCAGTGCTCTGATCTTACGTCTTATCCCAACAAATGGAATTCATCTTCAACTTAAACATTTTCCACTAGAATCTTCTCTTATTTCCATTTCCATCCAAGTTTTTCTTGAATGATATATTTCTTAATTGTAGAACAACTCATCACAGTGCATCCTTTCTTATTTTTTCCCTTCTGTACTGGTAATAAAGCATAAGACACATCCACCTTATCCTATCTAATAAAAGAGTAATATGCAAATTGACCATATCTCTGCTACACTCCCAAGCCACATCCACCAGCCAGTCTGGAGCTAGTATGCAGATTAACGCAACCAACATGGCTGTGGCCATGGAGAGAGCAGGAGGCTTGGGTTTCCCCGGTAATGGAGGAAACCATGCTTTCTGCACTCCCTGGTGGGCCCAGGCTTCCACTCAAGGCTACAAAGTTTCAATTATAGAAGATAAATAAGTAGCCTTGATTTAAAGATTTTTTTAAACCTGGAATATTCAGACTATTAAATTTATATAAGGATTAAAAAAATTTCAGTGTTGTTAGTACTCTGTTCTCACTCAATTTTGCTTTTTCAACTTACCTTCTTCAGAATGTAAATGGGATATAAATATCAACATTCAACATTCCTTCCATATTTTGACTGAGCTCCTGAAAATACTATTGTTGACCTTTACATTCAGTTTTAACTACAGTAGTACCTCGAGATACGAGTTTAATTCGTTCCGTAACCTTGAGGTGTGGAAACTATGAGACGCTCGAGTCGTGGTAAACTGGTGGGTCGTGTGTAGCCGGCCGATCCGCGCGATTACTCGTATCTCAACTGTTGCTCGTTTTTCAAAGCAAAAATCGCTCACACGACGGCTTGTATCTCAAAAATCTCGTATGTTAGGGCACTCGTATCTCGAGGTACCACTGTATATGACTCTCCACTTCGCTTTCTTTTTAGAAATGATAACTTGGCCATCTGATTAATCATCTTAGTAAGAAAAAGCCTTGTCCAGTAACCTCACAATGCCACATATGTTCTCACGGCTACTTTGAAACTAGTCAAGTTTTAAAAATAACATTAAATAGTAAACCAATCAGCACTTTCTGTTATATGATAATAGAAAACTGCTGTGTATTGAAATGCATATCTTTTAAAGTAGCAATAAGAGGGTTAACTAAGGGCTGAAGTAATAATTTATAGAAATATAGAAACATGAAAAAAATAGATAATGGAGCATTTGAGATCTTGCTTCCCAATATTGTCCTCATTTTGGTTCAAATAAATGTTTCAAATAAAATTTTAAAAATATTAGGTAATAGAGATCTATATTCCTTTTGTTTTTCCTATAGTGTTTTTAAAATAGGTAGATAGAAAACCTTAATCTACCTTGTTCTTTATAGTATACTGTTTTAATAATGTCCTTTATTATCAGATTTACAAAAATATGGCTCCCGCATGATTAAAAATCACATTTTAGAAATGAAAGTGGTAGTAGTTCTTTTACTACATTAACCATTGCAATAATGTGATGTTATTTTGTTTATTTGAGTTCTTTTGTCATTTGTCTCCTTTCATCTTTCTTATTTATTTTAGATACATTTAAATTAAGAAAAGAAAGGCAATCAGTTTTATCATGATCATGACTATTGGTTAGTTGAAAGCTAAAATATTAACTTTTAAAGTGAACTTGAATTGGCTTTTTAGAAAAGTAACACATAAGTACTTTATACTTTTTTGTATTTAAAAAAAATTATTTTTTAATTTTTTCCATCCCTTCACTCTCACCATATGTGAGTCTTTTATTCTGAGGTGGGTCTCTTGTTGACAGCGTATATTTAGTTCATATTTTTGTATCCATTCAGCTATCCTATGTCTTTTGATTGGAGCATTTAAAATGTTTACATTTAAGGTTATTATTAATATGTATTTATTTATTACCATTTTAATCCTGTATGCCTATATTTCTCTCTATATATATTTTTTTTATTTCAGCAGCTCCCTTAGTATTTCTTGTAGCTCTGATTTTGTCCAGGAAGCTCTTTATTTCACCATCTATTTGGAATGATAGCCTTGCTGGTATAGTAATCTTGGTTTCAGATTTTTGTTTTTCATTACTTTGAATACTTCATGCCATTCCCTTCTGGCCTTTAGAGATTCTGATGAGAAATCAGTTCATAGCCTTATGGGAGCTTTTTTGTAGGGAACAAATTGCTTTTCTCTTGTTGCCTTTAAGATTCTCTCTTTGTCTTTGTTTTGACATTTTAATTATGATGTATCTGTGTGTGGACCTGTTTGGGTTCCTCTTACTTGGGACTCTCTGTGCCTCCTGAACTTATATGGCTTTTTCCTTCAGATGGTTAGGGAATTTTTCTGCCATTATTTCTTCAATCTTATTATCTATCCCTTGCTCACTTTCTTCTCCTCTGGTACTCCTATTTTGTGAATGTTGTTACATTTCATGTAGTCCCACATCGCCCTTAAGCTGTCTTCAGTTTTTCAATTGTTTTTTCTTTTTGGTTCTCTGATTGGGTGATTTTTTTCTACTATGTTTCCTAATTCACTGGTTTGATCCTTGGCTTCCCCTAATCTTATGTGTATTCATTCCAGTGATCTTTATTAGTGCTCTGTCATTCTTTATTTCCCACTGGTCTTTTTTCATAGTTACTATCCCTTTACTCATGCTTTTGAGCATCTTTGCCATCATTATTCTGAACTCCATATCTGATAAATTTCTTATCTCCATTTTGTTTAGCTCTTCCTCTGGAGAATTCTCCTGTTCTTTCCTATTCTTTCACTTTGGGCTTCTCCTTTTGACTGCCTGTTTGGATTTGTGTCGGTGTATTAGGTAGACTTGCTATGATATCCAATCTTCAGTGCAGGACAATGTCAGATGCTGTTTCTTACTGGCTCTGAGTATTTTGTTTGGAGCTATCAGCAATCCACAGCTTGTGGCTTCCTTTGCTGGGACTGGTTGTCTTAGAAAAGGATCAAGATGTATACCAGGGTCTGCTTTTGCTAGCCCTGGGCCCAGAAGGATATCAGGCAAAAACTCCGATTCTCCAGAGATCCACTTCTGTCTGCAGTCCAGTTGACACTCAGTCTTGATTAGCTTCAGGCTATGGACCAGAGGGTGGCATGAGAGGTCTTCCTATAGTGTGGGGGAAATAAAAAACTACCTGGCTAACAAAGGTCCATAGGTGAAACATGTCCTCCGTAGTGTGAGGAATGACTCAGCACGAAACTGGGATGGCTTCCTACGCCCTCCAACCCCGACCTAATCACACAACTCTCTTGGTCTCTCTTCACACAACTCTAATCCACTCTGCCCTCCCTCTGCCAGAGCCCATGGTGGCTAGCTGCGCACTTAATTTTGTGCATTAGCCCTTTAAGCGGGTGTTTGCATTTCCAGCCATCTCTCCCTGGCAGACAGCACCTCTGCTGCCTTTCGTAGCTAGATGTTATGTGGGCACCTTTCTCAGTTCTGATCCTCTGGGCCAGGGAGCCCAACTTGGGATTTAGACCCCAGAGTTCTCAGTGGGAACCCCCCACAGTTGAGATATCCCTCTGGAACTTCACCTTCTGTCTGTGGGATTCTGGCCAGCCCTTTTGTCACCTGCAATCAGTCTCTATGTGCTCTCCACTTTCCATACTTGGTTATTAGGGTTCTCTCTAGCTAGTCTTAAGTTGATTTTTCAGAGTGATTTTCTGTGTTTTAGTTGTATTTCTAGTTGGTCCTGGGACATTTTCAGTGTAGTTTCCACTTACTCTCTGCCATTTTGGAATCTCCCTTTTTTTTTTTTTAATTTAATTGAAATTCTGAGAGCTTTATAATAGCAGCTCTAGAACCTTTATCTTTGAGGGAAGCAATGCAGTAAGTGCTTTAGTGCTTTTATTTGATTTCTCACCCTGGTATTGTCATGTTGTAAATATGGATGATAATAATGATAGCACTTTCTTATGGGATTAGCAAGGATTAAATGAGGCAGCAGAAGTAAGACGCTTCGTATGGTGTCTGTTCACTAGTACAGAGAGAACCCACTTTAACAAAGCACCTTCTGTGTGCCTGTCTTTGCGATTCAGATTATATCAGTCAGTGCCTCATTATTAGAATATAAAGAACACAGTGAGAATTGCAAACCAGCAGTGCCATCCTGCCTTCATTTGGAATCCTGTAGTTGACACGATTTAGGTTATAGTCCTGGCTTGGTTGCCAATTTGGTCTTTATTGGGTCTTATTTTTGTTTTTGACAGAAAAATGAAGATTATAATAGCTCATCTAGTGGTTTTGAGGACTAATGAAACAATATTTCAGGGGGTTAGACTAATACTTGATATCAATGACAGGTTCATTGAATTCAAATTATTCTTCTGGTTCTGGATACTTTTAGTAAAACCTTATCTTGCATTAATATAAGTTATGTGTGTGTATAAACTGACACTATTAAAAGTGATTCAATTACATTTTTTCCCCCTCAAAGATTTATCCATTGTACTGATGATTCCCCAGATCCTTGTATGGAATATGAGGTAAGAAACTTTTTAAAAATCTGAATGAAGTTGATAAACCTACATGAAGAAGTATTGAGAACTGCTATTCTTAAAGTGAAATGAAGGAAAACTTTTGGATAAATTTATTTAGGAACCTAGGGTCATTGCATTTTTAAATTTATTAAGTACACATATAAAAATATATATTCTATTTCTATAGAGTGTATATTGTCTCTCAGTATGTACAGGTAATTAGTCCCAGGACTCCTGATAATGCAAAAACCTAGTTTGAAAAGCCTAAAACGTAATATTCTTAGAGTAATTAAAATGAAAAAAGTTGCAAGCAGAATTCTAAGAATTATGTGCTCTTGTCTGCATGTATCTAAAAAGATATATGCATATACTATATATTTACATATTCCTGGAATACTTCTTAGGGATATATGAGAAATTGACAATACTGCTTGCCTCTGCGGAGGACAAAGATTCACCTTTTTGTATTTTTTTAGTCAACCACAAGTGTAATACCTGTTCAAAACATTTCAATATCACTTATGCAGATTTCTAAAAATTTAATATTAGTATGAAATAATTGCTTATTTCTTTTTTACTTAAAAAGTTACCAGGGCTATAAAAAATATATGTCAGCATAAGCTTTTAATAGATAAGAACAGTGTAATATTTTAGTTTGGGGTTCTTTATTTAATAATTAGGTTCTTTTAAAATAACTTGACACATTCAAAGTTTAACCTAGAATATACAATGATGAAAATTTAAATCAGTGCATCTTAGCCCTAGCCGATTTGACTCAGGGATAGAGATTGGCTTGTGGACTGAAGGGTTTCGGGTTCAATTCTTAGCCTTGATCCAATCCATGTGTCTCTGTCATGTCAATATTTTTTTTTTCTCTCTCTCTCTTTTTCTCCCAAAAATCAATAGAAAAATATCCTTGGGTGAGGATTAAAAAACAAAAAAGAAACCAGTGTATTTAAAATTTCCAAGTCATATTTTAACCATGTAGTTTTTTAAGAAAAGCAAGATATTAAAAATATAAAACTACAAGGAAATATGAAACTATTACCTAGATATGTCCTCAGTATTAGCATTTGAGGGTGTGTGTGTGTGTATGCGTGTGCGCATACACACTTCATAAAGCCATTTGTGTACTGTTTCTCCATCATCCTTACAACATAGTATGGACACTTTTCTAGATCATTAAATATTCTTTTTATCATGATTTTAGTGGCTACTTATTTTATATGTTTACTCTTTTATTTGACAAACATTTCCTAAGCATCTGCTGTGTATTACATACTTGTGATGGAACACAGAAATAAATTAATTCCTTGTCCTTAAGGAACTTACTGTTTAGTAGGGATGAGATACTTATATGAAATTATCATATAACAACATGATATGTGCTTGCTATAGAATATCGTGCACAGTAAACTGTGGGAAACACAGGATGTGGGGAGGGAGAATCCTGAGCCCACTGAGGGATTTGGAATGGCATGGAGAGTAAGTAATTCAAGTTCTGTCTCACAGGTTTTAGAGGGAAAAGAACAGTATGACAGGATAAGAGAGGCTGGAGACACTAACCATTTATTAGAGTTAATGTTCTCCAAGGAACATTTTAAAACAGACTTAGAAGCATACATTTGTCAACAGTTCTATTTATAAAATTGTAGCAATTTAATAATGTATACATAGTATATACTAAGTAATAATTACAGTAAGAAGAACCATTTATGACTTGGTCACTGATAGAATTGGTTTACTTTAAAATAATTCCAACATCATGGAAGGATTGTGCTGATTCTTTGTAATAAGACATAATAATTTCAGCAGAGTATGTGTTATGGAATGTTTAAGGTAGATAATTTAAAATTATTGTATTAATTATATTCTTAAAGGAGAGAAGAACATAGGAATTACAGGGCAACTTATGGCACAGCAGTGATAAGACTTGACTTTATCGTCTTTCAGGGTCTGTGATATATCGGACCTCTCAAACAATAAATGACAAAGATGCATTTTGTCATAAAGAGTTTAACACAATTTCCTGTTTATTAGACTAATAGATCACAACTCTGTTCCCTGTATCTCACATTAATGTTTTCTGATACCTCCTTTTGAAAAAATTTTAATAATGGCAAATGCTAAGTCATAGTCTGGGCATAAAATGGTCTATTAGACTAGTAAACATCCCTTGTTATATAGTTGTCTTACATTTTTTCTTTTTTCTACAGCTTGTTCTTCGAAAATGGTGTGAATTAATTCCTGGAGCCGAGTTCCGATGTTTTGTCAAGGAAAACAAGCTTATTGGTAAGATCTTTTACCCTTGAAAGTAGTTGTTTAAAAAAGACAAGCATTTGATGGGAGAAAATTTCTAGTAATTAGGACAGGGGTAGCATTCAGTTTTTTGTTTTTTTAAAAAATATATTTCATTTTTTACAGAGAGGAAGGGAAAGAGATAGAGAGTTAGAAACATCGATGAGAGAGAGACATCGATCAGCTGCCTCCTGCACGCCCCCTACTGGGGATGTGCCCACAACCAAGGTACATGCCCTTGACCGGAATGGAACCTGGGACCCTTCAGTCCACAAGCCGACGCCCTATCCACTGAGCCAAAACGGTTTCAGCAGCAATCAGTTTTTATCTCAGATTCTTCCGCTAACCAGTCGAACTGACTTTGAAATGCTGAGGCCATATTCAGTTTCCACAGAACATAGTATTGTCAATTCATCATGTCTGGATTCTGGGTTGAAAGTGAGGGTCCTTATTCCTCCCAATTTAGGATATGTCTAATGTGACCTGCTTTCTCTTTGGGACTGTCCTAAGTATTACTAGCTATACACTACTTATTTCAAGCATCATAAAAAGTTGTTATTTTCTATTATTGGAACACTTTTTTATTCTAGTAAGAGAAAATATGTGGACAAGTAAGTGCGTTATTTTAAAAGCTATCATTTTCTTTCAGGTTGTTAGTTTGTTTGCTATTATCAAATTAAATATGGAAGATAATTTGCTCTCTCTTTTTTGTCTGCATGTTTTTTATGAACTAAAATTTATCTTCAAACAAGAAAAGTGTAATTTGAACAAAATCAAATCAATATTACTTATTTATTGAATATGATGTTGGAATTTGTTAGCTTACTTAAAAGAAACTGTGTGTTGGAATTTATCATATTATTAGGTATTCCTGAAAAAGCTGCACTTTAAGTACTGCTAAAGAAGGGAGTAAATTAGCATATGATTAAGAAATTGCATGGAAGCCCTTCTTTTAGTACACAGAACTTTTTTTCCTATGCATAGAGCAAATTGAGGGAGTTCTTCCAATAGTCTCTTTAGTTTATTTAGAAAAATATCAACAAATCACTGAAGAAAGGAATGGTTACTTTTCCATGCCTTGAAACATTAGGTTTGTGAGGGCAGGATAGCATGTATGAGCAAGAAAAATAGACTGCTTCTATGAAGTACAATATAAATATTAAAGACATAGTGAAGAATATTTTACATTTTCCCAAAGAAAGTGCAAAAGAATAGCAATTTATAGAGAGTTCCCTGGAAAAATCAAAGAAAAGCAATTGACTATGTGTGCAGGGTAAAAATTGGTTCTTTCATTTTTTTACATAATAGGCATATTTAATGACTTTGAATTCTTTCCATTATATCAAATAAAAATAACTACAATTTTAAAGTAAGAATGCATGGCAGTATGGAACTATGGGATTCACTTATCCCTACTTCTATCATTCTATCAGTATTTTTCTAATTGGTCTTCTGATCTACTGTAATGATTCTGTCAAGAAGAGTTTAAATCATATTTTGGTGTTTTCTGAATATTATGTATTAACGGAATATAAAATATTTTCTTGCCAGCTATTTCTCAAAGGGATTATACACAATACTATGATCATATTTCTAAACAAAAGGAGGAGATTTGCAGATGTATACAAGGCTTCTTCAAGAAACATATACAGTATAAATTCTTAGACGAAGACTGTAAGTATTTTTTTAATGACTCAGTGAAATGAAGTGAAATACATAATGTTAATGTACCTTATTTCACAGTGGCACTTATTTTAAAACTAGAGGCTTGGTGCATGAAAAACATGAACTGGGGATGGGGGTCCCTCAGCCTGACTGCACCTTCTCACAGTCCAGGACCCCTTGTGGGATGTCTGGCAGTCGGACATCCCTCTTGCAGTCCGGGACACCTCACTCTTTACTGCCTGCCTGGTTGCTGGTCCTTAGTGCTGCTGCAGAGGTGGGAGAGGCTCCTACCACTGCTGCTGTGCTTCCCAGCGTGAGCCTAGCTTCTGGCTGAGCGGAGCTTCCCCTGTGGGAGCACTCTGATCACCAGGGGGTGGTTCCTGCATTGAGTGTGTGCCCCTGGTGTTCAGTGTGCATCATTGTGACCAGTCATTCTGGTCATTCAGCCATAAGGGTCACTTAGGCTTTTATTATATAAACTAGAGGCCCAGTGCACGAAATTCATGCATGGCGGGGGAGGGTCCTGTCAACCCAGCCTTCATGCACCCTCTCCAATCCGGAACCCCGCAGGGGATGTCTGACTGCCGGTTTAGGCCCCATTTTGGGGATCAAGCCTAAACCGGCAGCCAGTCATCCCTCTCACAATCCTAGACAGCTGGCTCCTAACCACTTGCCTGCCTGCCTGATTGCCCCTAAATGCCTCTGCCTTCCAGCCTGATCACCCCAAACTGCTCCCTTCCCCTCCTCCCTGCTGGCCTGATTGCCCCAATTGCCCCCCCTGCTGGCTTGATTGCCCCATGCAGCCTGCTTCTCAGTCATTTGGTTGCCCCTCACTAATCCCCCTGCCTGCCTGGTTGCCCCACGCAGCCTGTTCAGTCGTCTATTCCATTGCGATGGTCTCTTAGGCTTTATTTTTATAGATAGGATTTAAAACACTATTTTAAGTGTTTTGCTATATTATTATTTGGTATTGCTGATGGTTGCATGATAATTTTAACTTATTTGATCAGAATTTCCCTCTCCCCCTTTTTTTTGGTTCTTTTTTGATTAGTCCTCACTGGAGGATATTTTTCCATTGATTTTTTTTTTTTCCTCTATGCCAATTTGTATTCATTGATTTTTAGAGAGAGTGGAAGGGAGGATGAGAGACACAGAGAGAGATCAATGTAAGAGAGGCACATCGAGTAGTTGCCTCTTACACGCGCCCAGATCAGGGCTGGGGATGGAAACTGCAACTGAGGTATGTGCTCTTGACCAGAATTGAACCTGGGACTGTTCAGTCTGCTGGCCAATGCTCTATCCACTGAGCCAAACTGGCTAGGTCTAATCAGAGTCCCTATTTAATACTAAGAGTTTTTTCACCTGCCATTTTAGATATTTCATTATATATCTCAAAGGATCTATCTACAGATGATGTAATGCTTCTGTTATTAGAACTAAATTAGCTATATGACTGATCTGCCTTCTTAGATTATTTCTTTAAATGATCAGATAGCATCAGTTATATAGTAAACTTTTGTGAGTTGGCTTTAAGAATTGAAAGTATATTGTATATATAAGAGAAAGTTTTATGCATCTTAAAATTTTATCTACTATGATTTACCGTTTTTCTACTTGCCAAGCCTGGTTACAGATTTGATTTAAAAAGAAAATTAAGCATAGCTACATTTTATGCTTCCGTACTACAAAGTTTACTCATTTCATTTTCCATCCCATTAATTGGTGCTTCTTTTATTGGAACATAGAACTTATTTATTATGGTGAACTGTTTGAGATGATGTTGGTGTTTGGTTTGAATTTTTAAATATAATAGATTATAAACCCTAGCCAGTTTGGCTCACTGGATAGAGCATTGGTCTATGGATTAAAGGGTCCTAGATTCAATTCCATGCCCAGGTTATGGGCTCAATCCACAGTAGGGAGCATGCAGGAAGCAGCTGATCAATGATTCTCTGTCATCATTGATGTTTCTTTCTCTTTTTCCCTCTCCTTCTCTGAAATCAATAAAAATATATTTAAAAGAATTTTTAAAAAAAATATAATAGATTATGGCTAATAGTAGAGAAAGGAAAAACAAAATTATATAAGCAAAACATTGCATTTTATGTTTAAAGTTTTGAGATTTAGAAGTATGAAGTCCTCCAGGTTAATTGTATTCTACTGTTAGATTAATAATAAAATGAATTTTAATTTTCAAAAGGAGGCTTAGATCAGTGGTTGCCAGCCGGTGGTCCATGGACTACCTTATTATCCGTGAAGTCCGAAAGATTGGCGACCGTTGGTTTAAGGAAAGCTTTGGAGCAGCTGTTGCTTGTTATTAACTTTGAGTTTTTTTTGTTTGTGTTTTATTTTACAGTTGTATTCGATATATATAGAGACAGTAGGGTAAGTAAACACTATGCATGATTACTTTAAAATAAGGACTGATCTTATAAGTGGACTATATAGCCATTATGAATGTAAAGGGCCTCCTGCTCAAAAAATATTTTCTCAAGGTAAGGTGTTTGAAAGTCACAGTGGTCAAGAATCTTCCCTTAACATATACTTAACATTAGAAGACAAATTATCAATAGTTAATTAGGTACAACAAATTCAGGGAATTTTTGAGAATTTAAATTATTTTTTTATTTTTCATTTACAATTGACATACAATGTTATTTTAGTTTCAGGTGTACACCCAGTGATTAGACATTTCATAACTTACTACTGAGTGATCATGCTGATGAACCTAGTATCTATCTGACATCATAATCTGGTTATTAGAATATTATACTATATTTTACATTCCCATGACTATTTTGTTACTATCAATTTGCACTTTTTAATCTTTTTACCTTTTTCACCATCCCTCCAATTATCTTTCCATCTGGCAAAAATCAAAATGTTCTCTATCTATGAGTCTGTTTTTGTTCTTCTTCATTTACTTCATTTTTATAGATTCATTTGTTGATAGATGTATTTATTGCCAATGTATTGTTTATATTTTTAATCTTTTTTTCTTCTTCTTAAAGACTCTTTAACATTTCATGTAATACTGGTTTAGTGGTGATGAACTCCTTCAGCTTTTTCTTGTCTGGGAAGCTCTTCATATGTCCTTCAATTCTAAATGATAGCTTTGGTAGGTAGAGTAATGTTTGTTGGTTGTAGATACATGCTTTTCATCATTTTGAATATTTTTTGCCAATCCTTTTTAGCCTACAAAGTTCCTTTTGAGAAATCAGGTGACTGTTTTATGGGGGCTCCTTTATAAGTAACCAACTGCTTTTCTCTTGTTGCTTTTAAGATTCTCTGTCTTTACTTTTGGCATCTTAATTAAGATGCATCTTGGTGTGGGCATCTTTGGGTTCATCTTATTTGGGACTTCTTGTACTTCCTGAACTTGTATGCCTATTTTCTTCACATGGTTTTTTTCAAATAGATTTTCTATTTCTTCCTGTCGTCTCTTTCTGGCACCCCATGATGTGAATGTTGGTACACTTCAACTTGTCCAGAGGGTCCTTACACTATCTTCATTGTTTTGGGTACTTTCTTCTTTTTTTGCTGTTTTGATTGGGTGTTTTTTGCTCCTGATATTCCAAATCACTGTTTTGATTCTTGGCTTTACCTAATCTCCTGTTGATTCCCTGTAAATTATTCTTTATTTCATTTGGTGTATTTTTCATTTCTGACTGGTTCTTTTTTATGCTCTTGAGGTCCTTACTAAGTTCCTTGAGTAACCTTAGAACCAGTGTTTTGAACTCTGCATCTAGTAAATTGCTTGTCCCCATTTTGTTTAGTTTTTTTCTCTGGAGTTTTGTCTTTTTCTTTCATTTGGGACATATTTCTTTGTCTCCTCATTTTGCAGCCTCCCTGTATTTGTTTCTATGTATTAGGCAAAACTGCTACATCTCCTGGGCTTGGTAAAGTGGCCTAATGTAATATGTATCCTATAGGGTCCAGTGGCACAGCCTCCCTGATCACCCAAGCTGGGCATTCCAGTTGTGTCCCTCCCCTTCTCCCCAATGTGTCTGTGTATGCCCTTTTGTAGTTGAGCCTTGATTGCTGTTGGCATATCAGTGGGAGGGATTTACCCCCTGGCTATTCCATTGCAAGGACTGGCTGTGTTTGTGAAGTGCCACTGCACAGAAGTGCCACTGAACTCTGTGCCACCCTATGTTCCCCTAAAGAATCTGATTCCTCATTCCCTCTGTGAGAACTGAAGGGTGGGCATAGCAGAAACAAGGATGAAAAGAAATTAGGAACTCCCAAGACTGTTTGTATTCTGTACCCAACAGAATACAAACAACCATGGAGAATCAGCTGTTCAGTGGCACTTCATACAATTAGTCTTTTTTTTTTTTTTAATGAGACATTTTTACCAGGATTTCTTCTTAGAAACATGGGGAGTGGGGAGGGAAGAAGTTAGAGGGGCTCTGGCAAGCAGATCTGCTTGTCTGGGTGCCTACAGTAAAGAACCGTTGAGGCAGACGACTTGGGCCTGGGAGGAAAGCCTGCAGTGCAGGTCCCCCTTCTCTAGGGACTAAAAGCAAGGAACTGGAAGCAAACTGAAACCCCTGTCATCCTACCCATCTTCTGAGAGTCTGTAGAGAATGATCTAAGGAGATAAGCTTACATTTAAAATTAGAGGATAATTTGGAGCATATACACTATTTACAGGATACCCTGCAAAGAACAGGGAAGGTGAAACTGCTGGGCACAGAATACAGACAGTTTTGGGAGTTCCTAATCTCTTTTCATCCTTGTTTCTGCTGTGCCCACCCTTCAATTCTCACAGTGGGAATGAGGAATCAGATTCTTTAGGGGAGCATAGGATGGCACAGAGTTCAGATACCAGGGCCTTGAGGCTTGTAGAGGGCCGAGTGGTGACAATGGCATGATGTCTGCCTTGGGATAACAAGGTGGGATTAGAGGGGCAGACAGTCCCTGCTTTCTGTCCTTACTCAGGCCTTGGATGGCCCAGCCACACAACTGCAAAGAGTGGACAGCTTGAGCAGCAAGGGTAAGGTCAGGTCTCTACCGCAGCTCAGGCATGAACTGAGCCCAGTTGATGTTGTCAGGGCCCAGCAGGTCCTCCTCCAGGCCAGGGAAGCTGATGTCCAGCAGAATCTTGCTCAGGCTGTCATTTATTGTGTCTAAAACCAGGCCTTCTGGCAGAGAACAGTTGGCTGGAAGGCTGGCCTATGACTCCCTGATCCTGGTGTAGCCTGGCTTAGGGACTTCCATTTCTGAGATAGAACAGCTACTAAAGGGATCAGAGTTGAGGTCAAAGGGCTTAGAATTGAGGAGTTCTTGGGGTGAATCAAAGAGCGGGATACTTTTCAATGGGATGGTACTGGAATCTGTCAGCCCCAGGGAGTCAGGTAGGGGGCCAAAGGCACCCTCAGGGGTTTGTACTGGGCTGAACTCTAACCCCCCAATTTTGGCTGGGGTGTAAGCCTCCAGGATTTGGGGCTCAAGGGGAGGACAGATTTGCTCAGGGTAGAGGAGATGGGCAGCGTCTCCTTAATGGGTGTCTTAAAAGGTCCTCCCTCCTCCTGAGAGTAGTCAAGCTAAGAGGCAGGCACAGAGGGCTCTGAAGGAAGAGTGAGCTCTGTGACTGGTCTTGAAGTCCCAGGGGCCTCTCAGAAGAGCAGCTCAGGCTCATCCACACAAGGAGGCAGTAGGTGCTGTTTCCTTCAAGACTGGCTCATTTCCCTCCCCTCCCTTCATTTAATTATGAGCATTTCAGACACACTCCGGGTTGGGGATCTGAGCCCACTGTAGGACTTCTTGGACTTTGGAGTGGGAGAGTGAGGGGAGTCCTCCTCCCAGGACTGAGACAGTTCCTCTTTGACAGATGGGCATGGCGAGGGCCGACCCATGCCAGAGGTGTGGGGAATCCCGGGAGATCCTGGGAGGGGAGGGGGTCCCTGGCCAGGGGTTGGGGGTAGGGTTGGGCACCCACACAGTCGGTCTTATTTCATTAGGGCTGTGGTGCCCGCTGAGTCTGCCCCCTGAGTGTGTCACTATGGAGATAGTTGGGTAGTGTTTCAATCTGGGTCTCAAACTATCCACCAGGTGTGCTGGGGACCTCCCAGGAAGTGTGGGTGAAGGTCAGCTAAGGCCCCTTTGTTCTGCCCAGGGCCACCTGGCTTGAGCTGCAAAGTGGTCTACAGCTGCTTGCTACCTGTGCTGGGCTTGGAGATATCCAGGAGAGGCTCATCTGTGAACCAAGGCCAGCTGCCACTAGTGCCAGACCTGGGGCCACTTAGCAAGAGGTGTGGTGCATGTTGAGGCCAGATGCCACTTGTTTGAGAGATTTTAGGAAAATCTGAAACATGAGCCAAAACAAGTGGTTCATATGGAAAAGCCAATGGAAACTGGTTGAGTGGGCTTGCAGGTTTGGTGGGGTGGGATCTCAGGTAATTATAGGATGGGACAAAGAGTGATAGCCACGTTGATGGAGACTTGTATATGGCTCCCACTTGCCGTCTCTGGGGTGGAGGTCTCATCAGAGGAACAATAGCCTCTGCCAGCACTTTTGTCTGGGAGAAAGTTGCACTCCCAGCTCTGGCCCTCATGCCAAACACTTCAGTTTCTCCCAATATGTCCCTGGTGCCTTTTGGGCTGCTGTCCCAGCACTGGAGCTCAAAGGGAGAGAGTCAGATAAGTCTGTGTGCAGGTCCCTTAAAAGGAATTTCAGTAGCTCTCCCTCTCACTCAGCCTCAGTTCCCACTGGTTTTTACAGCCAGAATTTATAGGGACTTCTCTTCCCAGGATTGGAATCCTGGACTTCAGGACCTGGTGTGGGGCTGGGACCCCTTGCTCCTAAGCGTGGACATCTGCAGCCAAGATATCCCTCCTGATTTTTATTCAGTACATGTGGGTGTGGGACCATTCCGTTCGATATGTCTGCATCTCCTAGCCAACAACATGGTTTCTTTAAATTTCTAGTTGTAGAAATCTATCCAGCTAGATTTCAGGTGGTTCTGAGTGATAGTTTTTCTGTTGTTTAGTTGTAATTTTTATATGGTTGTGGGAGGATGTGAGTAACACATTTACCTATGCCACCATCTTAATTGAAAGTCTCTGGATTATTATCATTATTAATAATTATTATTACTATTTTATTGATTGATTTTAGTGAGAGAAAAGAAGGGGAATAGAGACAAACATCGTCGGTTTGTTGAACCCGCAACGTTGGCATAAATGACAGTGCTTTAACAACTGAGCTATCCATCCAGGTCTTCATTACTGTTTTTAATTTAAAAAAATTTTTATTACAGTTGACATACAAAATTATATTAGTTTTAGGTGTACAACGAAGTGATTAGACATAGTACCCATCTGACTTGGTTATTACAATATTATAGACTATATTCCTTATGGTATACTTTAATCCTTGTGATTGTTTTTCTAATTAGCAATTTGTATGTCTTAATCCTTTGCTCTTTTAATCCATACCCCCAACACCATCATTTGGCAGCCTTCAATTTGTTCTCTATCAGTTAATTTTTGCTTTGTTTGTTCCTTTATTTTGTTTCTGTATATAAATGAAATCATGTGGTATTTGTCCTTCTCTGTCTGACTTGTTTCACTTAACATAATACCCTTTGGGTCCATCCATGTTGTTGCAAATGATAAGATTCCATTGTTTTTTTATGCCCAAGTAATTTTCCATTGTTTACACATATACCACATCTTCTTTATCCATTTGTTTATTGATGGACACTTAGGTTTCCATATCTTAATTGTTATAAATAATGCTGCAATAAACATAGGAGTGCGTATGTCTTTTTAAATTCATGTTTTGGGTTTCTTCAGATAAATACCCAGAAGTGGAATTGCTGGGTCATAAGGTAATTCTATTTTTCATTTTTTGAGGAACCACCATATTGTTTTCCACACTGCCTGCACCAATTTATAATCCCACTAAACGTGTCTAGGATTTTCTTTTCTCCACATCCTTACCAACACTTGTTTGTTGATAGCCATTATGACAGGTGTGAGGTGATATCTTTTTGAGGTTTTAATTTGCATTATAGGCATTATTAATTTAACAGATAACTAAATGGCCACCTTATATCTTACTTTCCACTCTTGTCGAGTCTAGGCGTGCTTAAAATAGTTGAGTTTGCACACTTTTATTTTTTTCTCAACAAAGCCTCTTTTCAAGATAATATTTAGAAATAATCAGATATTCCCCTCCTCCGCCCCTCTCCCTACACACAGTTTTTCCAGTCCTTGACTAGTGAAATCTTTCTAGAGTAGTTTTAAAGGTCTAAGCAGAACCGTAGAGTTCTCTCCCAGCCTGTACTAGAATGAGCAGACAAAAGGCAGTCTGGGCACATCTGACCTGTTTGCATACTTAAATGTGGCCAGGAATTTGTCATTTGATATTCAGATAATTATTTTTACCATTATTCGAGAGCCTCTGATGTATTAGATGCTATACTGCTAATACAAATCTTCCAACAAGATGATCTGCTGACCTTGAGGAGCTTAATCTCAAGACTTGAAACCCCGGGCATTGTCATGGTAGCAAGCTGGATCAAGTCAGTTAGGGAGTGAACTTAGCCCTTTGCCCTGAATGTGTAGCACAGAAGAGCTTTATTCTCATTTAATTCAGTATCTCAATCCATATACCCCTGTGAGGTATTATTTGTTCCCATTTTACAGATATTAAAATTGAAGCAACTATGTGTTAATGCAATTATATATATTTTTAAATTTAATAAATCTTTATTATTCAGATTATTACAATTGTTCCTCTTTTTTCCACCTATAGCTCCCCTCCACCCGGCTCCCATTCCACCCTCTGCCCTTACCTCCTCCACATTGTCCTCATCCATAGGTGTATGATTTTTGTTCATTCTCTCTCCGCACTCCCCTCAGCCCTTACCTCCTGAGAAGTGTCAGTCCACTCCCTTTTTATGCCCCTGATTCTATTATATTCACCAGTTTCTTCTGTTCATCAGATTATTTATTTACTTGATTTTTAGATTCATATGTTGATAGATTATGTATTTGTTGTTCCTAATTTTTATCTTTACCTTTTCTTCTTCCTTTCTTAAAGAGTACCTTTCAGCATTCATATAATACTGGTTTGGTGTTGATAAACTCCTTTAGCTTTTTCTTATCTGTGAAGCTCTTTATCTGACCTTTAATTCTGAATGATAGCTTTGCTGGGTAGAGTAATCTTGGTTGTAGCTTCTTGCTGTTCAACACTTTGAATATTTCTTGCCACTCCCCTCTGGCCTGCATAGTTTCTGTTGAGAAATCAGCTGACAATCGTATGGGTGCTCCTTTGTAGGTAATTAACTGTTTTTCTCTTTGTCTTTTGCTCTTGGCATTTTAATTATAATGTGTCTTGATGTCGTCCTCTTTGGATTCCTTTTGTTTGGGGTTCTGTGTACTTCCTGGACTTATAAGTCTATTTCTTTCACCAGGTGGGGAAGTTTTCTGTCATTATTTCTTTAAATAGGTTTTCAGTATCTTGCTCTCTCTCTTCTTCCGGCACCTCTATAATTCTGATGTTGGCATGCTTGAAGTTTTCGCAGAGGCTCCTTACACTATCTTCAAATTTTTGAATTCTTTTCTCTTTTTTCTTCTTCAATTGAGTGTTTTCTGCTTCTTTGTATTTCAAATCTTTGACGTGATTCTTGCATTCCTCTAGTCTGCTGTTAGATCTCTGTATAATATTTTTTATTTCAGTCAGTGTATGTTTAATTTCTAGTTGGTCCTTTTTCATCTCCTCTTGGGTCTTGCTAAATTTATCTTTTGTAGGAAATATTTGAAAAACCTTATAACCGTGGTTTTGAACTCCATATCCAGTTGTTTGTTTTCCTCCATTTCTTTTGCTTGTGATCTGTTTCTTTGTCTCCGCATTTTTGCTGCTTCCCTGAGTTGGTAGAGTAGCTTTGTGTGCTAGGTGTCCTATATGGCCCTATAGCTTCGCCTCCCCAGTTACCTGAGGTGGACTCTCTTGATGCACCCCTTTGTGGACTGTGTGTACAGACTTGTAGTTAAGTCTTGATTGTTGTTGGTATCACTGGGGGGAATTGACCTCCAAGCCAATTGGTAGTGAGGATCAGTGGTATCTGTTCCGGAAGAGCTTCTCTGCTGGAGTCAGCCTTATGATACAAGACTTGCAAAATTGCAATAGCCTCTGTGTTCAGCTTGGATAGGGACTAAGTCTCAGGTCTGAGCAGACAACCTTGGCTTCCTGTCAATCCTGCCCTATGAGGCCCCCGGGTCTCAGTACTCCTCAGTAATCACTGCAGCCCTCTCTGTGCACACATGCCTCCAAACTTATGCCTTTCGAGTCTCCCAAGTTTCTGTGTGCTCTGGGGACCCATATGAGTCTGAGTCCTCAGAGTATCGCCTGAAACTGGGGTTCAGTGCAGTCGGAAGAGGAGTTCAGCGCTGTTGGGAGGTTCAGTCTTCCTCCTGCCAGCAGCACAATAAGCAGTCAGTCCTCTCTGCATGCACTGGCACCTCCAGATCTTTGCCTTTTGCTGGTCCTTTGAGTTTCCCTGAGTTTCTGTGTACTCCTCCCTTTTTTTGACAGTCTGGACTCCCCCTGTATGAGTCTCACCCAGAACTGGGGTTCAGTGTAGTTGGAACTTGAGTTCAGTGCAGTTGGAGTTTCTGCCTCCCTCCTGCTAGAGCAGCGGTTCTCAACCTGTGGGTTGCAACCCCTTTGGGGGTCGAATGATCGTTTCACAGGGGTTGCCTAAGACCATCGGAAAATGCAGATATTTACATCACGATGCATAACAGTAGCAAAATTTCATGGTTGGGGGTCATCACTACATGAGGAACTGTATGCAAGGGTCGTGGCCTTAGGAAGGTTGAGAACCAATGGCCTAAATAAAATCTTTTCCAGCCATGCCAAAGGCTGAAGGGATTTATGACTGAAGAATATACTACTAGGAAGAACTGGATCCAGAAAGCAGTGAGAGGCAAGAAGCAGCGGTACAAAGACACTGAACAGCAACAATCATGACTAAGTTAGGGGGATAAACACAAACTGGAACTAAATATCAGACATCACGCCCAGCTGGCATGGCTCAGTGGTTGTCAACCTATGAATGAGGAGGTCACCATTCAATTTTCTGGTCAGGGCACATGCCAGAGTTGTGGGCTCAATCCCCAGTGTGGGGCATGCAGGAGGCAGCTGATCAATATTGATTCTCTCTCATCATTAATTTCCCCTTCCTCTCTGAAATCAATAAAAATACATTTGAAAAATAAAATAAATTAAAAAGTAAAAATCAGACATCACATGTAATACAAAAGTGGATGCTGGGAATTAGTGTACAAAAGTCATTGCATCCCAAGAACAACAGGATATAAAATTAACTTCAAAGCTTATTAAATACCCATATTAAGATTTAGTTGTTAATTTCTACCAAAATGAACAGAAATAAAAAACTAAACTTCAAAATTACTGGTTGGGGGAGTGGGGGAGAGAAGTGTGGAGGGGTAAGGAGGAAGACTAAAGAAAAACCAGTAATATAAATTAAAAGAAAAAAAGCACAGGAAAATAAAGCAAACTGAAATTCAAGGTAAGATGGTGGAAAACATTCAAATATCCAATATAATAAATGCATCAATACTTACCAGTTAAAACCAGCAATTATCAGTGAATAAAAACACAAAACCGGCAATATACTACTTATAAGACCTGTGCACACACCTAAAACCTAACAGCTATTGAAAAAGATAAATTCTAAGACCAAAAGAAAACTGTAATAACACAATCAATATCAGAGCAAAACATACTTTAAATGCCAAAAGCACAAAAGCATTCTTAGGGATAGAATCACTACCTGACCAAGAGAATTCACGGGGAAAACAAAGTCATTGTGAATTAGTATTTGTTGAAGAATATAACCTCAAAATCTATAACAAAAAAGCTAACAGAATTAGAAAGAGGAGATGTTAATAAAACCCTGTAACTGACAGATTAAGTAGAGAAAAAAATTAAGATTTTTTTTTATAGTTCTAAAAAAGATTTTTGTATGTAATGGTTAAACATATACAAAGGTAGAAAAAATAGTATAAAAAAAAACAATATATCTAACAGTTTCCAGTAATCTTGTTGATCCTCATGGCTGAACTTTCATCTATATCCCAAAATCAGTATTATTTTGAAGGTATTGTCAGACATCATTTCATTCATGAGATACAAATGATTTTAACAACATTATTAAGCTTAATCGAAAAAGCAATTGCAGAAACCTGACACTCTAGAAGCTGTGCTTTCTTTTTCAATCATACATAGACAGCTATAAAAAGTGACCAAGTTGTAAAGCCAATTTCAATGATATTAAAGACTGAAGACCAGACATAGTACCAGTACAGTAACATAAGGGGCCTGGAATAATTTTTCAAGTATCTAAGGGCAATTACTCTAAATTCTAGTGGTGCATCAGTATCACTTAAGGAGCATCTTAAAATACATGCATGTTCCCAGACCATTGCTTTACATACATAAAATCAAAATCTATCAGCACTGACTCAACTCGCTAGCTGCAGTAAGAAAGCAGATACATCAAAATATTGCCAAGCCCTCACACTTTAGATTTATTTCATATGAGACCACATAAAATAGTTAGTTTTCCATAAGAAATATCACAAAAATACATATATAAGGAAGTGCCTAACAAATGGTGATACTAACTGAATGCAAATTAGTTTTACATCATGGTTTAAATCTCTTCTTAGAAATTTTCAGGATGTTTATACTGGTGTGTTTCTCACTTTAAATATATACAATGATTTTCATTGTGTAAGATCACAGCAGTAATTACTTATGCACATCTCCAACTTCAATTAAGACATTTGCAGAACTGGATATTTGCCAGTGAAATACTGAGAGACTGGTAAATTCCAAATTTTCAAATGCCATTAATATAGTTGCATTAAAGTTGGAAAACCAAGATGGCATCATAGGTGAACACCTAAACTACTGCCTCACACAATAATTTCAAAACTACAGCTAAAAGAAAAAACGGTCATCATCCGAACCACAGGAAAGCTGGCTGAGTCGAAATTCTACAACTACAGTAGAAGGAAAGAGAGGGGCTCATGGAGACTCAGAGGAGCTGCAAAAATCTGAGGTATGAAGACACATGCGTAGCGAGGATGGCAGTGGGGTTTTGCAAGTCTGGTATCATAAGGCTGAATCCAACACAGAAGTTCTATCAGCCTAATGAAAATGCTGAGACAAGGGAAGAAATGGAGGAAAACAAACGACTGGATATAGAGTTCAAAACACGCTTATAAGGTTTTTCAAGAATATCCTAGAAAAGTTGGATAAAGTTAGCAAGACCCAAGAGGAGATGAAAAAGAACCAACTGGAGATGAAAAAGAACCAACTAGAGATGGAACTAGAAATTAAACATACACTGACTGAAATAAAAAATATTATACATAGTCCTAACAGCAGACTAGAGAAAGGCAAGGATCAAGTCAAAAATTTGAAATATAAAGAAGCAGAAAACACTCAACTGGAAAAGCAAGAAGAGAGAAGAATCCAAAAATGTGAAAATAATGTAAGGAGCCTCTGGGATAGCTTCAAGCATACCAACATCAGAATTGTGGGGATGCCAGAGGAAGAGAGAGAACAAGATACTGAAAACCTATTTAAAGAAATAATGACTGAAAATTTCCCACATCTGGTAAAAGAAATAGACTTACAAGTCCAGGAAGTACACAGAACCCCATATAAAAGGAATCCAAAGAGGACCACACCAAGACACATCATAATTAAAATACCAAGAGCAAAAGACAAAGAGAATATTAAAAGCAGCAAGAGAAAAACAGTTCATTACCTACAAGGGAGCACTCATATGACTATCAGCTGATTTCTCAACAGAAACGATGCAGGCCAGACGGGAGTGGCAAGAAATATTCAACGTGATGAACAACAAGAACCTACAACCAAGAATACTCTACCCAGCAAAGCTATCATTCAGAATTGAAGGGCAGATAAAAGAGCTTCACAGATAAGAAAAGCTAAAGGAGTTCATCAACTTCAAACCAGTATTATATGAAATGCTGAAAGGTACTCTTTAAGAAGAGGAAGAAGAAAAAGGTAAAAGTTATGAACAACAAATACATATCTATCAACAAGTGAATCTAAAAATTAAAGAATTATAAATTTGCTCCACAGAATAAACTGGTGAATATAATAGAATCAGGAGCACAGAAAGGGAGTGGACTGATAATTCTCAGGGGGAAAGGGGTGAGGGGTGTACAGGGAGAGACTGGACAAAAATCATACACCTATGGATGAGGTCCATGGGAGGGAGGGAAGGGAAGAGAGAAGGGTGGGAGCTGGATGGAGGGGAGCTATGGAGGGGAAAAAAGAGAAACAAATGTAATAATCTGAATAATAAAGATTTGATAATAAAAAAAAGAATTCCTTTTTTGTATGGCAACATAGTAATCCATTGTGTAGATGTACCATAGTTTTCTGATCCACTCATCTGCTGATGGGCACCTAGGCAGTTTCCAAATGAACATAGGGGTGCATATATCCTTTCTGATTGGTGTTTCTAATTTCTTAGGATATATTTCTAGGAGTGGGATCACTGGGTCAAATGGGAGTTCCATTTTTAGTTTTTTGAGGAAACTCCATACTGTTCTCCACAGTGGCTGCACCAGTCTGTATTCCCACCAGCAGTACACGAGGGCTCCTTTTTCTCCACATCCTCACCAGCACTTGTAATTTGTTGACTTGTTTCTCACACCATTCTGACAGGTGTGAGATGGTATCACATTGTTGTTTTAATTTGCATCTCTCTTATAATTAGTGACTTTGAACATGTTCTCATGTGTCTTTTGATCTTCCGTCTGTCTTCTCTCGAAAAGATTCTATATAGGTCTGTTGCCCTTTCTTATTATTGGATCATTTATGTTCCTTTTATTAAGTTGTATAAGTTGTCTGTAGATGTTGGAGATTAAACTTTTATCAGTGATAATATTTGCAAATATAGTCTCCAATATAGTGGGCTATCTTGTTGTTTTGTTGATGATTTCTTTTGCTGTGCAAAAGCTTTTCATTTTGATATAGTCTCATTTGTTTATTTTCGCTTTAGCTTACATTGCCCTAGGAGTAGTATCAGTGAAGAAATTCCTTCGGCATTATGTCTGAGATTATGCTGCCTGTGGATTCCTCTAGTATTTTTATGGTTTCTGTCTTATGTTTAAGTCCTGTTTCCATTTTGAGTTAATATGTGTGTATGGTGTAAGTTGGTGGTCTAGTTTCAGTTTTCTGCATGTATCTGTCCAATTTTCCCAACACCATTTATTGAAGAGACTGTCTGGACTCCATTGTATTTTCATGCCTCCTTTGTCAAATATTAATTGAGCATAGTGGTTTGGGTCGATATCTGTATGGTCTATGTGTCTATTCTTGTGCCAGTACCAGGCTGTTTTGAGAACAGTGGCTTTGTAATACAGCTTGAAATCTGGTATTGAGATCCCACCTACTTTATTCTTCTTTCTGAGGATTGCTGTGGCTATTTGGGGTCTTTTTTTGTTCTAGATGGATCTTTGGAGAGTTCTTTCTAGATCTGTGAAATATGCCATTGGTATTTTAATGGGAAGTGCTTTGAATCTGTGGATAGCTCTGGGTAGTTTGGATATTTTAATGATGTTGATTCTCCCAATCCATGAACATGGTATGCTCTTCCATCTGTTTACATCTTCCTCTGTCTCTTTTTTCAGTGTCCTGTAGTTTTCCGCATAGAGGTCTCTTACCTCCTTAGTTAAGTTTATTCCTAAGTATCTTAATTTATTTGGTGCGATGGTAAATGGGATTGCTTTTTTAGTCTCTCTTTCTGTAATTTCACTATTAGTGTATAGAAATGTCACAGATTTCTTGGCATTAATTTTCTATCCTGCTGCATTGCCGAATTTATTTATTAAGTCAGTTAGTTTTGGGATGGAGTCCTTCGGGTTTTTTATGTACAGTATCATGTCATCTGCAAATAAGGACAGCTTTACTTCTTCTTTTCCAATTTGGATGCCTTTTATTTCTTCTTCTTGTCTACTTGCAATGGCTAATCTTTCCAGTGATATGTCGAACAGGAGTGGTGAGAGTGGGCATCCCTGTCTTCCTGTTCTTAGGGGAAATGGTTTTAGTTTTTGCCCATTGAGTATGATGTTAGCTGTGGGCTTATCATATATGGCTTTTATGATGTTGAGGTATGCTCCTTCTATTCCCACCTTGTTGAGAGTTTTTATCAACAAAAATTGTTGGATTTTGTGAAATGCTTTTTCTGCATCAATTATATGACTATGTGAATTTTATCTCTCAATTTGTTTATGTGATATATCATGTTTATTGATTTGCAGATATTGTATCATCCTTGCATTCCTGGGATAAATCCTACTTAGTCATGGTGTATGTTCTTTCTGATGTATTGCTGGATCCGATGTGCTAGAAATTTGTTGAGGATTTCGGCATTTATGTTCATGAGGGATATTGGCCTGTAATTCTCTTTCATTGTGTTGTCTTTATCTGCTTTTGGTATTAGAGTGATGCTGGCTTCATAGAAGGAGCTTGGGTGTGTTCTTTCTTCTTGAATTTTTTGTAATAGTCTGAAGAGAATAGATTTTAATTCTTCCTTGAATGTTTGGTAAAAGTTCCCTGTGTAGCCATCTGGCTGTGAGCCTATTTTAATTGCTGGAGGCTTTTTGATGACTGCTTCAATTTCTTCCATAGTTATTGGCCTACTTAGATGTTTAGATGCTTCCTTATTGAGTTTTGGAAGGTTATATTTTTCTGGGAATACGTCCATTCCCTTTAGGTTGTCCAATTTGTTGGAATAGAATTGTTCATAGTATTTTTTAACAATCCTTTGTATTTCAATGGGGTCTGTTGTTATTTCATGTCTTTCATTTTTGATTTTGTTTATTTGGATCCTCTCTTTGCTTCTTGGTGAGCCTAGCTAGAGGTTCATCAATCTTGTTTATCCTTTCAAAGAACCAGCTCTTGGTTTTGTTGATTTTTTGTATTGTTTCTTTGGTCTCTATGTTATTTACCTCCGCTCTGATCTTTTACTATTTCCTTCCTTTTGCTTACACTGGGCTTTTCTTATTGCTCTCTCTCTAACTATTTGAGTTGTAGGGTTAAGTAATTTATTACCATAGTTTCTTGTTTTATGCAGTAGGCTTGTACAGCTATGAACTTCCCTTTCAAGACTGCTTTCACTGTGTCCCATAGATTTGGGATTGTTTTGTTTTTATTGTCATTCATTGCCATGATGGTTTTTAGATCTGAGAGGATGCTTTATATGATTTCTATCTTCTTGAATTTGAAGAGACTTTGCCTATAACCTACCATATGGTCTGTCTTTGGAAATGATCCATGTGCACTTGAGAAGAATGTATATTCTGTGACTTTGTCAATGTTCTGAAGATGTCAATTAATTCCATCTGGTCTAGTGAGTTATTTAGGATTACATCAAATTGTTTCTTTGTTGATTTTGTTTATAGTGGGGTATTAAAGTCTCCTACTATGATTGTATTGCTGTCAATCTCTCCTTTGATATCCTCCAGGAGGTTTTTTTTTATGTATTTGGGTGCTCCTGTATTGGGTGCATATCTGTTTACCTTCTTGGATTGCTCCCTTTAGCATTATGAAGTGGCTATCTCTTGTTATGTCCTTCACTTTGAGATCTAATTTTTAAAATATAAGTATTGCTACCCCAGCTTTTTTTTTTTTCATTCGCCTGAAAAACCTTTTTTCATCCCTTCACCTTCAGTCTAAGTGCGTCTTTTTTCTGAGGTGGGTTTCTTGTAGATACCAGATGTATGGGTCGTGTTTTCTTATCCATTCCATTACCCTATGACTTTTGATTGGGGAATTTAATCCAGTTACATTTAAAGTTATTATTGATAGGTACTTATTTGTTGCCATTTTTATTTTTTACCCCTGTGTTCCTTCTTCACTTCCTATTTCTTTTTCTTTCTCTTTTTTTTCTTTTCTTTCTTTCTTTCTTTCTTTCTTTTTTTTTTTTTTTTTTTACAGCAGACCCTTTAGCCTTTCTTGCATGGCTGGTTTGGTGGTAATAAATTAACCCTTAGTCCTTTTTTTGTCTGTGAAGCTCCTGATTTCACCTTCAACTTTGATTGATAGCCTTGCTGGGTACAGTATTCTTGGATTCAGACTCTTCCTTTGCCTGACTTAGTATTTATCATTCCATTCCCTTCTGGTGTTATGAATTTGTTGAGAAATCAGTCGCTAGTCTGATGGCGGTTCCTTTGTAAGTAACTTTCTGTCTCTCTCTAGCCGTTTTTAAATTCTTACTCTGTCGTTGGTGTTTGCCAATTTAATTATAATTTTCCTTGGCATTGGTCTTTTGGTGTTCATTTTGCTTGGTACTCTGTGAGCTTCTTGGATTTGTGTAGATTTTTTCTTTCCTATATCAGGGAAGTTTTCTGTCATTATTTCTTCAAACAGGTTTTCTATTTCTTGCTCACTTTCCTCTTCTTCTGGCACTCCTAGTATGTTGTTTTGTTTTGGGTTGTCCAAAGTTCCCTTAGGCCATTGGTTGTCAACCTTCCTAAGGCCGAGACCCTTGCATACAGTTCCTCATGTGGTGGTGACCCCCAACCATGAAATTTTGCTACTCTTATGCATCGTGATGTAAATATCTGCATTCTCCGATGGTCTTAGGCTACCCCTTTGAAAGGGTTGTTCGACCCCCAAAGGGGTCACGACCTACAGGTTGAGAACCACTGCCTTAGGCTCTCCTGCTTTTTAATTTTTTTTTCTAGAAGGTGCTCTACTTGGGTGTTTTTTCCTATCTTGTCTTGTAGCACACTGATGCGGTCCTTTGGTTCTTATAGTTTACTCTTGATGCTGTCTATTGAGTTCTTTACAGCACTGATGTCATTTTTCATTTCTTCTTGGTTCTTACTCATATTGTCGAATTTGTCTTCCATTCTTTTTAGCCACCTTATGATCATTTCTCTGAATTCTTTTTTTGACAGGTTGCTTGCCTCCATTTCATTTACTTCCTTTTCTGCTGATGCCTGCTTTTCTTTCATATGCGGGCTGTTTCTTTTTCTCCCCATGGTCTCTTTTCCAGGTGTCTGGTTATGTATTTCACTCCACATAAAGGCACAAAATACAACACAACCAGGTACAATGCACAAGGCACTGAACAAAAATGTATTCACGATATTTATAACCACAAATAAAGATGACCACCAGAGAAAGACAAATTAGGGGATAGGAGTGAAGAAAGAAGAAATAAGAAAGAACAAAAAGAAAGGTATGCCAAAATGAAATTGGGAGAAGGGAGAAAAAAAAGTAAGAGAGAAAAGAAAGAGAATAAGAAAGAGAAGGGGAACAAAGTATATATATGGGGAGAAAACTCCATTAGAACAGCCACTAATCCCACCAAATGCCAGCAATAAGTTCTTGGAGATTAATACAAACTACAAACAACAACTAATATCAAGCGAGGGAAAAACAGAAATAAAAAACAAACAAAAAGAAAGCAAACAGGAAAACAAAAAGAATAAGGAAAACAATCTCACAAAAAAGTATAAAAAACCTATATAATCAACCTTCAAGCAAACAACAACAAAAGCATAGAGAGAAAAACATTTTTTTGTTTTTAATATATTTATTGATTTTTTTACAGGGCGGAAGAGAGAACGATAGAGAGCTAGAAACATCGATGAGAGAGAGACATTGATCAGTTGCCTCCTGCACGCCCCCTACTGGAGATGTGCCTGCAACCAAGGTACAGACCTTGACCGGAATCAAACCTGGAACCTTTCAGTCTACAGGCTGATGCTCTATCCATTGAGCTAAACTGGTTTCAGTGAAAAACATTTTTTTGGATAGTGAAGACAAGAGAGAGGTGTGAATGGACTTGGAGCAGGGGATTAGAAATTAGATATATAAGTAGGGTGAAATTTTAACAGGAGGTAAAAAGAAAGAATAGCAAACTCTAAAGTAGTAAAAGGGTAAGAGAAATAGGACAACAAAAGGGGAAAAGTTATAAAGAGAGTTATGGCATAAAGGTAGAGTTGAGATAGAGTAAAATCATGCTAAAGGAAAGATGATAATAGAATGTAGAATTCTAATCCCAAAGTAAAATAAAAGAGAAAATAAAATGACCCTTTTTTTTTACAAAAAGGTAAAAATAATAGTAGTAATAATACTGATTGAAAATAGAAATGTAATTAAAAAGGTAAAATAAAGTAAGGAAAAAATAAAAAAATAGTTTCTTAAATAAGAGATAAAAAAAAATAGAATGAGCAGTAGTGAAGGTCATCCATTTCCTCTATTGTTCTGTTTGCATGCCTGTTTCCCTATCAGGACAGTATTGCTGTTCCCTGCGTTTAACTGGTGCTCAGTGTTGTAAGCCAGTCCTGATTTTTAAGCAGGCAGTGTGTCTTAATCTCTTTATTCTTTTATTTGTGATTACACAAGAGTCAGTGTGTGATTCAGCCCCTGGATGGCAGTGTTTCTGATTGACCTCCGAGAATATAGGTCCTCTCTAGCTTGTGCTTAGATCCTGCTTTCCCTGTTGCACTCAATACCGGTTTGTGGGAGTGGGCTTCTCTGGAGCTGATTCTCCAACAGTTACTCCCTAATCCGATCCCCAGGTTCCAGAAAAAAATTTTTCCCTGCAGTCTCCTAGGGTGTCCCACCTGGGTTATCCTATGTATTTGGGCTTAGCAATCAGAAGCAAGGATCTGAAGAGGAAAGAGCGCAAGTCTGTGTAGTCCCCTTTCCCGTCCTCTTGTCCAAGCTGCCTACACAATTTAAAAATTCCTAGGATTTCTTTTTGTGTCAGATCAAAATAGGTTGCTTTTTAGAGATCTCCTCTGTTAGCAGCTCTGAGGACCCCCTTCCACATTCACGGATCACGCCATGCCCAACAGCCACGGATTTCTCTAGGAGCAGACTTCCCCCAGTCCTCCATCTCCCACAGTATGCATGTTTCTCTGTCCTGTGGTACCAGAGACCTCACTTTATCACAGGCGAAATCTGACCTTTCGGTGCAGAGTGTAGAGTTCCTCTGAATCCAAGTGTTTGTGCCAATTGGGGACCGGTGGTCTGGGGTTCACAGCTGTCTGGTGGGTGCTGTAGTTGTAGATTTTCAGGCTTCTGATAACATCCACTTTCCCCTTCAAGATGGTGCAGTCTTCTTTTAATAGGAGACTTTTAAACAGGGGGTAAGAAGAAAGAATAGGGAAAATCTAAAGTAGGAAAAGGGTAAGAGAAACAGGACAACAAAAGGGGAAAAGTTAGAAAGAGAGTGATGGCATAAAGGTAGAGTTGAGATAGAGTAAAATGATGCTATAGGAAAACCCAGCAGCAGCAGGGGCTCCAGGAGAAAACCCAGCAGCAGAGAGGGCTGCCCCGTCATGGAGTATAGCTGTCCCTTAACTCACCAACAAACATTCCCAGTGCGACCCTCAGATGTTCACTCTGTCTGCTCAGAGACAAGGCTCTGGACTCGTCCCTCTATTGTGCCTCCATTTTTTCCCCGTTTTTTTCTTATTATGCATTAGGATGCATTTTATCTTTTGTAAATGTCATTTCTATGTGTTTGCCATTTTTTATTGTCTTAATTACTATCATTTAAAACATAGGAATGGTATTATCCCATATTATTAATCTTTTACCATGAAGATAAAATGTTACTTATTTTATGACTTCTGAATTTGTGTCATAATTTAAAAAAAATACCTCCATTTATTTTCTAGCTTTTATGACTTATTGCTTGTATATTTAAATTTTTGACCTACTTTGCATTTGACCTGGTATGTGATATTGATTTAACTTTGTCTTTTTCTGGATTTTTACCCAGTTGTTCTGGGTAAATAGCACTAATATCTTTATTTTATACTAGAGGACCAGTGCATGAAAATTCATGCACTGGGAGGCGGGGGTGGGGAACGGGCCTAAGCCACAGTCTTTCCTTCCTCTATGGGAGGTGACCAGGCTGATCAGGGGAAGGCACCACCTTCCTCACCCCACCACTGCTGCTTCCTCTGGCCTCCCTCTGTGGGAGGCTGGTCAGGGGAAGATGCCACCCCCATCACCCTGGTGCTGCTGCCATTGTCAGCCACCACAGCTGCTGGCCCTCCTCAGCCCTTACAGTCACAGTGGCTTTGTCTGGAAGATGTCTGGTCTATCCAGTCCAGTTAGCATATTGCCCTTTTATTAGTATAGACTAGAGGTTTGGTGCATGAAATTTGTGTATGGAGGGAGGTGTTCTTCAGCCCAGCCTGCTTCCTCTCCAATCTGGGACCCATTGAGGGATGTCCGACAGCCCGTTTAGGCCCGATCCTACCTGAATCGGGCCTAAACGGGCAGTCGGACATCCCTCTCGCAATCCAGGACTGCTGGCTCCCAAATGCTCACCTGCCTGCCTTCCTGATTGCCCCTAATCACTTCTGCCTGCCAGCCTGATCACCCCCTAACCACTCCCCTGCCAGCCTGATTGATGCCTGACTGCTCCCCTGTGGGCCTGGTTACCCCTAACTGCTCTCCTTTGTGGGCCTGGTCATCCCTAATTGCCCTCCCCTGCAGGCCTGATCTCTGCCAACTGCCCTCCCCTGCTGGCCATTTTATGTCCACATGGGGGCAGGATCTTTTGACCACCCGGGGGCAGTCATCTTGTGTGTTGGAATGATGGTCAATCTGCATATTACTCTTTTATTAGATAGGATAGAGATCTGGTGCACAGGTAGGGGCCAGCTGGTTTGCCCTGAAGGGTGTCCTGGATCAGGCTGGGTGTTCCCATGGGGCATGGGGTGGCCTGTGTGAGGGGCCTGTGGTGGTTTTCAGGCGGGCCATTCACCTTGGCAACCCAAGTGCAGGCCCTGGTATTTGGGATTTATTTATCTTCTACAATTGAAACTTTGTAGCCTGGAATGGAGCCATGCCTTCTGCTTGCACAGCCATTGAAACTTTGTTGCCTTAAGTGGAGGCCAGGCAGGCCAGAGTGTATGGAAAGCTTGGCTTCCTTCATTGCCAAGGGGTAACCCAAGCCTCGCTCTGTGGTGGCAGCCATTGAAACTTTGTTGCCTTAAACGGAGGCCTCTGCTGGCCAAGGTGTGTGAAATTGTGAAAAGCCCATTGACAGGGGCAACCCAAGCAAGCCTCTTTCCTGCTCTCTCTTGTGACCATAGCCGTCTTGGTTAGATTAATTTGCATACTCATTCTGATTTGCTGGTGGGCGTGGCTAGTGGGTGTAGTGGAGGTTCGTTCAATTTGCATATTACTCTTTTACTAGATAGGATTCTACTTTAGGTTGATGATGACTTTCCTCAGTTCTTGGGGGCTTTAACCTTTAGTTGCTCTATTTGCATATTCTCATTCTTGTTGATTATTTTTGGTTTTGTAAACCAGTCTATTTATTTTACCATGGGTTCATCTTCGGCGACCTTGTTTTTTGGTTTGTTTGTTTTCTTTTTAATCTGTGAGAATCTCAAAGATTCTAAGTTTCAAGTACTTCATTTGCTTCTTCCACATTCCCCAGACCCTGGTCAGAGAAAAGCAGGCTTCTTTGTTTCCTTTTCCAATCATTATGAGTTTTATCTTAAACTCCCTTTACTGACGTGTCAGCCCCCAGAGTTCACTTCTTGGTTCTGATTCCCTTCTCGTGGCTAGTCTCTTGTTCCTGTGTGCATGTTAAACCCTGCCTTTAGCTTCCTTATAGGAAGCTCACCCAAGAGCTCCTACTGCAAATGTTTGTATGCTTGCTTCTGTTTTTTAGGTTACTCCTCATTTCTGGTGCCTGGGGATCCCCTTTCTTTCTTGTAATCTCATTTCACATTTAAAGGGATTATTGTAACCAGAATTTCATCTGATTCAGAACTAGAGACTTTTGAAGTTCCATAATTTTCTGCGACCCCCATGTATTTTACACTCTAGGAAATAACCTGTGTCTAGAGTGGGCTGTCTCTTCATGGCCTTCACACCTGTTCATTTTTATTGTTGTTCTCCCTGAAATGATCTGCTTTCCTCCCACCATCCACCATCCTCCCAGATCATTATCACTATCATTTTCAAATTTCAAGTTACTAAGAGAAGCTTTTCCAGCTTCACCATGCAGACTAGGTAGGTTCTCCTTACATTCTACTAGTCTCATAATACCCTGTTCTCATATCTATTGAATTATTTCCCCCTGTGTACTGTGATTGCAGGATGGTTTTTTATTTCTCGTGTGTGTGTGTGTGTGTGTGTGTGTGTGTGTGTGTGTGTGTGAGACCCATGGTCTGGACTGAGCTCTCGGAATAGATTCTATGTTACTAGTCTTTATGCATGATGCCTGGCGCACAGTGTCTTTCTAGTGCACAGAGATTTATTTGGGCTGTGGGGCTGGTCTGGTACATTTCAGGAAGGGCCAATCTTATCTCAATGATTGCCCAAAAATAGAACTTCTCAGATGTCTCCTGCCTGAGCTATCACCTGAAAACCATGTTCTAGCTATAAGATCCTCATCTTGATAGTTTTATACCTGATTACAGCTGGTTTTATTTTTCATTGAATTAGAGAATGCCTTCTGAACTATAGAACAAACTGCCTATTACTAGTTTTAAAAGTAGTGATCTGTTTGCATTTTTTAAAATATATTTTATTGATTTTTTACAGAGAGGAAGGGAGAGGTATAGAAAGTCAGAAACATTGATGAGAGAGAGACATAGATCAGCTGCCTCCTGCACGCCCCCCACTGGGGATGTGCCCGCAACCAAGGTAGATGCCCTTGACTGGAATCGAACCCGGGACCTTTCAGTCCGCAGGCCGACGCTCTATCCACTGAGCCAAACCGGTTTTGGCAATCTGTTTGCATTTTAAGTTATTTTTTCTTTTTACACTATGCCATATTTTTAGTTTATAGAACATAATATTCCTATACTAACAGGCCCAATAGTGTTTTCTTTTTATAATGAGATGGTTTTACTGGTTATAAAACTCAAATAGAAATGGTTTGAAAGTTAGAAAATACCCATTTTGTTAAAATAACACATAGCATGCCAAAGACATCTTAGTAATTGCTCCAAAAGCAAAGCTGACATTATACCAAGAAGTTGATGGCTGACGTTATTTCACATAGGCAAAGACTGCAAGTGGGTGCCGAACTCTGTGAGGAAGCAATTCAAGTGGCCTGAAAGAGTTGTAGGCTTTCTCCTGGGATTATATAAAATAAACCCAATGGTGTGTGGTGCAACTTCTGATAATGGTTATTTGCCACTTACCAGATGCTGTTGGGAGCAAATCCTAATTAGATATTTCTTAAACTTTTTTTTTTAACTGAAATGACAAAGTGCTAGATATTGGTAATGGTGGCTCGACAACCTAGTTCATTAGGCATATATAATTTCACACATTCATGTCTGACCAAGACATGATAACTACACATTTACAGGAAAACTTAATTACCAACAACAGCAACAAAAACCCACGATGCAATGATATGAATGTTTTGAGAAAAATCAAGAGGTCAAAGATAAAATTTTGAAGGAAATGGGTATCTACTAAATGTCACCTGTATCTCTGTGGTTATCTCTTGGCTTCAATCTCTTGGCGGGACTTCAGGTCCCCAGCGCTGTAATGTCAGTGCCCTGCCTTTTATCCGGAGGTGCCCCTGACTCTAATTGAACTCAGTCTGAACAGCTCAGGAGGATCCTTTCTCTGAGCCTGGAGCTGTCATATTGCCCACCTCTACTCTCAGAGTAGGAAAAGTTAGATGTTAAAGGTTGATGTATTTTTTACATCTCCCCTTCATGTGCTCTAACATACAGGCAAAGCAATATTACATTAAAAATTAAGGAAAACTGAGCATTTCCATACTTCTTTCTCTATGCTTAAAAAAAATACATCCTTGGCAACAGTGGTCTCTCGGGTAAGAATGGTGCTCTCTTTCCTTCTGGCTCTTTCCTTCCTCTGCAGGGCAAAGGTAACCTGAAAGATAATCAGAGATACCTCCTGAAAGCATTTGGTCATGCTCGGTCTAACTTCTTGTGAAATTTTCCTTTTTCCTGCTTATATTTTTTACCTAAAATTCTCATGTGATCTAGTCAGAACTTGAAATATATGTCTTTGTCAGGCTTTTCTTTTCTAGGTCTCTCTTTTACAGGCATACTTCTCTTTAGATAAAGCTGTGGACCTTTTTCAATGAAACCTGGAGGACTTTCTCTGGTGGGACCTGGAAGGCAGGTTATAGAGTTTAAATGTTTGATTTTAAATCTATGTCTCTTAATTTTTCTCTCTGTCCTACAGGGGAAGGTGTGGCTAATCGATTTTAATCCATTTGGTGAGGTAACAGATTCACTCCTGTTTACTTGGGAAGAACTGATATCTGAACGAAACTTAAAAGGTGATTTTAATGAAGGAAATGCTCTGGAGCAGGTAAGACAGTAAAAGTAAAAACTTGAAGGAATTATTTTAATCTTAACAATTGCTAGTTCTCTAGGCACTTGGATAGGCAGTGACTTGTACCCTTGGGAAGTACAGGATTAACAAATTTACTAATAGATCCTCGCCCATGGAGATGAGCAAGAAAAGTTGTGCATGTGATTCATTCATTTAACTTCATTTAAAGAAATAATGGTCATCTGATATATTTTTTTCTGATAATTTTTTTTCTTGGCGCCTTATGTCCTTGACCCCAAGTTCAAGTGGGTGCTTATTACAGTGTCTTGTTTCCCTCATCAGCTCCTCTCCCATCAGCCACAGTGGCCATTTCACACCTTTCTATGCTCCTCTGAACCTCGGGCTTCCTTTTCTTCTCAGCAAAGATTTCACGTCCTTCTTCAAAGGAAAAGATAATCCATTGGTGAGATCACTCAGTTTCATTGTCAGTAAGCCTCCAACCTTCTCTACAGCCATCCTTTTAAGTTTCACTTCCACTTGCCCGGCATACCATTCCTTCCCATCTCTCCACATACCTTGTGCTGCCATGTATCTTCTTTCCTGTTTTTCCTGTCTCTTTCTGTCTACCAACTCCCAGCTCTCAGTAGTTAATCATGTTCAGGTATCTTACCTTAACATTTTTAAGCCTATATCTTCACTTAGCTACTCTTTCCTTTTCTTCTCATCTTCACAGCCAAACTTTCTTGAAACAACAGCTTTGGAAAGCTTTGTTCTTCCTCTAAAAGTACTACATGCTCATTTTTAAAGATAATTCTAAAATCACCCATAAAGCTACTACCTTGAGACCCACTGCTTATATTTTAATAGTAACATGCCTTTTCCACATACAAATAAACGTGTCTAAATAAATGAGATTATACCACATATGAACTTATGTATCTCAAGTTTTTCATTTAGTATTATCTTGTGAGTATTTGAGCATTTTACATCTTGTTTAAAACAGTTGTTTCTGCCCTGGCCAGTGCTCTCAGTGGTTGGAGCATTGGCCCACACTGAAGGGTCTGGGGTTCAATTCCTGGTGTAGGACATGTACCTGAGTTCCAGGTTTGAATCCTTGGGTAGGGTGCATGTGGGAGGTAAGCAAACAATGTGTCTCTCTTTCTGCCCTCCCCCCTTCCCTTCCACTCTCTCTGAAAAATCAATGGAAAAAAATCAATGGAAAAAAAATCAATTAAAAAAATACTATTTTTTGTGAGGATTAACAAAAAATAATATAAAAAATTAAAACAGGGTTTGTTGTTTAGTGTCATTTAAAAAAAGAGAGAGGGAATTAGAAAGAGGCAAGACTGGAAATCCTACCACCTCTGGAGAGTTAATGTATTCTCCAGACATTTTTTTCTATGGATGCACCATACATTTTTACATAGTAGGGCCATACTAGTTTCCCTCATGCTGCTATGTAACTTGCTTTTTTGTAACTACTCAGTAGTTATATCCTTCACAGCCACTTCCTTACATGGTCATCTGTCCTTGATGCCTGCTGCTTCTCACTCGTCTCACCTGTCACTTCCCAGCCCAGTGAGCCTCAGTCCCTGCCACCCACACCGACTGCTCTTGGCAAGGGCTCCCCTGCTTTGTTGCTAATTCCAGTGAACGACCCACTGCTCTTCTCTCACCCAACCACTTGTCACCATTTGAACGTGTTCCCCCCTTGTTCTTATAGCATCTCTTCCCTCAGCTTCTGTGGCACGTTCTCCCTTCTGAGTTTCTTCTGGCTACCACTTTGCCTTCACTGTGACCATCTTTACTTTTGTCCACCTCTGAAATGATTTTTTTTCATCATTACTCTGTCCTGAGCCACCTTTGGGCCTGTTTCTCTAGATCTCGCTCAACTAGATTTTTTTCCCTATCAAAGCACTTGCCCTCTGTGTGATGCCTGCCTGTTGCCTTGCCTGTGTCCTGCTTTAGACTGCAAGCTTCTGACCCCAGGGATAGAGTCTCTTGCCCTCCATGTAGCTGAGGGCTTATATAGTGGTCGGCAAACTGCGGCTTACGAGCCACATGCGGCTCTTTGGCCCCTTCAGTGTGGCTCTTCCACAAAATACCACAGCCTGGGAGAGTCTATTTTGAAGAAGTGGCGTTAGAAGTTTAAGTTTAAAAAATTGGGCTCTCAAAAAAATTTCAATCATTATACTGTTGATATTTGGCTCTGTTGACTTATGAGTTTGCCGACCACTGGCTTAGCACAGTGCCAGGCACAATTAATGAGTGTTGAGTTAGTGAGAGAAGGAATTTTATCCCTGACGGCATCTTACAGTTGTGGGCTGTTAAAGCTGAGTGTCTAGGAGAAGAATGTAAATTATTCAGCACAGGGTTATTTTTAAATATGAGGGATACCGTTATTAAATAGAAACAGTTGGTATACGATTCAATCTATGATCCAAATAATATGATTGGATCTTTCTTTTTTTTTTCTTATCTCTCCTTTTTTCCTTCCTTCTTTCTTTTTTGCTTAATTTAAACAACATTATATTGGCAGTTGGGGAAACGGGAACTGGCTCCTGCCTTTGCCCAGCGTCACCTCCTGCCTGTTTTCACTCCACAGAAACTTACCCGTCCTTCTGTTTCTTGCAGCTCCAAGCCTTGCCTCTCTGCACTGGTTGTTCCACTGCCTTCAGAGCTGTGCTCTGCTCCCAGACCTCCCAGGCTGTTTCTGTCATACTTTCCATCTCTCAGTCCAGACATCTCCTCTTTAGCAAGGTCTTCCCTGGCAGACTACCTGGTTCTCTATCATAGCAGCCTGTGGTTTTGTTTTTATAACACTTTGTACTATCTGAAATAATCTTGTAAGTTTATTTGTTTGCTTGCTGATTGGCTGTCTACATGTCTTGTTTATCAGTTTATCTTCCATACCTATTTCATAAATATCTGTCAGATGATTGGTCTGTCTGTCAAAACTGTGGCCTGCTTTCTAGGTCGTGTTCCATTCAAGCTCTGGCCTGTCTCCATCTTCCAGACACATCCATCCCTCAGCTAGATATCCATCACCATGGAGTCCAAATCCAAGGCCTTCTGTCTCTGAAATCCTTTTTGACACAGGCAACATGTAAATATCATATGCAGGCTCTAAGCAAGTACAGCTGACCCTTGAACAACTTGAGTTTCAACTGCGTGCATCCACTTACACTTGGATATTTTTTTCAATTGACCCATGCAGTTCAAACCCACATTGCTCAAGGGGGTCAGCTCTGCTGTTGGGATCTGCATATGCTGAGGCCGACTATAGTTACATGACAATTTGCAAATGCTCAGGAGGTCGGTGCCGTCACCTTCCCTATTGTCAAAGGCCAACTGTACATGAAAGAATATAAAGACTTGTTCAGTATGATACTTGAATTTGCAATGTTGCTTGCAGTTTTACATAGATAATGGGACAGATACATAAATAAGTTAAATGACATAAAAGAAGTACAAAGGTGTTAGGAATTCAAAGCATTTGCTTTCCCTTACTATTAACTTTATTCTCTAAGGCAATACTTCCTAACTACATCTGAAGAAAGTGATAATATTTATAAAGTATCCTGGTTTGTATGAGATTGCTCGAGGCCAGTGATAAGTAGCCTGCGACCTGTGACCCACTGGGAACCAAAGAGATACATACCCTGTTTGTATCACTCTCTAGGACACTGTTGGTAGATACCTATGTTATGTCATATTGAATATGTAAAAATGTTTTTGTGCCTTTGATGCCTTCTTTTACTTTAGAATCTTATTTCTTCCTTGCCTCGTACAAAAGAGAACATGAAGTTGAAATTGTTATGATAGAACCTTTTTCAGTTTGGAGAAGAGACTTAAAATTTCTCACAGACATCCCCTCTCCCTTTTTTTTGAAAGGATTCTCCAGCTTTCCGTTGTACAAACAGTGAAGCTACAGTCCAGCCGAGTCCCTATCTAAGTTATCGACTGCCCAAGGATTTTGTAGACCTCTCTACTGGAGAAGATGCTCACAAACTCATCGATTTCCTTAAGCTGGTAAAGTCTATGTGTACTTAGCATCTTTGTTTTCAAATTGGCTTTTTAATATTTCATCTTAGTCTTATTCTACTTAGACTTTTAAAAAATACATATATTTATTAATTTCAGAGACAAAGGGAGAGGGAGAGAGATATAGAAACATCAGTGATGGGAGAGAGTCATCGATTGGCTGCTTTCTGCATGCCCCCTACCTAGGGATTGAGCCCACAACCTGAGCATGTGCCCTGACCGGAAATCAAAATGTGAACTCCTGTTCATAGATTGATGCTCAACCTCTGAGCTACATCAGACAGGTTCTACCTAAACTTTTATTTTACTTTAGAAACAAAATTACTGAGTTAGGTTATCGTAAAGTGACCATGTAATATGAACTGCAGGAATAACTTATTTAATAATGAGAATGACAAAAATGTTTTTATGATGTGCATGCTTTTTGCATAATTTTCACAGTACTTCTCATTTTAAAGAAAGTATGTCTACTAGTGGTTACAGGGCTAAGATCAGAGAAGATCAGAGCTGTGCTGTGGTGACTTAAGGAAGAAAGTCAATATGTATATTTTTGTGTGTGTCTGGGTAAGAATGTTTATACCTGTAGAAGAGAGAGTAGAAAACATTCAAAGGCCTAAGGATAATATACACTGGAATATAAATGGTAAACTAGTTGAGTAAATAAGTTCAGGCATGTTTTTCCATGATAATTTTCCAAGGCCTCTAGAAAATAAAACTTGCTGACAGAATAAGTGACTCTCGGTGAACAAATATGCCAGTTTTAGAATGTGCTGTTTTAATGTCGTCTTGATTTCCTTTGACAGAAAAGAAATCAACAAGAGGATGACTGAGTAGAGTGCTGGAGTTCAAGACCAAATTAAGGAGGAAATCACCACTTCTTCAGGAACTCTTCATGATTCACAGCTTCATAGTAACCCAGTCAGATGTGGGTGGGGTGGGCAACATGGAAATCAATCGCTTTTTATATTCATATATATTAAACTGGGAAAAAAACAGGGACTTTGCTACTTGTAAAAATAACATAATAAATAGAACTTAAATTTAGAAAAACATACTGTTCTGATGATAACATAATTTCTGTGAAATACCTTTCTCTTTTGGCTCAGTCTATTTAGATGAATCTGTTTCTTATGATATTTTTATACCTATCAGGCAGATGGGAAAATTTATATTTGTTATACAGAAATGGATTCTTTCCTAATCATTCCTTTTCCATTAAAAAAATAGAACCTCATATTACTATAGAAAATATTTTTCCTACTTGGAGAATTTTCATATAATCTTTCTGTCAGTTTAGCTTCAATTTAGGTATAACTAAAAGAATGCAGACACCTCAAACTAAAATAACCTTGAAAATTTCAATATATTATAGCCATCTTAATATATCCTATGTCAGTAAAACTAGCACAGATTTAATTAGAATTTGGCATTTAAAAAAAATACTGGAATCGTTGGGAGGTAGATTCATTTTTTTAGGCTTCCATTTTAGTACTTCTTCAGTGGCCTGATTGATGAGGATGATCATAGTGTCATCATATTGCCTGGGCATTGACTACATGCAAGATACTACTGTGTGCTCTTTGAGTTATTTTATATCACAGAAGTTTGAAGAGACAGATGTCACCGTTGCCCAGGGTATCTATTTAACTTGGTATCAAATAATATTTCCCTAGTTGGAGGGATGTTTCTTAGCACAGGAGACACATATGAGACCTGTCCAAGGAAGATGTGGAGAGAGGTGAGGCAAAGCTACCTTCTTTGTACAGTTAAGTCAGCTTATATATAATGCTGCAACAGATCCTTGCTTTTTGCACTATCTCCAAATTCTATAGGTTTCTGTGTGATTTCTCAGTTATAATTCCTTGATATTCATGTTTTAAATACAAAGATCAAGTTGTGATCTTTGTACTCAGTGTCTCAAATGCCATTTCTAAGCTCTAATTTTTGCACTAATTTTCTTAGAGAAATTGAGTTCAACTCACACTTTACATTTAAAATGTGATTTTTGTTTATTGTTTATTATGAATTTGTGCACATTGAAAGGAAATTAGAGAGATATTACAGAGAAATTAATTAGAAGAAGTATTTTAATATTGCTCTTCACCCTTTCTCTATGACAGAAGTGTTAACCAAATTCACAATTGACAATGACAGATCAAAATACACATGTGCGATTGGTACTAGTGAGAGCTTTATATATATCGTGCGTGTGTGAGTCAACTTAGCTTTTTATATATATAAATAAACTTGCTTAATTAGACCTGCTTTCTGATGTAGCTAAACTTTTTCCAGCCCAGTGAAGCACCCCACCTTCTCTTTCAGGTAATTGTCAGCAACACAGCAGTAGATATCAACATGAAGCAGATTATTATTGTAGATCATGCAGGGAAAACAAAGGGTAAAATATTTAACTGCAGCAGTGTTTGACTATATTCTGCGCAGTGAGAAAAACCTGAAGTCATTTTCAAGGTCCACCATTTCTTACTTTTTTTTCAGTCAGGTCAAGTTTCTAAGCTTTCTAAATCTCCGTTTTCCAGCTAATAAAAAGAAAATATGATTCCACTGAGTTTTCTATCTACCTACACCAGGATTTTTGTGAGGATCAAATGAGATGAGGCACAGGAAAACGCTTCACAGACATTTGGTGAAAGTGTGAAATGTTTCCATCTGGTTATAAAGCAAGTCGTGTTCCTGGGCTGAAAAAAACTCCATGAAGGTCAGTCACTAGGGAGAGGAAGCCAGACATTGCTACATGATGTCATTAGTTGGTGCCCACAGCCACCATTTCTGGGCTAGGCTGGGCAGTAGGCCACATTTTGTGCCACATTTCGTGCCACATTTCGGCTGTGATTTGGTGAGGTATCGCTCCAGAGTGGTGGCAGGGCCTGTGCCCACTTGGGGGAAGCCGAGTGTTGCTTTGTGGGCCCCAGCTCCACAGTGTCGTTTATTGTTAAATGATCTGTCACTAGGGAGAGGAAGGCGGGCATTGAGCATCTGCCCCCTGGTGGCCAGTGTGCATCATAGTGACCAGTTGGACACTTAGCATATTATCTTTTTATATATATAGACTAGAGGCCTGGTGCATGAAATTCATACACAGGGAGGGGGGTGTCCCTCAGCCTAGCCTGCACCCTCTCCAATCTTGGATCTCTCAGGGGATGTCCCGGGATAAGCCCTAAACCCGCAGTGATACATCCCCCTCACAATCCAGGACTCCTGGCTCCTAACTGCTCGCCTTCCTACCTGCCTGATTGCCCCTAACTACTCCCCTGCCTACCTAATTGCTCCCAACTGCCCTCCCCTGCCAGCCCGATGACTCCCAAATGCCCTCCCTTGCTGGCCTGTTCTCCCATAACTGCCTTGCCCTGCTGGCCTGATCACCCACAACTGCCCTTCTCTACTGGCCTATTCACCCCCAGCTGCCCTCCCCTGCCAGCCATGTTGTGGAGGCCATCTTGTGATGACATGAGGGTATCACACAAGGGCGTGAAGACCACCTAAGTTTCTATTGGTATAGATTTTAGTGTATTATCCTGGTGTTAATGTTAAATATTAGGATAACATATAAGAAAGTATTCTTTTACACTCAAATACCTGTCTAAAGATTAGTTTTGAATTATTCTTTTATTTTATGGCGTTACCTATTTCTTTGAAGTACCTCAGGTTTGTGCTTGCTTATTTTTGCCTGGTTCTGAAATCCGGTCTTCTGAAGAGAAGACATTGCATCTGGTGTTTTGGGCAGGTTGGGATAACATGTTTAATTTGTCCTGCAGGCAGTAGCAGTAATGGGGCCTCTAGTACAGTGGACTTTGCCCAAAAGTTCTGCTTTAAAAAGTCTCACTTCGATTTTTTCTTTTCTGGGTTCATAATTTTTTTCTGTTTACTCAGATATTTCTCATTTTGATAATTGAGGATTGTGACTGAAGAAAAAAACAGAAAACTTATATGACTGAGTTTTTTGAACTTAAGTTTTTTTTCTTACCTATAAAATTAGAGAATAATAATTATTAATATAGGCTCTATTAAATGAGATAACTATGTAAAACTTTTCATATAGTGTATCATACTTAATGAGCCCCCAACAATGGTAGTTGTTATCATTGTCCTCTGCAGACCCTTGTGTATTTATTAAAGGCAAGGTCTTAACAGAATCAAGAAAACTTTGAATGGAAAGGGACTTGAGAGATCATTCAGCCCAGTTTTATTTTCTTTTCTTCTCCCTCCCTGCAGCCCTCCCTTGCTTTCTTCTTTCCTGTCTTCTTATAAATATATATATATATATATATATATATATATATATATATATATAATTGATTTCAGAGAGGAAGGGAGAGGTAGAGAGATAAACATCAATGATAGAGAATCATTGATCAGCTGCCTCCTGCACACACCCCACACCTGGAATTGAGCTGCAACCTGGGCATGTGCCCTGACTTGGAATTGAACTGTGACCTTCTGGTTGATAGGTTGACACTCAACCACTGAGCCACACTGGTTGGACCTTTTTTTTTTTTTTTTTTTAAAAACAGAAAAAAATGGTGGTCCTGAGGAGTTGCAAAACCTTAATTGCAGCAGAACAAAGACCACAAAAGAACTTATAGTCTGATGCTTTCCTCTGAGGGATTTTCAGCCTAATGTTTTTTATAGCTGTTTTAACTAGGACATAATGCAGTTTTCAAAACAGAATTGTTTTTTTTTTTAAATAAAAGTAAGTACAAATTAATCTTACACATTTATATATCAAGTAAATAAAAGAGAGATATTAAATACAGAGAAATTAAATGAAAAAATAACTGTCTTTGAAAGGTTTAATTTCATTTTTATATTAACCAGGCTGATCTTGAGAGGTGACATAACCATTTTTAGACTTTATTTAAACAGCAAAACACTTGACAGGAAGGTTAAACTATCTAGGACTCATTTCTTTTAGAGTAATTTGTCCCTAATTAAAGATAGATTAGCTAACAAGTAATAGATACATATAAAAAGTTATTAAAACTCCTTGATTTCACAATGATAATGAAAAAGATTAAAATTCTCCAAACAAGGTATACAAGGATTTTTATGGTTTGTTGTTGTTGTTGTAAAATAGTGAGAGCAAAATAACTTACCGGAATATATCTATATATATCTGTATCTATGTCTGTCTATCTATCTATCTATCTATCTATCTATCTATCTATCTATCTATCTA